>OV816025.1:89339218-89939218 GCA_929113105.1 Agrypnus murinus | reverse complement strand
AGAAAAAATATATATTCTGTGTGTGGTGAGCCTAATTGATAGTTTAGAACCATTATTATTTTATTCTTATTATCACTGGTTTCAAAATGGCAGACATTTTTTTTATCGTGGAGCACGTCATTTTCTCACTTTGTAAACGTTGACGGTAACTTCCCTATCTCAGCTGCAGTAAGTCCTAGGACAATGAGACAAAAACTGTGGTGTTAAGCACATTATAGGCTCCGATTTTATCTCATATACTACCCTAAAAATGATTCCTTCATAGTAAATCTTAAGGTCAAAGTTTTGCAGATATTTTTTTTTAAGGAATTTACTCTACTATGAACGTCATTCGTTTTCACAATCATAACACTCAAGAGCATTTTGAGGGTTGTTGAAAGGGTAAGGGGAGATTCCACTTTTATTCGATTATTTGGGTCGTAAATAGAAAAGTAATTTTCTGATTTTGCTAGGTTAGCGATTTTAAGGGAGTTTTTTGATTTTGAAGTTTGTATTGCCACGTATGGTGAGAGAAGCACTATAAAAAAATTAAATTTCGTTTAAATTCAAATATTTTTACTGGGAAAAGGTCTACCTGGGGGTTTTTGAATATGAGGAATCCGAATCTGATGTTTATTTTTTCCTATTATGAACACGGAGGCGCTGTCGAACAAATTTTCCTAATTTTCGTGTACTTTCACTAATATCTACTTTTGATTATTTTTAAAAACGTTTTTAGAGCTGATAAGTTAATCTTTATAATTTATTTAGGTGTAAATCATAATCTTGAAGAACATAATTTTTTATTTATACGCACTTCCATACCATTAAGTCAATTTTTTTCCATTAAGTTTTACAATTAAAATGCGATTCTTTAACGTTAAAAATTTGCATCTTCATCGTCCTCCTATATTTCACTGCTATATTGCAACTTACTCTCATCTTCATCTTTAACTTCTGTCACTATCTCATCTTCGTCGTATTCATCCAAATCTTCTTTTGCAACTTCAACCACCAGCAAATGTCAGCTATCATAGCATTTAATTTTTTTCCTTTATATCTTGTTTCCATTGGTATAGTAACCTGATGGAAGCGTTCTCCTTGTTCATCAGATTCAGTATAAAGCTGTTTTAAAGACCAATCAAAATGAGAGTGCATCAAATGAATTTTTAATGACATATTTACACCGATTTTGTCGAACGCTTCCATCAGATTACGAACAAAAACAGCGGAATCTATATCTCTATTTTTTCCAAGCACTTTTGTTATAACCGCCTTTAAAGCATCCCAAGCTATATCTGCATTTGCATCTAGTGAGTTGGTGAAATCGTCACTTTTCATCATTTTACGGATATCAAGACCGTTGAAAATTCCTGAAAAGAAATAGATTTTTCCATTTTAATATAAATTAAAAGAAAACATTGCTTTAATTCGTTTACGAACTCACCAGCTTCTATTTTAGTACTTGTTAATCTAAATAACTTGCTTAAACATGTATGTGCTAAATGATTCGTTTTAATGAAAGACTTTATAAAGTTTGTAACAAGTCCCAACTTTATGTGAAGTGGCGGAAACATAATCTTGTCCTTGCTTACGAGTGGAGTATGTTTGATGTTTGCTACACCAACAACAAAGTCTTCTTGTACTGGCCAGTTTGTCACACTGTATTGATTTCCACCATACCTTGTGTCCCACAAGCAAATGAAACACATATTACGTGGCCAACCTTGTGGTGGTAATCCCATTAATATGGCGACAACCTTTAAATCAGCACATATCCTCCACTGAAAACGTTGATATTGAATACAATTGTGTCTGTACTGAATGCCAACGGAACAGGTGGATTTGTTTTATCTTTATACAATAAAACTACTTTCAAGCTGCCTTTATTGGAATCTACGAAAAGGTGCCAATCATCAGAAATATGAGTTAAATTCATCTCTGCCATAAGACCATTCACATCATGACAGTAAGTGAAAGTGTTGTCCTCATTGACAGTAAAAAATTGTTGTATTGTACTTTGTCGTCTTCGATAACCAGTTGTTCGAACGCCATTCTCTAAATGATTGCCTTGTTTCAAAAATGTTGCGAGTATCTCAGATTGATTCTTTGATAATGCCAATCTTCTAACCAATGCATCCAATTCATTCTGAGATATTCGTTTTATGGAATTAGTCGCTTCAGAAGGTACATACATAGGATCATTAACATCATATACTGATTGTTCGCTTTCCATTGTAGATACACCCACAGTTGATTGGCCTAGACTTGTTTGTTTTGGAACGGGAACATTTACACCGTGTGGCTTGGGTAACTTTACGTATAAACTATCTGTGTATTGCCTCTTACGTCTTTTCTTTTTATTGTCTCCATAATGATGATTCAAACATATGTGACATGTGTCTTTGTGATGCACGTCTACAATATATAAAACACAAAATGTATAAGAGTAAGGTCTATAAAGTAAGGAGCACTGCGATAAATACCTGGCTCATACCAAATAGCAGGAATACCAAATGGCATTTCATTAAGTTGTTTCATCCACCATTTATTTAAGTTGTTGTAACAAGTTCTACATATTTTTTCAGGTACCCAAGATTGATTTTTCAAAATGGGTTGATCAAACTATAGTGTGTAAGCCTTCTCTACATGCGGTGATACAGGAACTAAACTTGATTTTACATTGTATTTAGCACAAACAAAACAAAAATTAGTTTGCAATAATTTCTTGCATGATTCACCAGAAGAAGACATTTTTCTTTTACTTCTGATATACTATTGTAATCAACAATTTCGTGTATATTAAACTGTATATTTATACTTATCCAAAAATTACGAAAATATAAAAGAAATAATAATTTTCTTTAACTTATAACAACATTGTATTGTATACGTACAGCTCTTAAAGAAATGCCAAAACATTCTTCACACATAGATGTGTATGCGTAGCAGATGTACGTTTTAATAAAGGTTTATGACGAAGTTTATCATGTATGTTTTAGGCGGTAGTACATTTCCAAATGTTTTATGCGTTACACATTCGAAATGTAACATGAATACATACATGAATGTAAAAAGGCAACTTAATGGAAAAAATTGTGTCTTTTTTTGACTTAGTGGTATGGAAGTGCGTATAAATGAAAAATTAGGTTCTTCAAAATTATGATTTACACAAAATAAATTATAAAGATTAATTTATCAGCATTAAAAACGTTTTTAAAAATAATCAGAGGTAGATATTAGTGAAAATACACAAAAATTAGGAAAATTTGTTCGACAGCGCCCCCTAGTGCTCATAGTAGGCAAAGATAAACCTCAGATTCGGATTCCTCGTACCCAAAAACCCCTAGGTAGACCTTTTCCCAGTAAAAATATTTGATTTTAAACGAAATTTAATTTTTTTATAGCGCTTCTCTCACCATACGTGGCAATACAAACTTCAAAATAAAAAAACTCCCTTAAAATCGCTAACCTACAGAAACTAAGAAATTACTTTTCTATTAACGACCCAAATATTCGAAAAAACTTGAAATCTCCTCATACCCAGACGGCTGCTGTTGAGTATAATGATAACTTTTTATAATTTAATCTTACATTAGTAAATGTAAGGGTTAATTTGTAGCTTATAACAAATTAATAATAGTTATAGTAGAAACTGCTCAAAGTGTAACATAAAACAAGCAATAATATCTTTTGCATAGGGGAAGGAAAATCCAATGTTAGGTCCAGAATTATGGCAAGCAGCAATATTTAAAGTAGGAGATGATGTTCGACAGGACATGTTGGCATTGCAAGTTATTGGAATATTTAAAAGTATATTCCAACAAGTTGGCCTTGATTTGTACCTGTTTCCATATCGAGTTGTTGCTACTGCACCTGGGGTAACTATCTTAGACTTTATGCACAAAGAATTGTTAAAATCTAAAGTTTATTTCATTATGTATAGTGTGGTGTGATAGAATGTGTACCAAATGCAAAATCTCGTGATCAGTTGGGTCGACAAACAGACATAGGAATGTATGAATATTTTCTTAAGAAATATGGCGATGAGAGTACCAAAGAATTTCAGAGTGCAAGAAGAAACTTTGTTATGTCAATGGCTGCATACAGTGTCGTAGGATTCTTGTTACAGATTAAAGATAGACATAATGGAAATATTATGTTGGATGTAGATGGTCATTTAATACATATTGGTATGTTTCAGGAAACACACTGCATATCAAGCCTTACTGTAGTTTAGACATTCAGTAAGCTTATCGAATAAACATTAACTTACAATAATTTTTAGATTTTGGATTTATGTTTGAATCATCACCTGGTGGAAATTTAGGTTTTGAGCCAGACATTAAATTAACAAATGAAATGGTTATGATCATGGGTGGTGTCATGGATGCTGAGCCATTTAGATGGTTCTGCGAATTATGTGTTCAAGCGTATCTAGCAGTAAGGTAAGTTTCGATATCATAGTTTAAACCTTTATTTTTAATTTAAGTTTTATTTGTTTTACAGACCATATCAAGAAGCTATTATATCACTAGTTTCGTTAATGCTTGATACTGGATTACCCTGCTTTAGGGGCCAAACTATCAAACTATTACGTGCAAGGTTTTCACCAAATGCAACTGATAAAGAAGCGGCTACATTCATGCTGCAAGTTATTAGGAGTAGTTATTTGAACTTCAGAACACGCACATATGATATGATTCAGTATTATCAGAATCAAATACCATATTAATTAGGTCAAGTTACTCATTTTTAAGATTTCAGGTTTTTGTTTTATTTATTGTGATAAATAATACTTCTATGTAGTTGTGATATGTAATTCTCTTATGTATTTAGGTGAATTGGGTGCAATTGGTTTTTACAGGTTTCAAAATGGGGTGGGAGTTCACAATGGATTTGGGAGAGGTGCACGATTTTAGATAAATAATAAAACCATAAATTAAAAGTATTTAACTGTTTGAATGAATGGGTCAACAATTAGAAGTATTTGTGGGAAATAGTTAATATTCTTTCAGTATTTTATTAAAAACATTGATGTGTAGTTACCTTCACAAAAATCTTCCTCAAAAAAGTGATTTAATTGTAAATGTATCCTTATAAGAAGTAACTTATTCAAGACCTAATTAATAAAAATTAACTTACCTACGTATTGTAATATTTTTTGTATAATAACTTTATTAATATTTTATTTTTATAATACTTTTTGAATGTGATTGTAGCTTATTAAATCGTATCAATGCATTCACTGCAAAATGACGTAAACACTATTAGTTAAATTTTACGGAAAATGCTTGCTAAGCAACGACAATGAAACAAATTTAAAACAAGATAACTCTTCTTTTTGGTTATGCCATAAATACTAATGCATTACATGGGATGTTTGTCTGGTAGCCAATATAATTTATAAGTTTTAGTAACATAGTTTAGTGCTTAAACCATTTTGCTGTGGAGGCAACGATAATTTGTATACATAATTTTAAATCTACATGAAGTTTCTTATTTTACAAAAAAAGAACATAATATAATCTGGAATAGAAGATTCCTTGTGAAGCTTTATGTAGATTTAAAATATATACAGGGTCATTCATTTTTTTTTAAGAAACTTCACCCTGTCCTACTAACTAAATTAATGAAAAAAGTTCAAATAAACAGATATCAGAAAATGCACCATTTTAATAAATCACTTAAAAAAAATTAAATTAGCAGTACATCAATATTTCAGTAATGATAGTATTACAATTAATTATTATTATCTAAAGTACACAGATTTTCAAAATGAAATCCACCAACTTCGATACGTTTTCAACAATGCTGAAATAATAAATCGATCGCACTGGATAGTTGCAGTGGATTTTTCCATATCAATACAATCTTCTTCAATTTGTTAAATTAATTGATCTCTAGTGTTAACTGGCATTGCATAACTTTGTCTTTTAATGTACAATACATGTAAAAATCCAGCAGATTAAGATCTGGTGAGCTTGGGAGCCAGGCCACTTGGGAGTCAATCCAACGTTGAGAATAATTTTTGTATCAAAGTTGGTGGATTTCATTTTGAACATCTACTTGGATAATAATTAATTGTAATACTAGCGTTATTGAAATATTTATGTACTGTTAATTTTACTAAATTAGATTTTTTTGGTAATTGATTTATTAAAACTTCAACATTCTGTATCTCAGAAATTTTTATTTGTTTTTTTAACTGTTTTCATTAGTTTAGTCAATAGAATATGTTAGTAAAGTTTATCGAAAAGAAAATGAAGCGCTCTGTAATATACAAAATATTTTACTTTATGTGAACTTGTCAATATGTATATTGTGTAGATAATGTATATTGAGCTATATGGAAAGCAATTCTTGTTGATTGTTACAGATGGCATATTTTAAATGAATACAAAATATACACACTATCCCTGTTTATAACTGAATTTATTTCTGACCTTTCTTTAGTAATATCCCATATACTAATAGTAACACAATGGTGCTCTGTTGCCAAAACGGCTAACATATTCGACGTGTTATGTCTTGTATTCAAGACATCAGAGGGTAAAAGAATAACACTAGCCAAATCTATATATATACGAGGATGAATTGATAAATCTCCGGCCTAACCCATATGGGATACAAATTTTTGCAATGTTTTTACGGCATTTTATTTTTTCATAATTTATCAGTATGGCTGTGAAATAACAAAAATTTCTGTCAAACAATAATTGTTTGGCAAGTTGTCAAAGTCGATAAAGTTTTGTGTGGTGTTAAAATGGAAAAAGCTGAAATTCGTGCGGTTATTAAATATTTTCACATTAAGGGTTTATCCCCAAAAGAAATCAAAGCTGAGCTAGACGGGACATTAGGCGAATCTTCTCCTTCCTATAGCACAGTTAAAACCTGGGTTGCGGACTTTAAACGGGGTCGCAAAAGCACAGATGACGCACCGCGTTCAGGAAGACCGAAAACTGCCACCACAACGGAAATTGTCGAAAAAGTCCATAGAGTTGTGTTGAATGATCGGCGATTGAAGTTGGCTGAAATAGCAGATACCCTGGGCATTTCAACGGAACGAACATATCATATCCTAACCAAAATTTTGGGAATGATAAAGTTATCGGCACGTTGGGTGCCGCGGCTGCTCACAGTGGAACAAAAGCTGACTCGCAAAACAGTTTCAAGTGAGTGTTTAGACTTGTTTAATCGAAATTCAGTGGACTTTCTGCGACGGTTTGTAACAATGGATGAGACGTGGATTCATCACTACACACCCGAAACAAAGCAGCAATCAAAACAGTGGACTGCCAAAGGAGAACCTGCTCCGAAGAAAGCCAAAACAGTTCCGTCAGCCGGAAAAGTTTTGGCTTCAGTCTTTTGGGACGCCAAGGGAGTACTTTTCGTTGATTATCTTCAAAAAGGTAAAACAATCAACGGAGTATACTATGCTACCTTACTGGATGAATTAAAAAAAAATATTGAAGAAAAACGACCTGGATTAGCAAAGAAAAAAATTCTGTTTCACCAGGACAATGCACCTTGTCACAAGTCGGCAATTGCCATGGCAAAAATCAATGAATTGCAATTTGAATTGTTACCCCATGCCCCTTATTCACCAGACTTAGCCCCATCGGATTTTTATTTATTTCCAAACCTAAAAAAATTTCACGCTGGAAAGAAATACGAGTCCGATGAAGAAGTGATTGCTGCCACAAACGCCTATTTTGACGAGTTAGAAGAAAAGGCTTATAGGGACGGTATAAGAGCACTTGAACAAAGGTGGACCAAGTGCATTGAACTCGATGGGGACTACGTAGAAAAATAAAATTTTTGTTAACCTGATATTCTTTTGTTTTATTGCCTAGGCCGGAGACTTTTCAATTTATCCTCGTAAAAGGGAAAGATTGTATATATGTATGCGATTTTCTCCGCAACCACTGGACCGATTTGGATGAAATTGGTATCATTGGAAAGGTCTTGGCCCAGAATAGAAAATAAGACCAAATTGGACTCTGTCGGCCATCGTGGTCTCGATTTATACCAACAGCAACTTAAATAGATAACAATAGATGGCGTTCTGTTCATCTCTTGCACTTAATGTTAATGTGTGCGACTATAATATGTGTGCGACTATTGAAATCATTTCCAAATTTAATTAAAAGTGCAGCAAAGCGCGCCGGGTATTTGCTAGTAGCCAATAAATGGAAACTTTTTTGAAGCATAAATGAAAATACCTGTTTCTACATATTTTTTTATTGCTAAATTTAAAAATAGCAAAAAAGCTGTAACATGTAGTTTTTTTGCTAAAAATATAAGTAAATGAATTGCAAAAATCACTTGTTTTATTACCATATATTGTATGATCAAAAAATTTTTGGATCGCAATAACCATAGAATGTAAAAACCATCTATAGAATTATTTACTTCTACTATCCGTAGTCTTTGTGAACTGTACAGTAGCACCAATCTATCTTGAGTAGTGGTAATGGAGGCACAGCCACCTGTGTTAAGAAAATACGACTTGCCGACACTGCTAAACAGAGCCCTAAATAATACACAGAAAATGTTAGGTTAGCGTACGCTATTATTATTTCTTGTACTTGCAGTTATTTTAAGTATTACTTAATATAATAACGAACACTTTACTATAGGAATAAACAATACTTTAATAACGAATAAAAACAATCAGGTTCGTAAAGGGAAAGAAAAGAACTTGTAACAATAACATTTCGGTAGGTAAACTTTTACAATAAAAAAAAATTATAAAAGACATTGAAAATGTCTTCCTTGTTCTTGAATACACAGGTTAACACGTCGGCCCAGTTATTAAAAACTTTTCTTAATTGATCAGGTGTTATTGAACGGCAGGATTCAACAATTCGTTCTTGTAATTCCTCTAAAGTGTGAACTGGAGTTTTAAAGACCGCATTCTTAAGCAGTGGGAACAAAAAATAGTCTAAAGGACTCAAACCACAAGACCTAGGTGGGTAACGACCTTCTGATATTAGCCTTTCGTCATAAAATTGCCTTAAATATGCTAGAGAGTCTCGAGCAACATGGGGTCTGGCATTGTCTTCTTGAAAGTACCCAATTATTAAGTTCATCATCATGCGATTGATTGATGAAATGCTCAAGTAATTGATTTCGATATCTTTCAGCAGTTATAGTTTTTTTTTTTTAAATATTGGCCCTATTATTCGTACAAAAACACCAATCTTAGGACTGTAAAAGAGCCTCACGATGAAGATTAGGGTTATTCTCGCTCCACATAAGCATTACTTGTGTATCAACGTATCCAGAAATGTAAAAATAAGATTCGTCTGTAAAAAATGTAAAGTCAAGGATATCGTTATTCATATGATCATTAAACCAAGTACAGTACCATACTCTCTTCTGATAATCTGGTGGCAGTAATTCTGGATACATCTGCATTTTATAAGGAAACATGTTGAAGTCATGTTTAACAATGGTTTGACAGGTCCCATAACTTAAATTGGTTTCTTGCGACAGTCTAGCAAAGACAAGGTAGGTTCTTCTTGCATGCGTTGCCTAACCTGATCAATAATATCTTCATTTCTAGCCCTTCTTCTTCCAGATCGAATTCCATCACTTATATTACCAGTTTCTTCAAATGTGTCCACAGTTCGTTGAATTTGGCGAAAAAAATCTCGTTTGATTATGGCAAAGTTGGAAACCTCTCGTGGAACTCATTTAAACATAAACGAGGCGAATAAACCCAATATTACTATTTTCACCACGATTTCCATTACTGTAATATGATTTAATAATAAAAATTTTATGTTCCTTTTGAAACATTTTGAACTACTGTCTATTGACTTGAAAGTTGTGAAGTAAATGTCAAAAATAATAGAAATAAATAATTTCATAGATAGCTTGTTAATTTCATGGCAACCCTGATCTAGACTTTTTGATCATACTATACATATTGGAAAAGCAGCAATTCGATATAGGGATATAAAAGCGTTACTAGAAAATGTTAGTGGAATAGTGAAATGTTGCAATAAGGAGCAGTATTATTGTACTCTACTGCCTCCCTTTTTTTTAATAGTATTAGAACAGGAGAAATGAGTATTGTCATAAGACAGCACACCGATATTTTTGGAAAATTAAATATTGAACACCATTTAAAATAATATTAGAAGCAAATAAAAAATTGCTCTTTTTAAATTTAGGCTTGGGTATACGTACAAAAAAAAAAGAACGCTTAGAAAAATGTAGTGTTTTATGACTGTTCGTTTTGACGTAGATTGACTCGTATTCTGTAGTGGCAATTCTGGTCACACTCAAATTAAATGAATGCGTATTGTATTCATATTGTTGTACAGTAACTTGTTTTGTTTGCAAATAAATTATTCTTTAAATTGTTTATTACATGTTCATTTATAATATTAATTAATTTTGATTGTAACAATGATTAATCATTAAGAGTGAGGCTTTATTTGTATAACTTACAGAGGGGTCATTCCATGCCAAATCATAAAAAAAAGGAACTTTTCAACCTGACCATCTCAGATTTTCATGAAATTTGGTAGGATGGTAGAGGACATAAGGTGACTTACGTATATAAAGTCATAGCCCTCAATGATATATGGTACAAAAACAATAATTGAAGGTTCGGCTGTAACAACGTTGCACAGTGGTGTTTAGGGACCACTTGACATTTGGACCTGTCACCCTTTCGGGGGGGGAGGGGGTTAAGTACCCCCACGATCTAGATCTTTGACCATGCAGGGGGATAGTACTTGAAGAGTTCTTGGTATTGGTATAATTTAACGTAATTTGAGCAATCGATTTATGAGTTATACAGCTTCAAATATCCACTACCTATCAAACGTCAATAGTTACCAATAAACAATTACTAAGAATCACAAAAATTTCTGCAGATACAAATAAAAAAATAATTTATTACCCTAAAATCTAAATCTCTAAAATCTTCCTATTATCAATGTTCCATTAATCTTAATAAGAATTTTAATAGTCCTATTATGTTTTAAGGTACTTGTTCAAATGGTTTACGAGGTTGGGAGGTACAATGAAAGTCCCCAAAGTTGTAAACTCTCGATCTTTTTCATTGTTGAGGTATGATCTTCTAAAATGCCAAAATTTTATGTTGTTTTAATAACTATTGTCTCTTACTGTAAAAATACACTTTTGTTCATTAATATTACTATTAGTCTATGTGACTATTTTTAGCATTAATTATTATTAGAAACAGAGCTATGTAAAGATAAAAAAGATATTTTCAAATTGTCACAAGTAACTATAATATACATTTGTATATTATACTAATACTTATGTAACCAGTTAGGAAAGCCCCAGTCTCATGTTGTGTAACGAATGGGATATTTATGGGACGAGCAAAGCGAGTTTCTGAGAAAAATTCACCCTTTAGTGGTGGAACTTCCTAACATTTACAAGTCTGTCCGTTTACTATGTAAATTATTATTTACCTAAAATTATTTATTATGAAACTGAATTATTATTCCGATTGAAAATCTCAATCCTTATGCAAACTTGGCATACCATAATAAAATAGGCAATAAATCTTTCCCTCTAAAAGATACCATTCAAGAATACTCTTTCGTAATTATTGTGTCAATGCATCAGGCTACCTTTCCAGCTTAATTCCTAGTTAATTAATAACATTAATGAACTGTTATGTTAAACTAAATTTTTGTTATGTTATACAGGGTGTCCCAAGAATAACGAACAATATGTGAATACAAGATGGTTGATGATGTGTAGAGAAAATTTTTCCCATAACGTTTTTTTCTAAACTATTTGCTTTCCAAGTTATTGAAGGTTCAAGTTTTGAATCCAGTCCTGCTCCACACTCTCCTTCTGTTGCATAAATGCCGAGGACTGTAGTTCGTTGAACTTGAGTCAATACAGCAAAATTTTGTCTATGTCGCAAAATATCCGAATGAGATTGTTGATCTTGAAGAAATTCATAAATAAACACATGTCCTTTTTGCTCATGTTGCAGTTTATTTTAAAATAAATTCAAGGTCTAATAACAGTTTAAAACATCTTATGTTTAAAGAGAACATTATCTAATAAATTAAATGGCAATTTTTATTTGTGCGCGCAGCATTGAATTTAATTTAAAAAACATAAAAACCATTGGGCATTATAAGAAAATTAAGTCAACAAACAAATGAAAATCGAGATCACCATCTAACCACCTGGTTAACACATAAAATAAGATCAGATTGCAAACAACACTTTAAGGCTGATTCTCACTATACGGCAGGTCACTACCAACAGTCACCGGACTGACAAAACGTTGTACGGTACATTTTATATGAAGGTATTCACATCACAGACACGGACCATCGCGACCATATAAAATGTACAGTACAATGTTTTGTCGGTCTGGTGACTGTTGGTAGCCTGCCGTATAGCGAGAATCAGCCTTCAATCTTATCTAAGCTATTAAAAATGACTGCGACGTGCGATACACTGGATAGGAGCAACAGATGTTTATTTTCATTACTGATTTTGCTACTCGTCTTATTAACAATTAAAAAGAAGCCCTATCTGCTATTTTTCTTGTTAGTTAAATTACTTACATTGTCACCCTCGTGATTTATTTGACCCAGATTCTCATTTGTTTGTTGGACAGATTGCCTTCAACGTGCTCGACAAAACTTCAGTAGACGTTTAGAAGCTTGTTTGCAGTTTAATGCGGGAGATTTTGAACATTTTTTATAAAGATTGTTAAAATTAGGTAAATTAATATTGAATGAAATGACGATTTGTTAAATAAAAGCTATTTTTACCATCAATCCATTTTATTTATAGAATAAGAAACTTCTTCGAATAAGCTCTTAATAAAAATAATTAGTTTGATGAACTTCTTTGCAGTTTATAACAAAATGCTTATTAGGGTTAACACTTGACCCTGACAAATATTGTTTTTAAATCGACTTCTCCGAATTTCTTCACAACTCTGCACATATCACTTTACAATGTTTTGACTATCCCAATGCTGGATGACTTATTATTTATTATCAAATTGATGCAAAATATAACAATTAGTATAAAATATAAGTATTAGCAAACACTAACGTGTGCCAATAAAGTAGCTGGACAAATTTCAAATTCAAAACATAACTAGTAGGCATTGACAATGTGTAAGAGCATAGGACGCGACCACGCTTCAAACGAATTTCTCAAAAAACTTGTCATAAAGAATCAATTTCTCTTTGTTTATCCTACCGGGCATTACCTAATCGAACAGAGAAGGGCACTCGACTTCTACCGGCAGCCGATAGCGTCCGAACCCATCCAAAGCTCGCACACGGGCCACGAAATACATCGAAAAGCATAAATCAGTTGCCCAGCTATTTTTACACGAGAAATGAGCAATGTTAGTATGTGTATCTTACATGGGCGATTTTAATTCTTTAGGACATGTCAAATGTACGTTTAGAATCCGACACTATACGACAAAGATAGTGCATTAGCCTAATAACTGAGGAGAACTGAGATAGTAGAGTGCCCAGTGGGGCAAAACGTGTCACCCTGTGGGGGTTTTGAGAGTAAAAGCTGGCACTAGTTGTATTCGACAGCTAATAATTAATTGTTATACCAAAAAAAGTTGGCCGAGAATTGGCCTGTGCAAAAAGGCACAATTCATAATTTTTGAGTTATCTATCGTACGTGATGCACCGTTATTAGATCAATTTTTTCATGTAGGTTTCGATGTAAAGTTTGTAGCCGTTTTTCTAAAAAACAATAAACAAATCTTTGTAAAGCATTGAGTCTTACGGGAATTCTAAACTTTAAATGCTTGTAACTTCGTTTGCGAAGCTTCAAAAATTAACTAATTTTAGGGTACTTTAGCGTTTATCAACTCATATTTCAGAATCGAAGCCTTTAATCGAAAAAAGTCGTTCTTATAAAATTGTAGACCGCGATCTTTCGCTTCTAACGGTGTCACTTTTATATTTTTACAGATTACAATAATTTCGTAAAAGAATAAAATTTAACACCAAACACAATTTAAATTGTATCGAGGAGTGTAGGTCTCGATAACCCCCTCTTGCGTTTCCGACTCCGCGCGCAGCAGTTGCCCATGTTCGTGGGCTATAAATACACCTAAAAATGTATTTCGTTTCTATTGAATTAATTAATAAATGCCTAATATAAGTTTAAACGCATTAAACATTTTTTTAGAATAATGATTTAAATAGAATAATATTTTTATATCTTCGTTATTTACCCATTACCTAATAATAATAAAACAGTATTCCAGAATAGTTAAAATTATAACATGGACATTTATTTTTTTACAAAACACTTGATAACAAAGAATCTGGTAACTAACTTTTTATTTTTTGGCTAGTATCATCTCCTGTAAAGAGATAGTAAATTAACCAAGAACAAGAAACTGTAGACTTGGGTATACCTGTATACTATTGTCAACATTATTCACTGTCGACCTCGCTTTCCTCATCTTCTTCATTAGATTTTGGATTTGAAGGGCTTATTGTACACATTATTTTATTAACATTGTGGCACGATGATTGGCCCATGCACCTGCACGAACCTATACATGCAATATTATTTTTCCTGCAACTGCACTATTTCTGTTTGCAGTCTGAAAGTAAAAGTCGTAAGAAAATAGTAAAAAATGTAGAAATGTAATTGTATACCTTTTTTGCATCCGCATGTTGATAAGACTGTAATGTCTGTCGGTAACGATGGAAGAGTTTGTAATATAGGAAAAATCTGGTTACTCTTCAATTGCCAACCGTAATCGTAATAGTTTAAATAGGTTTGAATCGGGTTTAAGGCATTTAGCCAAATGTTGCACTGGTAGTGTGCCCGTAAGCAATGGTATCTTAGGCTGTCCTCTGTAGGTGGTAATTTATCAATAGTTTTAGAACCAGCAAGTATACCTCGAAGATGATTAATGGAGTTTACGTCTTGATTATTGGTATAAAGTTTAATAACAAAATTGTGCAAGTTTTGAAAAATCTGTTCACTGAAATTAAATCCAAAATTATTAAGCAATTTGTATGAAGCCAGGTATGTTTTCCAACAAGTTGTTCTATTTTTAAGAGATGAACTGGTATGAAGCGAATACTATCCTTTTTTCCGGTCTTCATCCAGACTTCTGGGGTTAAATATTTTCTAAAGTGACATAGAAGTACCAAAACGTCAGTGTCCCTGCATTCGATAATGCACTTACTGTAGCCGGCTTTTTTAGCAGATAATATATGCAACAGAATCCTTGTGTCTGCTTCTTCATGATTCGAATGCAACAAATCATCTACTAGGCCAAAATTGCTTCTGTACTCTAAAATATCTGAAAATCCTCCGCTTGTGACAAACTGTATATGTTGGCTTCTCGAATAGTCACTGATTTGAGTTGATAAGAAATTCGTCAACTGATTCTTATTAAAAGTAGAGTGAATAAATAACTGCCATTGCCGCGGTAGTAGCAATTCAACCGTATCAATAATTGTATCAATTGATTTACCTGCTCCTCTTTTGATTCTAGTCATGTTTTTGATTGACATGTCGTTATAGTGATCGAATACCAAATCTACTCGTTCAGCCTTGTATGAGTTTTTAAATATGATCGAAGAGAATGTTCTTGAATAATCCCCGAATGTCTTAGTGTTGATCGGTTTACCCAAGCTCTGCACCAGTGACATACCATCATAAATATGGCA
Organism: Agrypnus murinus; assembly: GCA_929113105.1. Lineage (NCBI taxonomy): Eukaryota > Metazoa > Arthropoda > Insecta > Coleoptera > Elateridae > Agrypnus > Agrypnus murinus. Next base: position 89,923,541 of record OV816025.1, on the reverse strand, counting down.
AATTTTATCGTTAGCTGTTTTTCCAAGAGTGGATGTTGCAGGTGGGCCATAAGCTTCTATGATTTCGCCAAGAGCGCTTTTATTAGAAGGTGTAAGTAAGATGTCATCGTTAACAGCCAATGCCATAGGATAAGATGTCAATTCGTATTTAAAAATGTCCTGATAATTTATATTTCTTCCCATTTCTTTTGCTGCCAACAATCGCTGCAAAATTTCTTGCCCCTGCATTTGAGTTTTTGTCTTCTTATCTTTGTTGACCAACTGCTTCTCAGTGTGAAGCTTACTCAAATTATTCTTTTTTAGAGGTTTATAAAACTCGGAGGTATCCATGACACCAACAAAATTGTTAAATGTTGCTTCTCCAATTTTAGATGCATTTAACATAGCTTCTTCTAGAGTCTTATTAAATATTACATTTGTGGAAATACACACTAAATGATTTTCACTGCATGTAAAAACTTTAAATCGATTAAATTGATGTTGTAAATTGACAACGGATGTCTCATCCTTTTTGGACCAATTTCAATGTTTTGATTAAGTAGATGTTTTTCGTTGCTGATGGAATGAAGAAATGAGTCGACCATCAAACCGATCTCGTTGAAACTCAAAAACCATTCGTCCAGTCTGGTGCTGTTTTTTGTCAAGCCTACAATGCCCCCAGCGTCTTTCGAAGTCTTGTTAATGTGTTCTAGAGCTTGATCAACCGATATTGTATTAAATGCTCCAGGTAATCGCTTTATTACAAAATTTCCGTCGCAAAATTCTTTATAAACTTCAGGTGCAGTATTTTCCAAATTCAACATATCAGCCAAGTATACAGTAGCCCATCTTGAGTAATTTGGGTGGTCAAACGCAAAGAACCAAGGAATCATTCGTCTAAGGCTTTTTAAATGTAATTCCCAATTAGCAGATCTCTCGCTATACAAGAATTCTAGCAAGATTTCTACAAGTTTTAAGTAATTAATCCAATACGTAAAAGTTGGAGACTGTGCATCTACAAATTCATCCAAAACTTCGGTACACTGTTCAATGGGAGAAATAATTGAATGCAATTCTTGATGGAAATTCGTTTTTTTTTTTAGGTTCTTGCAAAGTTGATTGGCGTTTAATTTAGCTAAGTTCAATGAATGAATACTGTTACTTTTGGATTCTTGCAACCATTTCTCGAATAAAGATATAAGAATTCTCATCAAACTCTCGTAAGTTAACTTATGAGCTCGGATGCCTTTATTTCATTTTTTTCCATTAAAGATACCTGAGATAGTTGATTCGCCATATAAGTCGCTCTCTATCCACACGTCTGTTAATCCGGAAATTTCCATGTATTGTCCAATTAGTTTCAAAAAGTTAAGCATAATGTGAAATCCCCCAAGCCTTATTATTATATTGCTGCATTCTTGTTCCATCATCCACTGGATTTCTTTAGCTTTGTAATACAGGGCTTGGTCAAAAGTTATAACTACATGCTGAACATGCAGTCTTTCAGCAATTTTACAACATCTCTTTAAAACCGTCCATAGTGTGTCAAAATCAGAAGACACATAAGGCAACAAAGGCAGGTATCCATATGATGTAATATTTTCTTCAGTTTCAGACATCAGCTTGTGAAAGCCGGACCACTGGGGTACAATTATATTATTACATGATTTATTTTCGTTTCTACATAGAATCCAAGCAATGTTATGATTCCGCATAAAAGTATGATTCGTGGTCATCTTAAGAATCAAATGTTTTGCCTTCACAACAGGCGTAGGATTTGTGGATGTATTTCTATTTAAGTGTCTTAAGAGATGAAAATTGTCCGGAATATCTAGTTTTACTTTATACGGCAGTAGTTTCATATTCTCAGAACAAGTTTTATTCGGAGGTCCTCGTTGAAACGCCACCATCTGCGTGGCGTGAAACGTTGGAGACTTATCTAAGGTTTCTTCAATAATATCGATATTATCAGCTGCAAATTGCAAGAAACGATTAGGAACCATTTGTGCAGGGATGACTGTGCACTCATTATTTTTGCATTTGTTAATTTCTGCTTGTACTATTGTATTTCGCACACGTAAAACATTTTTGTAGGAAATTGAGTGACCACACTCATGTAACATTTCAATGATTTTTTTTGACCTCGTTTCCTGATGCACCATAATCCCCACAGCAACATGTTTTGGAGTCATTTTTTTTGTTTTGGAATGTGCAAAAATTATATCTTGACAAATAGATAAAATTCGTGTTTCGTTTCTTTGATCGAGTTCGTTATCGTTAGATATTAAAAGAGTGACGATCCAAATCAAGGCTTCTGGAATATATTTCCTAAAGTTTGTAACATCTAAATTTTTCAATGCATCGTATTCGGAAATTTTATCCATATCGAGCTTTATATTACTAATTATATTGTGTAGCAAAGAATATTCTGAAGCACCGCTGAAAAGGGAGGCTGCGTTATCTTCCTTTGATGTTTCTATGTAGGAGTGAAGAGCTTCATCTTTGGATGAAAATTTCGACGACATGAGGATATCTGGTTTGTTAACTTTTCTAGACTTGATAACTTGGACATCTTCCTTAAAATAAGATCTTATTTCTTGCAGTACCTATCGTTTCGATAATCTCCCTCCTAGTTCTGTGTATCTGGTATATATTGTTGTTACCGAAAATCCTTTCTTTTTACTAAAACCTTTCTCCAATTCTTTTAAAAGCCGTTCTTCTGCAAATTTCTCGGTTTTAGATATCATACATGACTTTACTGGTGGTTTATTTTTTTTAACTTTTCTCCAAGAAAATAAAAAACAGTTCACATGATACCGAATTTCCATTGCAATAAGATCATTTGTACCAATACGCCTTAATATGGTTTCGCTATTCTGTGCTATTATTTTTATTTTATTTTCTACGTTAGTTGTTAAAACTTGCGACAATTTTTGATTATTACTTCTTTTTTGGCAAAAAACACATTTTTTAACGTTAAAAACACATTTTCGCAAGGATAGGGATGGTGATGGATCAGTATCTTCTAAAGTCTCCTGTTCCAATTTTCCTTTTTCAAATTTACGACGTAAAACATTAACACTTTTTTTGCTGATATGAGTACAATAGCAAGACTTATGCCAAATTAAAAACTTAGTGTTTCCAGCTTCAATATCTGCAATATTTCTATGCAGTTGTACGTTCGCTACGTTGCAAAAACTATCCCGAATTTTTAAAATTTCTTTTAATGTTGTTAGTGTTTTATCAGATCCTTTGACCAATTCGCCTGAAGAAATTCCACAAATCAAGCATTTTACCGATTTGCTGGCGTTGGCTTGGATCTTAATACTCGATTCCAGCTCACTGTCAGAAGTTGAACTTCCACTTTGCTCCATTTCAAATTCTAAAATTGTTATTTGTTATAATTTACATTAGTTAACTTAAAAATAAAATACCTAATGGTTAACTGTAGGCTGGAACCTACGCGTTTCCCGTGCCCTTTTGTAAGCAAAAGAACGAAACGCAAACGACACCGGGAGGCTCTAAGCTCTGTAAAGGAGCAAACACGACGACTGAATAATACAATCAAACTTGCTTATGATCTTTGACAGATCATAAGTACCATGCATCTCAGACATACTCACAGACAAAATAGCTAGTGAGACAACTCACCTATTAATTGTTTATCGCTACCACTATTTTAACACACACACACACATAGACATTTGCAGGGTAAGTCAAACAAATTCACTTCTAATAAACACAACACTAGTTTATTTCTGTAGTTTTCACACCAGAATGAACAGTCTGGTCCCTTTCTTAATATTAACAACATTCTCCTAAATTCCAAAATCATAAATTTTATACTTTAATATATACAACTGAAACTAATTTCTTATGAAACGTAGGGTTGTAGTGACCCGTAATGTCAGTGATCCGTGGCTTAACTGAACTCTACTAATTAAGGGAAAACTAATTGATTTACACTATAACATAACAATAATTCTACACATTAGTATCAGCCTGCGTTAATCGTCAAATTTGAAGACAAAAGTGAAACACTACAGGACTCTGTAGTTACTTCACCTGGTACAACATTTGCAACTTGTACCTACTTTAATGAATGCAAAGCACACATGCAATTCTGGGAAACGTAGAAAACCTTTACGTTATACCCTTAAACAGTTATTTAACTTCACATTAAAATAACCATTGCATACAAAATTCCTCTTAATGAATAAACATTCGCATATATACACAAATAATAATTTTTGTGTTATAATTTTAACTATTCTGGAGTACTGTTTGTAAGATATAAAAATATTATTCTATTTAAATCATTATTCTAAAAAAATGTTTACTGCGTTTAAACTTATATTAGGCATTTATTAATTAATTCAATAGAAACGAAATACATTTTTAGGTGTATTTATAGCCCACGAACATGGGCAACTGCTGCGCGCGGAGTCGGAAACGCAAGAGGGGGTTATCGAGACCTACACTCCTCGATACAATTTAAATTGTGTTTGGTGTTAAATTTTATTCTTTTACGAACTTATTGTAATCTGTAAAAATATAAAAGTGACACCGTTAGAAGCGAAAGATCGTGGTCTACAATTTTATAAGAACGACTTTTTTCGATTAAAGGCTTCGATTCTGAAATATGAGTTGATAAACGCTAAAGTACCCTAAAATTAGTTAATTTTTGAAGCTTCGCAAACGAAGTTACAAGCATTTAAAGTTTAGAATTCCCGTAAGACTCAATGCTTTACAAAGATTTGTTTATTGTTTTTTAGAAAAACGGCTACAAACTTTACATCGAAACCTACATGAAAAAATTGATCTAATAACGGTGCATCACGTACGATAGATAACTCAAAAATTATGAATTGTGCCTTTTTGCACAGGCCAATTCTCGGCCAACTTTTTTTGGTATAACAATTAATTATTAGCTGTCGAATACAACTAGTGCCAGCTTTTACTCTCAAAACCCCAACAAAGATTAAAACTAAGCGACTTAGCGGCGAGCGGGCACTCTACTAAGATGGGCAATGCAGCTTTTTACTTTAATTTCTTTATTGTTACTTAATTAAACAAAATTTTCATAAAATAGAAATTTGTGCAGTTACCTATATGTTTATAGATTACAGGGAAGTACTTGATGTGGTTTAATTAAATGTAGTTAGTTTAGAAATTAAATTTTTTAATACATATTATAGTAACGAAATTTTGTTTTTAATGCCATTTATTTACACAAATTTGTTCAGTTTAACGTGTTTTCTATATTTTATAACTCTTTAACTACCCAATTGATTGTTTTTTTCTAATAAAAATTTTCTCTTTGCTACATTTATAAATTATAAAAATACAAATGATTCAGTCTATTTCCTTCTGATGTTTCGTATATGGACGTTAGTAGAAGTAGTCGCGACGATGTACTCGCCTTGTAATGATTACTTAATGTGGGATAAGCGTGTCATATCGCCTTAATAGATTTTTGTTGACAGTTTGTTTACATCGGTTGTGATTTAAAAACTTAAAATGAAAGTTGTTCATCAAAATTATTTACGTGAGCGTATTTATGAAATGCTTGGACAGCACTAGAAAAAACTAGTTTTAAATCACTTTATGAAAGAAAATGTCTCTCGTTCTACACTTGATGCAATTTTTCAACGGTATGAAAGTGGAAAGGCTTCAGTTGGTACTACAATAGGTCGTCTGCGAAAATTAGACAAAATAAAGTTACAGAAAATGAAGAAAGCTGCAGTGAACCAAATTGGAGCATCGAATCGGAAGTTAGGAAGAAAATTCAGCATTTCAAAGGAAACCGTTCATCAAAATTTAATAACAATTGGTGTTAAATTACATAAAAGAGTGGCAGTGATATAGTGAGAAGCAGCTTGAACCCAAAAAAGTGCAAATTCTTCGCCGAAAATATTTTCAAGATAATGTTGAGATCATCCTTGATGATGAAAAATATTTCTCTTATGCATGGAATAATGGAGATCAGAACATTGGGTTTTATACAGATAATATTGACAACACGCCAGATAATATAAGATTTGCCGCTAAAGGAAAGTTTGAGCCAAAAATTTTTAGTTTGGGCTGCTATATCGACAAAAGGAGTGTCCACACTTGACACTCAAGATTCTGAAGCCCCTGCCATAAAATGTGACACATACATAAGCAAGTGTCTCACTAAACTAGATAAACTCATTAAGAACAAATATTTTGGTGATAATATAATTTTTTTGGCCAGACCTAGCAAGCAGCCATTACGCAAAGAAAACATTGGACTGGTTAAAAGAAAATATCAATTTTATCCCAAAATATGCGAATCCTCCAAATATTCCAAAGACAAGACCTATTGAAGATTTCTGGTGTCTACTGTGTCAGGAAGCGTATAAGGAAGGTTGGGAAGCAAAATTGAATGAACAGCTTAAAATAAGAATTGAAGAAAATTGACATGGAGATTGTCCAAACTATGATCTGCGGTATAAAATCAAAATTACTCAAAATCGAAGATCATGGTCCCTTGACTCTACAAAAACTACAATTAAGATGTCTTTTAAATATATTTTTAAAATAAATATTTTGTTGTATTGTCAAGCGCAGTTTTATTTGTGCCTAATCTAAATTTGTCGAGCTACTTTATTGGCACAAGTTATTGCAAAATTTTTTTCTTGTTTTAGATTCTACCTCGGACGTTCTTTATCCCTCTGCGTTATTGTTCATTATTTGAGACACCCTGTATATATTTAGTTATTTACGGAGTTATTTTTTGTAAATAATTTTTTTTAATTTTATCCTTGCCGCAGACCATTTGCTATGCTGGCGGTTTAACGTAAGTAATTTTCAGTTTGCTACAGGCCCGCGATCTAATCGGAGTATTTCATCAACTCCTACCTATAACCCAGTATTTAACAATTGAAAGTTAAATTAACTTAACACAAAATGTAATATAAAAATTGTACTTTACAGTTTTATTATAAAATCATAATAGGTAATGTACAACAAAATGTAAGTCTAATCGAAAAGTCCAAAGCCCATATCTTCATCTTCTGATTCAGATTCATCTTTCTTCTCTTCTTTCTTGGATTCTGAAAATTTAAAATAGAACAGGTTACTATTAATACATTAAGCACTATATCAAAAATTGTTAAACATTTTATTAAATCAGTTTAGAAAGTAAACATCAACATAATTCTCAGTCGAAAGATGGTGATATGATTAATCATCACAATAAGTACTGACTAGGATGGATATTGTCTAGGGCTACTAGATACAAGGTTTTTCTAAACAAACCATTTTTAATATTGAAAATATTATACTGATTGGTAATCTTGTAGTTTTGGTCCCACCATTCTATTATATACAGTCAAACTTCCATATTACGAACTTCTATATAGCGAATTTCTCTATATAACGAATTTTTGGGCTGTACACTGCCCTTTTAGAAAAAATACATATAAAAGTGTCTCTAAATAACGAAGTAAAATTTCTATTTAACGAATTTTTTAGGCCAAACTAAAATAAATCTTTCCAGGTAAATGTATGTATTATGCATCAATCTTTCTTTCTTAAAAGCAGTAAAAGATTATAAATTTAGCCATCTTCCAAGAAGCCTGCACACATTTTTAAAAACCTGTAATCCTTATAAAAGGATTTTGTAAATTCCTTTAAATGGAAATTCTAAGGATTAAAATTGTCATTAAAAGGTTTACAACTGGTTTATCTTTACATTCTTACTTTTTCAAGGGAGTCCCGGAAATTTATCTGAATGAGAGTTCTAGGAAAGATTAAACTTCGATGCATTATACACATTGTTACTTGTCTAAATGGAGATTCCACCCCTCTAAGAAAGATTAAAATGCAATTAGCATTTACGTAAAGTTCAAAACTTGCATTGCAAATTTTTATTGTAACTTTAGTTTTGTGAGAGAACAGCTCTACACTAGAGTACAAAAAAAATCAAAGCGAAAGTATTTAACCATTATTGAGAAAATCAACGTGTTGCGGGAAATTGATAACTGTATACAAAAAAGACAAACATCGTGGCTCACGGCAAAGTTTGGAATTCCTGCTAGTAGTTTATAGACTATAATAAAAAATCGCGAATCAATTTTAATGATGATTATTAATAGATGAAGCAGTTTTAAAGTGGGTGCATTTAATTCGCGACGAAAATGCACCATTATCACAATTAATTAAACACAAGGCATTACAGTTTGCGGAATCACTCGAATTAAAACGAAAGCATTAAAATAATATTTACAAAAGGTGATATTTCTTTATAATGAAATTTCCCTATAGCGAATTTTTTTCAGGATTTACCGACTTCGTTATATAGAAGCTCGACTGTACTATTATTACAACTATGCCTAACAAAATTGTGCAATTACTGTCATCCGTTCTAAATTTTTAACAAATAAAATTTTAAAAATACGTACACTAAAACTTTTTATTAACTACAATAGTTTGTAAAGATTAAGAATTTAGCAAACACTGATAATAATTGAAACAACACGGGACGTAAATATGAAAAATACGACTCCAACAAAAGACCGTGGCCTCAAATTTATTTCAGCTTTTTAGAAATATGCTGTTGCTAGGCAATGAAAGTACGCATGTATAATTCGTTTGTTTGTATGATAACCAGTGTTGTGTTCTGTATTTCAACTTTATTTGCTCTGAAAGCTATACCGCTATAGTTACAATTATTTATAACAATGGATACTATAGAAACAGAGCTCTTCGAGTAAACAGATCTGGATTGCCGAAGGTGTACCATTCTCTAAGGTTAATTTTTATTTTGTTGATTTATGTTTTTACATTAAATTATATTTTTAATGTAAATTCATATAGAAAAATGTATCGCCCCGATTGGGAGTTGAACATTTTTCTATATGAATTTGACATTTATCAACAAAATAAAAATTAACCTTCATCTAAAATTTATAAAAATTTCCTTTTGAAATGATTCATAATAATCTAGATGCTTTGAATATTGATGTTGTCATCAGCGCAATGTTGATCTTCATGAATAAAATAAAAAAATAATCTAGTTACTTTGTACGTTTGCTACCATTTAATTCATATAGAAAATTTGTCGCTTTGGTGATAGTCGTCTCCCAGTATTTCAGTTGGTAGAGATACCGCCTAAATACCGGAAAGTCTTGGGTTCCACTCCCAGCTGGAGTGATACATTTTGCTACATGATTTTGCAATTAAAATATAATTTAATGTAAAAACATATAACATTGGCTACATTATAAGGTCCAATGCTTATTAAAATCTGAATGTTACAATAAAATTGGTTATAGTAAACTAAATGAACCCCAAAACTACAAGATTACCCATACCAATTCATTCGTTGCAAATAAAAACATTTTAGAGAACATTGCTGTGCAGCGTCTAAAACTATGCAACATCTAAATTTCCTAATGATTTCCCCAAATAGTTTATGGTAATCCCATATGTATATTCATTAAATATTCTTACCTTTCTTTTCTTCTGCAACTGGTGCAGCAGCGGCAGCCGCAGCAGCTGGGGCAGCAGCACCACCACCAGCAGGCATTGAGCTCAACTTCTCACGACCTAAAATAACAGTTACAATTAAAAATAATTCATCATAAGTAACAACAAATTGAAACTTATTATAATTAATATCAGATTTAATTTTAGAATCACAGTGCTTCATGCGAAAGATGGTGATTGAATTCGTATCATCACGATTTACATGTGTAAACTACAGTAATGTATTGTTCTATTCTATAATCTCTTTGAAAGATTCTCAACAGTTAACGAATTGAACTCTCAATAATTTAATCTTTTTACATACCTTGTGCAATAAGTTCATCAATGGACTTGCCATTGAGTTCACCGATTACTTTCTTCAATTTTTCTTGGTCAGCTTCAATACCAACGGAGCTCAATATTTTTTCAATATCACCAGCAGCTGGTGAGGCTTTGCCCCCGAGGGCAGCCAAAAGATAAGCAGCCACGTAACGCATTCTGAAAAAGAAAACCGCAAGTTTACAAATGCGTACATACATAAACCATAACCTCAACAACTTTAATCCGAAATTATTTTAATCATCATTTCATATACTTTAAAAATAACTTATCTGAATAAAAGGTTAGTGTGAATAGAAAACTAGAAATACGTTTTTTAAACTTAATTTTGAGTACTTACTTTAAGTCTTCGTCGACACGAAACGTGTGATGCTATACAACAACGAAACGAAATGGTCAAAGAGGAAGATGAAATCGAGCGGTAGTAGAATTGGTGGAATTTCTAGCTTTAGTTGTGCAGTTGTGGTGTCAGATGGCGCGTTCCTACTTGAAATTACTTGAAAAAATGCGGGAACGAATGATATTAATTTTTTTTTGAGAATTTATATTTGTGAATAGTGTGTATATAAGTTGTTTCTTCTTTTTATTTATATAAAGAAACATAGTTAATATACAAAAATAGTCATAGCTCTAAACAATTATGGAATGTTATAACAAATATTGGTTTAGGTAAAAACAAGAAAACAAACAGAATTGACTCTATACTTACCGAAGACGGGTTAGTTGATGATGATGAGACAATGGCAAACGAATTTAATAAATTTTTTGTAAGCATTGGTCCGAAACTTGCGGAGAACATTCCACCGCCATCTGCAATACTACCCTGTGGGAAAATAGAAACAAAGTCTATGTTTTTAATACCAATAGAAAGAAATGAAATAAAAAAGATTGTTAAAGATCTGAAAACAAATAAATCGCCAGGGTTAGATCAAATAAAAGCGGAAACTCTTAAAGAAATTTCTGAATATATTGTCGATCCTCTGGTTCACTTATTTAATCAGATACTGTTAACTGGACAATGCCCAGACGAATTCAAACTGGCAGTTGTATTACCATTGCATAAAAAAGGAGACAGGAATGTTATTAACAACTATAGGCCAATCTCTGTGATATCAACAATAGCAAAAATTTTTGAGAAATGCATAAAAGAACGACTATCTAAATATGTAAAGTTGCATAACATTCTTTCTCCCTGTCAGTTTGGATTCAGAGAGGGTTTGTCTACAAATGACGCAATAGCCACTTTAGTGGGTGATGTGTACAAAGCAGTGGATGTAGGAAAGCCAACATTATGCATTTTCTTAGATCTAATGAAAGCTTTTGACACTGTTAATCACTCTAGTTTACTACGTGCGCTTGAAGATGTGGGCATTAGAGGTGTAGCACTCGATTTATTTAAAAGTTATTTGAGGGACCGACAACAAATAGTAAAAATTAATAATAAAACAAGTACAAAGAAAAGTATACAGTGTGGTATTCCGCAAGGCACAGTATTGGGACCCATATTGTTTAATCTTTACTTAAATAGTTTACTTACCTTTGAGAGTGCTGGTAAATTCATCAGCTTTGCGGATGACACAGCCGTACTATATTCATCAAATTCATGGTCAGAGCTAAAAAGTATTGTTGAGCAAGACTTTGCAAAAGTTATAAATTGGTTCAGGGCAAAGCTTCTCTCTATAAATTTAGAAAAGACCTACTACATTGCATTTGGTTCTTATATAAATAGTCTTCCTATTTACAATACTCTGGAAATAGAAGATAAAAATAATACCTTTATAATAAAATCAACTGAAAAAATTAAATACCTGGGCGTTGTAATTGACCAACATTTGCGATGGAACCACCAAGTAGAAAACATTGCCAAAACGTTGCGATGCCTTCTGTATAAATTTAAATACTTAAGAAGTTATCTGAACCTTACACTACTAAAGGTTCTATACTATTCACTTGTAGAATCGCGTTTAAGTTATGGAATTCTTAGTTGGGGTGGCGTCGCTTATACTCACCTAAAACAATTAGATATTTTACAGAAAAAACTCCTCAAAATTATTTATAAAAAAAAATTAACTTACCCTTCTAATCAACTTTTTAGTGAATTGCACATAATGGATCTAGCACAATTGTTTGTGTATAATATAATAATATTTATGTATAAAAATAAAATTATGCTAAGAAAAGTTAACCATAAACACTCTACACGCTACAAATCAGATGGAAAAGTCGAAACCCCTTTTTGCAATAAATCTGTGGGAAAAGCCTCGTATTTGTATCTCTGCCATATAATTTACAACAGTCTCCCCGAGATATACAAAAATTACATTCAAGTCATAAACTCATACAGCTTACTAAAAAACAGATTTAAACAGTTTATCCTCAATCTGGAAAGGAAATATGTTCGAAGACTAATTGAATGAATGGCTGTAAATCATCTCTGAATTGTATAATAAATTAATGTTGTATATTAAGTGTTGTTTCAATAGAAACAACTAATAAACAGATTACAAAATTAAAGATTGAATAATTAGTTATAACTCTCTGCTTTACATTATAAATGTTGTAAATTAAATATTGTTTGTATTAAAATTAAAATTAAAATTAGTTAAGTAAAAAAAAAAAAAATTAATTCAAAACTCTCTGTTCATAGTTTATAGGTAAGAAAATATAATACAAAAAAAATAAATAAATTTAAAAAAAAAACTATTCATACCTAAACAAAATAATTAAACGAAAATGTTAATATGTATAACACATGTATTAAAAAAAAAACATTATAACACACACTATCCAACTCATGCACAACCTATTAGGTCCTAATGAGTTCGTTCAGCGTTTGTTATAAGTTTGCGTTGTTAGTTAATAATAATTTTAGTATAGGAAATCGAATTGTACAAAAAAAAAAGAAAAGCATGATTAATAAACGTTATTATTATTATTATTATATATTATTATTATTATTATTATTATTATATTATATTATTATTATATAGTTAATATATAGCATTAACTGATTTACATACCAAAAAATGCAACTTCTGTAACGCAAGTAATGCAGATAAAAATGTGTACATATACTCATTTTAAAATTTAATTTAAATTAACGATTTATTAATTAACAACTTTTCTGGAATCATGTTGTAACTAACATTATTGAAGGAGGTCCAGTTTTAATAAACTTTTTTTTTATTTGATTTTATTGACATCGACATTCGACAACCCCAGTAGCGCATATTCGTCGACGTTAAGGCTGATTTACCCGATTCTGAAGATAGGGAAACGCAATGTAAACTTTACTCGGTTTTTATTCAATAACCGCTCAATATTTTTTGATCGGGTTTTTACCAAAAATTTACCTACAATGTAGTGTATGATGTAATGTTTTTAAAAAATAATTTTTAACGTTTGAAACCATAAAAAACTTAATTTAAAGTTGAAATTTTCGTTTCTAAAAAAAATCTTTACATTACATCATAGCATTTGACGCACAGATTACGGGAAAAATGTTTAAAAAAACTGTTTTTTAGCAACTTTACAGGAGCGCTGTTTAAATGCTTATAAAAACTTTATTGCAGATGATATGAACTTAATTCTCTGAAATGTTGCAACTAGTAATGTTGCTAGTTACAATATTTCAGAGAATTCATCATGCCATCTGTAATAAATTTTTTATAAGCATATAAACCGCGGTAGAATGCCTTACTTAATTTTCTAATGGGCATTTAGGGGTTGAAAAAAATATTTTTTATAAACTGAATTTATCTTAAACTTAAAGCAAATGCTCAAAATGCTCTCCTGTGGACTCTACACGGGCTTTAAGGTACCTCCGTAGTTCCCTTGTAGACACGGATCTAATAATATTTTTTGAATAAATAATTTAGTTAGTGAATAGGAAGTGTACAATTTATAAAAAATAATTATATTCACAATCATATTGCAATATGTACATTTCATATGTTGTAAAAACCTTGGAAAGTAAGCTATTGCTATAGCAACACCAAAGTGGTTAGCAATTTCCTTTACATGTCTGTAAAACTGACATGTAAAGTTATGGCCAACTTTTTTTTCTGATAAATTTAAAACAGCACGTTTTATCCGATTTAAATTTAAGTTTTTATAAATATATTTAACGCTAAAGACATATTTTTTATTTAATATTAGTTTTATCTTTATTTTTCCGTATTTTATATTTAATAATTACAATGGAATTAATTAATTTCTAATTTTAAAATACTGAGCGCATACATCGCTATCTAGCGGCGAAGACTGAAACCTTACTTCAAATTTCTTTTGGTAGATAGATGGCTCTGATTGAAATTATGGCAGTTTATAAAAAATTTATTTTAAAATTTAAAATTACTTTTTATTTTGATTATCTTAAGTCTAATTATTGTGAATAAAATAGTATACATGTTTCGTTGGTAATATATTGTTTGATATTGTTTGACCTCGACGTACCGTCTCGGTCAAACAATTATCGCTTGTCTTGTAAAGATATCCTTTGCCAACTCAACATGTAATATACTATTGTTTGTTCCTCACTTGTAAACATGCATTTATCAAGTGACTATATTCACATTGAAAACATCTCATAACTGGCTAGCCAGTTATAGATGTCATTTAACAGGCTAGCCAGTTATGGACGTCACTTTTATCAGTAATAATATAACAAGACCTTGTTTTTTAATCGGATAAATTTTTTTATTTCACAAAAACTTTTTGGTGATAAATTTACGAATTTGAATTGGACATTTTTGTTCTGATTAGAGCCCGACAGCGTAGCTGGAGGGCTTTAATCTTTGAACAAAAATGTCTAATTCAATGAGTAAATTTATCAAAAACAAAAAGTTTGAGTAGATAAATAAAAAAATTTATCCGATCGAAAAAAACAAGGTCGAGTTATATTTGTTGAGATTATTTCCAGAACAAAAAAAAACAACAAACAACGACAATATCCTATTATTTATTAAAGCAATTATAAAAAGTGCAATTATTAAAAATTTGCGATGCCGATGAACTTTCTTTTATCACGGACCCTACAAGGGTGTTCTCCGATGAAGAAGCGATGTTGCTTGTACTCACATTGCAGGTAGAGCCAGAAGTAGTAGCTGTGAAATCAGTTTGACGAATTTTATTTATTATTCCTTTATGATGTTCCTCGTTGATCTGTAGATAGGGTTTAATAGAAGAAGCAGTCGAATGTCCCGTTATTTTAATAAGCTCTTGTTCTTGAACTCCTGCTTTGGCCAAATGGGAAATAACACTTGATCGACTCGAATGGTTAGTAATTTTTCTTTTCTTGGTGTCTAAACCACCACTTTTTTCGGCGGACTTCTTTAACTATTTAGATATTTCGTTTTTTCCCACTGGGCAATTTTTGTACCATCTCCCTTGATTCGTTTGCCAAAATGGATTTGGCGTTAAAAAAATCTATCTGTTGTTATATTTTCTCCCCGTTTTTCTTTGAGTTTATTAAAAATTCGCACAGGACATCTACCTGGATTTGAGGTATTGGGAATTAGCCACTTAGAATCAGAAAGTTTTTTGTTACCACCCTGGCATGTTTTTGTAAATACAGGATTGTATTCAACTCGTCCTGTTAATTTTCCCTCATTATTGATTTCTGGTTTGAAAAAATGTGTCAAACAGTTGGTACCTTCGCCCCCTCTCCAGGCAAGTTCATACGAAACCAAATGAAAAAATTTAAGCTGAAGACCTTCAGGTGTTCCCTCGTTACAGTCATCTACCATTCGTTCCACTTCAGATTTATCCATTGCGGAAGCACTTTGACGCCTTTTAGTTTGTTGTTTTTGTAACTGCTTTCTTTTTGCATTTCTTGCATCCCTAGCACTTTTAAACTCTATATCTTCGAAAGGATTAAAGCTTCTATTATACTTTGTAAAGTAATCTTCTTGAATAATTTTGGCTGTCATATTCCAAATCGACTTCACTGAATATTCCTTGTAATCATCCCCGTTTAATTTCCTCATGTTTACAGCCCAGTCTTCTAAAATGTTTGACAATTGCGCAACAGAAGTTTCTTCATTTAATTCATAACTTCGTGCTTTATAAAATTGTTTAAACTGAGACCAAACAGACTGTTTGGTTCTAACGGTATTGGCAGGCACAGATGTTTTAACCAATTCATGTATTTCTGTTTTGTCAGAACTTCCAAATCTCAACGAAGTCATTTTCATTAAATGATAAAATGAACTGTCAAATGTGACAACAGGAAAGAAAATTTTTTATCACTTACAACAGGAAGCGAATTTTTATCCGAGATAAACAAAAATGATTGGTTCAAAAGTCAAATTCTCATTGGACCATTGTCTGTGTTGCTATAGTGATGGAAATAATCAACAATAAAACACAATAATGAACTTTTAGCGATTATTTATTGTCATTAACATTTAAAATGATTTATCTTTATCGTACACATTAAATATCATTGTACAATTGTGAATTCCACTGAAACTAAAGGTTCCAGGTGTTGACATTTCACTTGAATCTACTTGCAGAATTTCTGTGGAAGTGGACGTGGATAGCGTGGACGTGGATGGCGTGGATTCTGTTGTTGAGAACATCCTTTTTGACACTTTAAGTCTGTTATTAATTGAGTCTTCCACGTAACTTTCTGCTATTTTACTACTCTTCCAGCCCCCTGCACGTTTCAAAGTAAAAGAATCGCCCCCTGATTCAACAACTCTTGTAGCTCCAGTTCGCCTGAATGAATGACCTGTATACAGTTCAGGCTGATTTAATCCCAAAAATTGCGCAATTTTCTTAGGTACTCCGCCTACAGTATGTTGACCTGCATTAAGGGCGACACATTTACCATTCCGGTATGTTAAGAACAAACGAAGATGCTTAGTTCCTCTAGGACGTAGCGCTAAATATTTTCTAAATAAAGCACATGGCTTAAACATACACTCGTCGTCTGTTATTGTGAACCTTCTAGTAATTCCATTTTTGGTTTCTCGTAATGTGATAATAATGTATTTTTCGACAACCTCCACATCATTTAAAGTAAGTGTTAGAAGCTCGTTGCATCGACATAAACCGAATATACCACAAACTGTGATGACTTTAGCCAATAGCCACTGATCGTCAGGAGCTTCAAGTAAAAACCTCTTCACTTGTTCCTTCGTTAGAACTTTAGCTTTCTTCGGTACATAATGCTTGTTACGTTTCTTCAAAAACGCAATCACTTTATGATATCTAAAAATAATGACAAATAAAAACCTGAGCTGTTTTGTTACAACAAACAAACCTGTCAACTGAAAGGTTTTCCTTCACTTCCAAACAACTTTTTATCATTGACCTACGGGGGACTCAACTGAGGAGACGAAACGAGTCAAATAAAGCGTCCCCGACCTTGAACGTTAATTCAAGTTTGAACGTTACTTCTAGATGGCGCTACGATTCTGGACAACGCTGACAGTGTTGACAGATTATGCGATTTATCGCAAATTTTATCGCAAATCTGGCTAATTTTTATGAAACATTGCGACCCATATGGCACTCCAGCGAACTGTCAACAATGGCCAGCGTGGTCTGAGCGTTGTCAAGGACCGAAGCGCCCTCTAACGAAAATTTTTTAAAATACAGGCCATTGGGTACGCAAATGTTTGGAACGCCCATTGCCGATTCGTCTCCTCAGTTGAGTCCCCCGTACATTGACCACTTCGTCCATAAGGTGTTCGGGCTAAATTTTAGCCAACTGGTTGAGATACGATAGGACCACATCTTCGGTTACAGTATTTACTTCGTTCTTCTTTTGCCAGTCTTTGAATTCAGAATACTCCCGCTCATACCTTGCTGACGATTTGTCTGGCAACAAACTTGCAGACACACTTGCAGCTTCATCTATTATCGCTTGCGGTACATTCATGATCCGTTTGAGAACAGTACTACTCACACACATGGGCAAATTGAAAAAAGTAAACAAACAAAAAACGATATACGTTACCAAAGTGATACATTAAAGCATACTCGATTTCGTGAATTTTAGAATTCTCGGATTATTCCATTATTCAAAAATTGAATTGTCTTTTACAAGTGAGGAACAAACAAAACATTCAACGTAAACACGCCAGGTAACAGGTTTTTACTGGCTCAAGAAGGTGATTGACTCGCCTTCGGCTCGTCAATCATCACCCTTCTATCGCCAGTAAAAACCCTTATACCTGGCTAGTAACGTTAAATACTATTTTCAACCCCTAAATGCACATTAGATAATTACCGCATGCAGAATGAAGCGAGTAATACATTTCCATGAAAAAAAACAGAGCGTGCAATTTGAAAAATTTATCAAGTTGGCATGATCTCTTAAACGTTGCTATGCAACCAGCGTTTAAGGATGTTTTCTGAAGATCCATTTTGAATCAATCACAATAGTTTTTGGTTGATTTCTTTATCTTTTCAAATAAGGGAGATATTGCGTGCAAACAGCATTGTGGGACACCCTGTATATATTATATAAATATTCGTTTCGACATCCGCCTAAATATTTAGCTAATATATTAGTATCCTTCCTGTATTATCAAAAATAATCGAAAAATATTAGAGAAGCAGTTAAGACTGCATCTTGATAAAAATTTTATTTTACTTGATGTTCAATCTGGTTTCAGATCTAAGCATAGCTGCTGTACGGTTCTTTTAAAGGTAACTGATGACATTTTAAAAGCTACAGATGATGGTAAGATTACAATATTAGTATTATTAGATTATTCAAAAGCTTTCGATACGTTAAATCATAATCTTTTAATTGCAATTCTACATTATATAGGTCTGTCAACGTCTTCTATTAATTTATTTAAAAATTACTTAATTAATCGTCAACAAGCTGTAAAGTATATGGAAAACATATCTTCTTTTAAAACTATTACATCCGGTGTACCGCAAGGGTCAATATTAAGGTCCTATTTTATATATTATCTACACCTCTTCCTTTCCATCTGTGTTGCAAAATTGTCAATGTCATTTATATGCAGATGACACCCAAATATACTGTTCTTTTTATAGTTCAGAATTAGATGAAGCTTGTGGTCTAATCAACAATGATTTGCAACGTATTTACAACATATTTAAGCAACACTGCTTGACTATTAATGGTGCTAAATCAGCTGCTATTATGTTTGGAAGGCCTAATATGGTAGATGATGCTTCACAATCAGTAAACATTAAAATAGATGGAGAAAGTCTGCAACTATCTCAAACAGTAAAGAGTTTAGGACTTCTCATTGACCAATCACTGCGATTCAGTGAGTATGTAAATAAATGTATTATAATATTGGATATGGAAAACTAAAGATTATTTTTAGTAACCGGCACATATTTTCTCAAAATGTCAAGAAAAACCTTTGTAATACTTTTGTTTTGTCATCTTTAAATTATTGTGATGTAGTTTATGGGCCTTGTCTTTTGCAGAAGGACTCAAGGAAAATACAAGTACTTCAAAATGCATGTTTACGTTTAATACTTGGTATTAGAAAATATGAACCAATCTCTCATAAATTGCAAGAGATTAAGGTGACTTAACATGCAGCAACGTAGGTATATACTGTAACGACTGCAACGCATCGTCTGGTCCGGCCGTCAATGGGTCGTGGAACATTCCGGAGCGGCAGCGCAATGCACTCAACCTTCTAGTGTATTCTAGAAATACATGGTATGTTCGGGTGACTTCTGGAACGTTTATAGGAGGGTATAAAAGCGGATTCGCGGATAAAAGAGAAGTAGTCAACAGCGAGCCATTAACTGTGTTTCACGAAATAAATAATAATTGTATAGATAAATGTTATATGGGAAAATTCATAGTCTGTAAATAATAGTTTTTAATGGTTTATAATCATAGCGTTAATTTATAGTGTATTCATTAGTGTATAGGAATAAATATTTGTTTGTGAATAGACGATTTAAACAGCACTTGTGTTATTATTTGAAAAAGAACGTTACAGTGTTGTCAGGTGTGGTGTTTTAAAATAAATAAAATCGCGTAATAATTAAATAAAGTGCTGTGAGAATACATTTTTAGTGTTAAAATTAATTTCAACAAAATGGTGATGAAACTATTAAAAGATCTCTTAGTAATAGATTTAAAACGGGAATTGGACGAGAGGGACTTGGATAGTAATGGAAAGAAAGAAGTTTTGATAAATCGGCTAAGAGAATGGCTTTTAGAACAGAAGGAAGATCCTGAAAATTACCGCTTCGAAATACCTGGACCCGCAATTGATACTAGTTTGTTGTTAAGTAAAATGGAAGAAAGTTCTAGAAAGTCCGAAGAGAATTCTAGAATTTTAAAAGAAGAATTACTGCAAAAGTCCCCCCAAAAGAAATACTAAAGCGCTGGAAGAAAAAGTACTGGAAAAACACGAAGAGAATTCTAGAAGGTTTGCAGAATTACTAGAAAAGGCCGAAGAAAATGTTAGAATGCTAAAGGAAGAAATACTGGAGAATTTCAGGAAATCCGAAGACAGTTCTAGAAGGCTTAAAGGAGAATTGTTGGAAAATGTCAAAGCGTTGGAAGATAAAGTTTTCGAAGAATTTTTGCAGAATGCCAGCGCGTTAGGACTATTGGAAGGTAGATTGGCGGAACAAGATAGGGTAATAAAGATGGTAGAAGAGAAAATAGCCCAAATGCAATTACCATCAACAGCTAAGAAAGACGACATAACCGATATGTTGGAAGATAGAATGAGGCAACTACGGTTTCCCTCAACTTCTGAGTTTAATGAAGTAAAGAAGCAAATTAAACCAGAAAGGGGTCCTGCCGTAGTGATAAAAGTAAAACCACCCACGTTCGATGGAAAGATACCTTGGTCCACCTACTACAAACAATTTGAGGCGGCCGCTGGGGCCAACGGATGGACAGGCAAGGAAAAGGCCGTTTCTCTAACTGTGGCTTTGCGTGGAGACGCGTTGAACGTCCTGCAAACAATCCCAGCAGGACAGGAAAATGATTATCAATTGTTAGTGTCTAGATTGGAGATGAGATATGGAGACGCGCATCTTCAACAAGTGTATCACGCGCAAGTGAAGAATCGTATCCAGAAGAATGGAGAAAGCCTGCAGGAGTTTGAAGCCGATGTTGCGCGGCTTGTCCGATTGGCGTACCCTACGGCACCCGATTCATTTCTGGGACAGCTCGCTGTGCAGACCTTCATTGATGGGTTAAGAGACGGGGAAACACAACAATCATTGAGGCTAGCACGACCAAGAACAACTGATGATGCGCTTGCTCACGCCTTAGAATTTGAAGCTGCAAAGCAAGCGTCCCGAGGTCACGGGCGTGTTCGGGCCGTTGTGGAGGAAGAAGAAGGTTCTAAAGATCACCTAGAGGAGTTAGTACTGAGAGTTCTTCGGAAGGAAGAAAGCCGTAAGAAGAATCATCAAGAAGTTCGAGGGCCTCGTTGTTGGAACTGCGGCGAACAAGGACATGTAGAACGCCGTTGTCCCAAAATAAGAAAAGTACAACCGTCGGAAAAGTTAAAAAGGGTTGGCAAGAGGGGGCGAACGTTGACTGCGAGTGAAGATGCCCCGGAGATCACGATCCATGCCGTAACATCAAAAAATAGTAATGGCAGTTTGTTTGTAGATGGAAAGATTGCTAACCGAACTGTTCCACTACTTATTGATACAGGGGCGACAAAATCCATCGTACGCCCTGATGTTCTACAATCAAGTATTAAATTGTTACCGACAACTACTCAACTCCGTACAGCAACAGGTGAAGTGATACCAACACGCGGAGTGGTGAAGATGAAGATTGGCATTGGAAGTGAAGAACGTGATCATGAGGTGCTGGTAGCCGATATCACTGATGACTTCATCTTGGGAATGGACCTCCTGAGAAAATTTGGTTTTACGTTGGATTTGAAAGAGGGTGTTTTGAAGGTCGGTAACGAAGAACTTCCTTTGCACCCACGAGAAGATCCGGTTGTAAGGGTTTTGCTGACTGAAGATGTGATATTGCCGGGTCAAAGCGAGATGGTTGTCGAGGCGGGTTTGGATGGAGATCTTCGGGTAGGATGTGTGCGAATGATGGAGCCTGTTTGTGATAAGAAGATCCATAGTGGCATACTGGTGGGAAAAGCGCTGATCAAGGTTGGAAAGAGAGTACCGGTGAGAATTATGAATGTTAATGTGGATCCGGTGACATTGAAGAAGAGTACCTTTGTGGGACAGTGTGTGCCAGTATTTCGAGTAGCCAGGTGTATGGCTGATGCTCCAAAACCAGTGCCCAAAGACCATGGTGGAAAATTAGTGGGTATGGTTACTAGTTCGTGCGAAGACCTTAACAGAACGGAAGTGAAAGAGGTACAGGGTTTGGTTCACCGATACCAAGATATCTTCGCTCTTGACGATAGCCAGAAGGGACGAACAAATATAGTAAAACATAAAATCAATACAGGCAACTCTATGCCTGTCCGTCAGCAGCCGAGGCGTCTACCTCTAGCAAGGCGAGCAGAAGCCGAAAAGATTATTACTGATATGGAAGAACAAGGGGTCATCGAGCCATCCAGCAGTCCATGGGCATCACCGGTGGTCCTGGTCAGTAAGAAGGACGGGTCAACGAGATTTTGTGTGGACTATCGGCAGCTTAATGACGTGACCAAGAAAGACAGCTATCCCTTACCACGCATCGACGACACGTTAGATACCCTGTCTGGTTCACGATGGTTTTCGACTTTGGACTTGAAGAGCGGTTATTGGCAAGTTGAAATGGAACCTGAAGACCGGGAGAAGACCGCGTTCACTATTGGTTCCGGACTATGGCAGTTTACAGTTATGCCTTTTGGTCTATGTAACGTTCCGGCCACCTTTGAGCGTCTAATGGAGACCATCCTGAGAGGGTTGTCGTGGAAGACCTGCCTGGTATACCTAGATGATGTGATTGTAGTCGGAAAATCATTCAACGAACATTTGAAAAATCTAGAGGAAGTGTTCCGAAGACTACGTGGAGCCAATCTGAAACTGAGTCCGAAAAAGTGCCACATATTCAGAAAGGAAGTGAAATATCTCGGGCACGTCGTATCACAAAATGGAGTGGCAGCCGACCCCGATAAGATTCGTGCAGTTCAAGAGTGGCCAACACCGAAAGATAAACACCAAGTTCGTAGTTTTCTTGGGTTATGTACCTACTATAGGCGTTTCGTTCCTGGGTTTGCCAATATAGCGAAGCCTCTGACAAGGCTAACTGAAGATGGACGCGAGTATGTTTGGAGCGGAGAGTGTGAAACAGCTTTCCAACAGCTGAAGCGTGCCCTGACAACCGCACCAATATTGAGCTATCCACGGACAGAAGGGAAATTCATACTTGACACAGATGCAAGTAATCTGGCCATTGGGGGTGTACTTTCTCAGATACAGGATGGACAAGAAAAGGTCATCGGCTATTTTAGTAAGGTTTTGTCTAAAGCCGAAAGGAATTATTGTGTGACCAGAAAAGAACTATTGGCCGTCGTGAAGTCCGTCGAGCACTTTTACAAATACTTGTACGGACGGAAGTTTTTATTGAGGACGGACCATGCAGCGTTGAAATGGCTTCTACAATTCCGTAATCCTGAAGGCCAGGTCGCAAGGTGGATCGAACGATTACAAGGATACGACTTTGACACCGAACATCGAGCGGGCACTAGTCATCGAAATGCCGATGCTCTTTCAAGAAGACCCTGTCCAACGGATTGCCGTCATTGCTCTCGTTTGGAAGAGAGGGTTTGCCAAGTATTAAGGACTACCATCGTCAACGACAATTGGTTGCCGGAAGAATTGCAACGACAGCAGGAGGCTGATCCCGAACTAAAAATGGTACTGGAATGGAAGCGCGTGGGAGAAAGGCCTGCCTGGGAGGCCGTCAGCCCTTTCAACAGAACGCTCAAAGCATATTGGGCCCAATGGGAGTCCTTGAAGGTGGAAGACGATCTCCTGAAGCGAGTACTGGAGAGTGAAGATGGCACCACCATTAGGTCTCAGTTCGTGGTTCCAAGAAGCCGAGTGGCTACAGTATTGCGACATCTCCATGACGGTGCCTCAGGAGGACACTTCGGTGTGAAAAAGACTTTGGAGAAAGTTAGGGAGCGTTTTTATTGGGTCAACTGTAAAGAAGACGTGAAGGAGTGGTGCCGGAAATGTGAACTATGTGCCACTGGTAACGGACCCTTGGGGAAACGAAGAGCACCTATGAGGCAGTACAATGTGGGTAGTCCTCTGGAAAGAATAGCCATAGATATTGCCGGACCATTTCCCGAAACCGACGATGGGAATAAATACATATTAGTGGCAATGGACTATTTTACCAAATGGCCAGAAGCATATGCCCTACCAAACCAGGAAGTTGCGACTGTTGCTGACGTACTAGTCAAAGAGTTTTTCAGTCGCTTCGGAGTGCCCATGGAGCTGCATTCGGATCAAGGCCGCAATTTCGAGTCTGTACTCTTTGGAGAAGTCTGTCGATTATTGGGCATTCGCAAGACTCGGACCACACCGTTACATCCGCAGTCCGATGGAATGGTAGAACGCATGAATCGGACAATGGGCAAATATTTGGCCAAGGTCGTCTCCGATCATCAACGAGACTGGGACCAATACCTGCATCTGTTCCTGATGGCTTATCGTGCATCGGTCCACGAAACAACCGGTCAGTCACCAGCGTCTGTAATGTTTGGACGCGAGTTACGGTTACCGTGTGATCTGGAATTTGGGTCTCCACCTATAGAGCAGGAGGTAGCCGGGAATGATTATGTCATCAACTTAAAGAAGAAGTTGGAGGATATTCACGACCGAACCCGAAATAATAGTCGAATCGCGAGTGACCGGATGAAGGCTACGTACGATGTGAGAGCCCAAGAAGGAGGGTTTCAACCTGGAGAGCTTGTCTGGTTATAAAACCCGCAAAGGCGTCGTGGCTATTCTCCAAAGTTACAGCGAAATTGGGAGGGTCCATACCAGGTGAAGAAACGAATAAATGACTTGATTTATCGCATCCAGAAATTGCCAAGGGGGAAACCAAAGGTGGTACACTCCAATCGTCTGGCGCACTATGAGGGAAATAATGACGCAGTCCCGGATCGGAAAGATGAGGCTGAGGTGGCTATCAATACCGTAAGGCCTGAAGATGATCAGCCAACCTTTAGAGAATTTATGGCTGCGTTCTCTGGAACTAGAAAAGCGCGATTCGGAGTCACGACTGAGATGCAACAAGATCTCTTCCGGGTCCCTGGTAATTATTCCATTGCCCACTGTGTCTCCGCGGATCTCCGTATGTCCAGGGGGATCGCAGTAGTGTTTAGAAATAAATTTGGACGGCTGAATGAACTTCGAGAACAAAATCCCTCTATTGGTAAATCCTTACGCTTGTCTGATCATGACCGATCCATTTACTACTTGGTAACCAAGCAGTTTTACTACCAGAAACCGAGTTACGCCGACTTGTGGAGGGCACTATGGAATTTGAGGATCGAGTTGCTTACCAGGGGAATTAACAAATTGGCAGTTCCCAAACTCGGCTGTGGGCGGGACCAGCTGGATTGGAGAATCGTTAGAAACATGCTGGAAGTTGTCTTTAGAGGTACTGACGTCAAGATCTTCGTCTGCAGTTTTGACCCACAGCCCGCATTAAGGCCAACGAAGAGTGTAGA
The DNA here is from genome assembly GCA_929113105.1 of Agrypnus murinus. NCBI lineage: Eukaryota > Metazoa > Arthropoda > Insecta > Coleoptera > Elateridae > Agrypnus > Agrypnus murinus. The sequence goes on along the minus strand of OV816025.1, from coordinate 89,898,090 downwards.
CTGTTATTTCTACCGTAATGGAACGTGTAGTCGAGGTGAAGACTGTCGATATCGTCATGACCCATTTTACAGGAACCAGAGCATAAAACCTGTTCTGGGACAGAACAGACTTGAAGAGGGGGGCAGTGTAACGAGTGCAACGCATCGTCTGGTCCGGCCGTCAATGGGTCGTGGAACATTCCGGAGCGGCAGCGCAATGCACTCAACCTTCTAGTGTATTCTAGAAATACATGGTATGTTCGGGCGACTTCTGGAACGTTTATAGGAGGGTATAAAAGCGGATTCGCGGATAAAAGAGAAGTAGTCAACAGCGAGCCATTAACTGTGTTTCACGAAATAAATAATAATTGTATAGATAAATGTTATATGGGAAAATTCATAGTCTGTAAATAATAGTTTTTAATGGTTTATAATCATAGCGTTAATTTATAGTGTATTCATTAGTGTATAGGAATAAATATTTGTTTGTGAATAGACGATTTAAACAGCACTTGTGTTATTATTTGAAAAAGAACGTTACAATACATAGCTCCTGCTTATTTTATAATGTTATTTTTATGCAAACTCCTGCCTATCTATATTATAAAATTCGATATCGTACAGATGTTCATAATTTGAATTTAAGGAACAGAGGTTTGCTGACAACTCCCAGGCGTAAAACGGAGATGTTTAAACGGTCTTTTTCTTATAATATTGCCTTATGGTACAATTCTTTATCTAGTGACATAAAAACCCAATCTCTGAAAGAATTCCGAAAATACTTAATAAATAAACTATCATCTGCAAGATAGCCTAATTTTACAATTAGTAATATAGTTCGTTGGATGTGTCAGCACCACAGTACTAAACTTGTATATAGTAATGGCTTAGTATAATTTAATAAGTATGTATTACAATCAACTAATTTAATTAAACTATATCACATCACGTAATATGCTGGGTTAAGTGGTAGAGCAGTTGAATCCTAGATTTTAACTGAACTTCGCCCAGTAATTGGATAACCTATTATGTATATAATTTATTTTCTTGTAAATAAAGACATTATTATTATTATTATTATTATTATATTATTTAAATTTTTTTTTAATAATATTTATATACATACAATTCTTTCTGAAGTCAACCACCGGCTAGATCAAAAAATTGGCGCAACTTAGAAAGGCCGGCGGGGGCTCATTTTAAAGCTTGAAACCTCTACTTTTGAATGTTACATGTCTCCTATCTGAAAAAATTTATATTTGACCCCTAAAACAGGGCAAACACGTATCCAATTCAAAAAAAAATTTTAAAATTGAAAAAATTAGAAAAAGAAATTCTTTTAAATTTTTTTTAACGGCATCGCATTCTTCGTCAATGAATACATAAATTTTGTTCACTGCGCTTTTTTCCTAGAGTGCTTCTATTTCGAGCAAAATTAAGAACAACAATTTGCCATTTTTTAAAGTTTATCTTTTTTTTCATCGAAAATTGTGTCAGATAGAAAAAAAATGACAGAGTAAAAAATGCCTATTTTTATTCAATGAATACGAAAAAAACTACTAGAATGAATTACAGACCAATATAAAACGATTTTGAAAATTACTGTTATAGGTGTTGCCTATCTATGGGCTTGAATAATAATAATAATTAAAACCTAAAATGATGAAAATTCTCAAAATAGCTTTAAATCGGTCTGTATTTTTTTCGTATTCATCGAGTAAAAATAAGCATTTTTTTACTCTTAGCATTTTTTTTTTCTATCTGACGCCATTTTCGACGAAAAAAATGATAAACTTTCAAAAATGACAAATTGTTGTTTGCAATTTTACTCGAAATTGAAGTACTCTAAGAAAAAAACGCAGTGGACAAAATTTATGTATTCTTTGACGAAGAATGCGATGCCGTTAAAAAAAATTTAAAAAATATTTCTTTTTCTAATTTCTTCAACTTTTAAAATTTTTTTTGGAACTGGATACGTGTTTACCCTGTTTTAGGGGTCAAATATAATTTTTTTCATATAGGAGACATGTGACATTCGAAAGTAGAGGTTCCAAGCTTTAAAACGAGCCTCCGCCGGCCTTTCTAAGTTGCGCGAATTTTTGTATCTAGCCGGTGGTTGAATTCAGAAATACTGACCCCAATATAGCAATTTTTTGTGATTTTTCTAGTGTAAGAGTACTCTGAAGTCGTGTAACAATTGCAAAATTGTTGTAGTATGCATAATAATGCTCCTACTTTGCAACTATACGTTATGAAAAATAGTTTCTAGGTTATGTTGATTTACGAACTATTATCTATTCGCACCCGGGAAGAGTAACTAAAACAACCACATTTAGTAATTTTTCTAGGTTGCAAGCGATTTTTTGCAAAATAGCGCGAAAGAGGTAAACTTCTTGACAAAAACATCTATTACCAAATTTGTAGCCGAGACCATCTGCTACACGGTCTGGGAAGTTTTTTCGTAGGGGTAACCGTTTGTGAGATATAGCGTTTCTAAGAATCGGGAGTGTCACACTATATAGTGACTGTATGCTCCACCTTAGAGATCGAGTACCAGGTGCTTTTTTCCACGGTTTCTAAACTTTACAACGATGAATAATTGTTGATGTTATGGTGTTATGATAATTAATTATTATTTAATCTGCAGAGCCATATAAAGTTGGATGAATTGATATTCTCATCTTCTGAGTCCGATTCTTTGGTCTCCAAAGATTGAGCTAAGAAATATGATGAATCTATGCTATCGTTGATCTGATCTTCATTAATATCGGGTGTAATCATATTTTACCAGATATTTTATGACTATTCTCGCTACATGACCCTGCTCAACAGATGGTTTTATTTTTATAACATATTTTGTATTATAACAACAAATACAGAGAGCGGATGCCACGTTTAAAATAATATCTGTTAAATTTATGATTCTCTTGTAATATTTTTCTCATTACATCGACGTTTATTGATTCTAACCTAAAATTAAAGAACATGCATGTAGAGGTATTATTAATGTTAGTAGGTACATAATAAATAATATGGTAAAATATGTAACAATAATTCGTTCTGTAATTAATTAATATAAATCCTCTGTAATAGCAATATAGTCTTATAATAGTTGAAAGACTGTTTAGTATCGTACATTCCTGCAAAGCTGTAGCTGTAGACAGTTTTAATGCTTTTTTATGGTATGGTCTGTCTCCATGGGCAAAGATTCTTTTTACGGGTTAGCCCGTAATAGTTATTTACGTTATAAGTCCTGGAAATGGAATTTTACAGTCGAGTAAGATGTTACGGACAAGGCGACGAAGGAGCCGAGTTCGGAACATCGAAACGAGACTGTAAAAACATTTCCAGGATGTATGACGTAATGCGTCTCTGGTAACTGAATACTAAAGTATTGTTAAGTTGATTTATTTAATTTGAGTCCGGTAAAAAAATTTACAGTCATACTAGACCGTAAAATCGCATTTTCCAGACTGTAACCGCTACCGTAAACATGGATAATACGATACAGTATGAAATAATATAGTATATTACGTTATAAGTCCGGTAAACCCAAGTTTACAGTAGCGAGTTGAAAACGTTTCGGGACGAGGCGACGAAGGAGCCGAGTCTCGAATGTTGAAACGAGCTACTGTAATGGTTTACCGGAAGTATGACGTAAGGCGTTTTATTTCATACTGCCTCACATTGTTCATTTTTTAAAAAAATGCATTTAAAATTTTCAGTCCGGTAAAATTTTTTACCGGACTCAAATTAGATTTTCAGTCCGGTAAAATTTTTTACCGGACTCAAATTGGATTTTCAGTCCGGTAAAATTTTTTACCGGCCTTGTAACGTAATAATTCATTTACCGGACTCAAATGAGTCCGGTAAATACCCTTTTACCGGACAGTATGAAATAAAAATTATTACGGGTTCGTTTATTATCAATATCATAGTAACATACATATTTATTTCAAACATTGATATATATCTTACCTATTGTGCAGTACTGCTACAATAAATGAAAGAATTATTTATTAAAGATTTACGAGTCAGTATACCATAAAACGTTGTACAATGTTCGACCGTTACACGAACCCTACGTGCTTGCACGGATAACAAGCTCGCTACTCGCTCGCTTGTTAAGTACCGTGCTCGCACGTAAAGTTCTAAGTAACGGTCTTGCAATGTAATAGTTATTTACATTTACATACATGTTAAGTACCGTGCCCGCACGTAAAGTTCTAAGTAACGGTCTTGCAATATAATAGTTATTTACATTGCAAGACCGTTAAATAGAATTTTACGTACGAGCACGGAACGTAACATGCATTGTGCTGCACTGCTTCAGCAAATGAAAGAATTATTTATTAAAGATTTACGAGTCAGTATATCATAAAACGTTGTACAATGCTCGAACGTTACACGAACCCTACGTGCTTGCACGGATAACAATCTCGCTGATCGCTGGCTTGTTAGGTTCCATACTCATACGTAAAGTTCTAAGTAACGGTACGTGCGAGCACGGTACTTAACATGTATGTAAATGTAAATAACTATTACATTGCAAGACTGTTACTTAGAACTTTACGTGCGACCACGGTACTTAACAAGCGAGCGAGTAGCGAGCTTGTTATCCGTGCAAGCACGTAGGGTTCGTGTAACGGTCGAGCATTGTACAACGTTTTATGGTATACTGACTCGTAAATCTTTAATAAATAATTCTTTCATTTATTGTAGCAGTATTGCACAATAGGGTGGGTCGAAAAAGTCAATTTTTCGAGTATCGAATTCTAATAGGACTCAAAAGTTGCGTATTTGCATGCTAATCAACGAAAAAATATTGCAAAAAATCATATGTTGGATCTTCAGTTCGCGCAAAGGGCCTAAAGTTTGGAAAAAATGACAAAAAACACCAAATTTTACCTTTACGCTCAAAATATACAGGTAACGTTTTTTTGGCTTTTAATAGTGTCTAAGTGCTTCATTTGTGATGCGTGATAATAGAAAAAATATTTTAAAAAATCACATGCTTCATTTTCAGTTCGCTCGTTAGGGCTAAAATTCTCGAACTTTCATGAAAAATTACCCGTTATAAAGGCATATATCGACTTTATATGATATTTCGGCCCCCTCATAACTCTTCATTGCAGTACATTTTGAAAAAACCTTTTTGATCCCTTGTAGGAAACATTACAAGCTTTCTAATACAACTTACCAATTTTGTGTAAGATTTTTTGTTTTTAACAAAAAGACTTTTTGATCAGTATGGAAAGCTATAGAGAAATTGAAAGGAAAGCTCGTATCTACGTCTTGCAGTAGGTTTCAACAGCCAGGTTCATCATTTATGATACGTTTGACAATTATCTACAATTACCTTATTTGTACATTTGTGTAAGATTTTTTTTAAAAAAAAGGATCTTATTTGAGTTACCTTAGAAGTGGACCATTTTCGATTCAGCCAATTTGAAGATTAGGCCATTTTCTTTATTTAAAATTAGAAAAATATGAAGTTTATTGTTGATATTCAACAATAACTACTAAAACGGAGATGTAATAGCATCATTGCTTTCTTTTAAAGCTGCAAGTATCTTTTTAGCTGAACTTAGGTTAACAGCTTACTATAACCTAACAAAGTAGTATCGATAGAAAGCTATAGATACAGTACTATGTACCAATATAAGGTAAATAAATATCGGTTCCATATTTTGTATCATAATTAAATGTCGAAAAGTCGATTTTTCAATGTGTGCTATACCTCTGGTTAGGGCTAAGTGGAAATTAGTAGTTGCGGGTACAATTATATTGATAAAGTATCTTATAACGATTGACCTTCAGTTAATGTTAACCAAAGATTGAAAAACCAGTCCTCAATAAAATAGGAATTCAATCCAACGCGTTCCGTACTATAGCAGACCCGTACACTGGGGTTACAAACTATCTATAATTGTATATGTTTGATATCTATTAAACTACGAAGGCAGGTCATTATTTAATTTCGCAGGATATACTATGACCAAAGATTTAATAATTCTTAACACAAAAATTGTGACTCAAAGGAGCTCAATCTAACGGTTCAATGTGAAGGAAAACATCTTTAGGATTTAGGAATGGGGAATAGATTAAATTAAAGTAGGTGTTCTTGGGATTTATGGCAGCAACATCCTAGTTTTCAGCCTTTTATTACAGTCTTTAAGCTGAAGCAGCTTTGGGTACTTCCGGCAGGATTGGAACGCTACTGTGAATTACGCTAGAATAACCAACCAAGGCTGATTAAAACTTTAAACCAGTGCAGTGGTCCTCCATGCTTCTTATGTAGTAAAATACTTATGTTAAATTAGCTTCTTTTTTTAATTCGAACTATTCAACAAATGCGTACTCTCTTGTTTCTCTAAAGGCAGTAAAACCACATTTTTTCTTTCTAAAGAACGAAAAATGTTTTGAATACGATAAGTGCACTGCATTGCACACATATTCTACAGTGACGTGAGTAGTATGTCCTTCAGATTACCAACTTTGTGTGTTAGTGTATACTGTACACTGTTCGTGGCTCAGTAGAAGTCTGTATTATACACTCAAAATAAACGAATTATATGTAGTATTGAAGAAGAAAACCTGGAACTGAAAAGAATGATATGATTAAAATTTTTGACGGTTGGTTCTTATCAAATCAAAATGAATCAACTGTACACTGGCTTGCAAAAAAATCACATACACTAAGCTTTTTTTCGCGCATAACCGTGTCTTCCCGTGTTATATTTGAGCGGTTATACCCCCACTCAAGTGGTGATGCGTCATTATACTTCCCGCTGGTATCCTCGCCAAAATAAAGCGGTTACAGTTTACGGTTGAGAGGAACAAACGAGAATTAACCTCCTTACTTGTATTTGTGCTCATCGTGGTAATTTATCAGAGGATGAAAATGGCTTTCCCTAAGTTTGATTATTTTGTTTCTCTGCGCATTGGGAACACGTAAAAAGTCATAGACCAACACTACCGAATCAAAATCGAACAAAAAATCTTGTAATAGTAACACTACAGCCGATGACATGATTATTATATCTTTTACCGACACTTCAAAATGAACCTTCAATGCACCAACTGAACAACATAACCTTCAATCGCTTCATAACCGCTTGTAACTCTGCTTCTAGCAGCGGGCATAATTCCAGTTCCCGTTTTACAAATTGCGTGACGTCACTGCTGACGTCTCGTTGTACTCCCCTTCAACGGTTACGTCGCGAAAACGTTGCGGTTACCAATATTCTGTTCCCGTTACATCACCGGGAACTCGCGAAAAAAAGCTTACTTTAAAAATTAAGTAACCGAGTTTTTATGTAGTTTTTGCTATGTAAACATGACCTTTCTGACTTTTGACATTACATTTTTGACGGATAAATATGTCATTACGAAAATAAAACAAAAACTAATTTTAACTGATTGACACTGACAACTTAAAGGTTAAGACTGACTTAATACAATCAAAAATAGGTGTTTGCGAATTTTTTGCAAGCCAGTGTACCTTTAAGAATAAAATAACATAGAGTCATAAAAATAATTTATTGACCACAATATATATATTTTGTACATTAAAAACGCAGTTTTGGTATATATTTGTATAAATGTTGCATTGTTGTGTTGAGTGTTCTCATTATTTCTGCACAACCGTTGTCTCCCATTGAGGTGCTAAATTCTTCATGCTGATTCAGTTGCATTTACTAGTATGGTTGAACAGAATTCGAATTCGTGTGTCCAATTATTTTTAGTAATTGTTGTTGGAACATTAGCGTTTGCAAGGAGTGATACTGCAGTAGATCTGTTATTATGATTTGTGAATTACTTTGCGGTTTATTCCAACTGAATTGTTTCAATACTTTCCTTTGTCCATGCTGCATGATGATAGTTTATTTATTTCAATGTGGTCATTCATGAACTAGCTTGAATTATGTAGATGTAGACACCAAATTAGATTCGCAGTTAGGAAATACCATCGGTTATTACAATTCTGAGATAACTTTCCATAGTTTTTTTTATAGAGACGAACTGGACAAATATCTTGATCTGAATCTTAAATCATCTATTTACTACTGGTACAAAACTTAGTACCTCTATGGTTTATCTTGAAGAATATTGGTATTGGATTATATTATATGCAGTCTGTTGATATTACACAAATGGATGCTTCAATTTGTAAGTGATGCAATATTTGCATAGACAGCTTTACTTCTTCTTTGTAATCAGTTAAATGCGCAATCTTTCAAGATTAAAGCTAGTTCAGGAGTTATATTCCCGTCAAATGTATAATTTCTTTATTTACAGAAATTCATATTGCCGCTACTAGAATGTCTTGTTGCTACATAAGTGTATTTTCTAACAAATTGAGTGACTCATCATTTATTTCACCTTCATATGTGTCTTCCCATCGATTAATAAACATTTTTTCTGTATTTTTGTTAAATTACATTTTATGGTAATTACGTCAATACACCAACAGCTTAACTTTCAAAGTTGGACAATTGAATTATATTCTTAGAAAGAGACCAACATAAGGTAATATGATCACTTGTTTTTTATTATTGCTGTGATAGCTTTGTAACTAAGCAAATTAACTCTCATTAGATCTAATTAACTCTCATTGGCTGAATTTAACATTACGTGACATATAAATTATCAGATAGATACTAGATGGTGTTAAAAATATCGAATTTATTTTCTTCATACGAAAGTCACTCTGTTGACAATATTAGTATAATATGTCATTTTTAACATTTTATATGTCAGATTGACAAATGTAAAAGTGACATTAGCAATCAAATTGTCAATGGATGGGTATTTCTTATGTAAAAGAATGATCTAAGTGCCATTAACTACATCTAGTATCCGAATAATTAAAGTCTTTAAAATTGATATGTTTTTCAGACAATTTCTTAAATTGTCCATGCCGTACCCATGTTGAAACATCACGTCAAACTTGTCACAGAGTCTGCAGAAAAAGTGTGCGGACAAGAAAACAAGGATGGCTACATTAGAGCAACTTTGCTCTCAAGATGCCACAATGCCAAGATTTGTTCAAAAATCTCAATTTAAGACAACGTCTTTAACTAAATCAACATAATTTAACACGCCCTAATTGGTTGGATGGTTGGGTAGGGTGTGGGTGGAAATCGAATTGCAGCCACCTCCTCGCGGTGAGTTCTGAATCACTTGATAAAAATATTGTGAAATGGGTAAAGAGTTGCAAAAAGATGTACTCTTATCAAAATAGAATGTATATGTATAAAATTACTCACATTAACGATTTATTAAGAAAGGCGGCCTTTTATAATTTAAAATATCATAGTGCGTTTGTTTGTAAAACGGTAAAACCCCCGATTTTTCAGGAAAGTTCAAGAATTTTAGACACAATAACAAATTATTAAGAAAGACGGCCTTTTATAATTTAAAATACCACAGTGCGTCTGTTTGTAAAACAGTAAAACCCCCGATTTTTCAGGAAAGTTCGAAAATTTCAGTCCTAATGTGCGAACTCAAAATGAAGCCTGTAATTTTTAAAAATATTTTTCCTATGATCACGCGTGAGGCGCGGCTCGCCGGGTGAGGCAGGTGAGGCTGAGCCTCACCTAAACGAAACCAAATAATTACTAAATAAAATCTAAATATTTTACCGTCAATTATTTTTTTATTACTATGTTAATAAATTTATTATATCAATACTTTCTAGATTAAAAATATTGAATTTAATATAAATAAGCTTATTTTATAATAATAGTTATTTATGTATTAAGGGCATAATCTATTAGATTATGGCATGAGAGAATGTTTAAAGCCCGACGAAGGAGGGCTTTTAATTTCTCGAGGGCCATTATCTTGATTATGCCCGTGGTACATACAACGTTTTATTTTATTTTGCTTCATGGAAAGGATAATTGCAAGCAATTGCACATTTCATTTTGAAAAAATGTAATAGTTATAATTATTTATTAAAATTGTTAGAACTCTATAGAAACGTTTTCTTTGTATCTTAGCAACTTTATACGACCTCGGGCTAAAAAAGCCAAATTACGCCCGCAATTGAGTGCCAATAAAGACGATTATCATGTCAAAATAAAATAAAATGTATTTATATGCGCATACCCAACGCAGACAACGCGATAAACAGAATGGATGAGGCTCGAAATTTCAAACCTCAGTTCATGCATCTGTATGCATTGGCTGGCTCGTTACAGCGCAGCGGCAAGGTTATCGATCGTATACTCTTCCTATACGCAGCATTGAGGCTGAGATTTCACAGCTTCATAAGACAATGAAAGATGGGGTTTCGTATAATATGTTATTTTACCGTCGCGATTTCCGAATACTACCGAAGCCGATTTCTTTCATGTTTTGTTTCACTTTTCAAAATCGTATTTTAACGTGATTAATTTGTAGGCTATATAAGGTGCTTTTATAAGGCATTCACGGGAACGTTTACGTATATTAGTGAAAAAAACGGAGATTTTAATTAAGCAGCTAGTAATAAATTTTTGTTTTAGATGCAAGGAAATGATTCACAATGTGATCGCGTGATGTGTTTACTAGAAACATCATTTTAATGCGTAATGAAATAGAACAGCAACACATTTTAGAACAACGTCCGACGCCAAAAATCGGTTTTATGTTTGCTGACAAATTACAAAATCGGGCTTTACATAACTTTTGGTATGCAATGCATAAGTGGCTCTGTGGCAGTAATTACTGAGAACATTGTTAAAAATGTATGGTTAAAACAGTACAGGTTATAATGATTAAAAACATTTTCCAGATGCATAAAAAATATAACGATTCAAAAGACATATTAAAAATTTTCTAGGTCTCATACCTACAATGAGAATGTAAACAAAATTGGCAACTTATGTGTTATTTAATTGACGTTACAATTTTATTGGGCAGTCAGCAATTACCATTTCGGGTCTATGATGAATCGGCTACTTTAGATAATCGTGGCAATTTTAAATAAATATTTGATTGCTTGATTAAGCGTAATGTAGAAATTGGCGAACATGCTGAAGAAGATTTAAAAAACATTTTTACTGGTCAGAAACTATTTAATTAATTTCAACTAATTTAATAAAATCAATTAATTTCTTGTTGCGAGAATTATTTAAGGTCCAAGTGTACCCAAAAGCGTGTGTTATTTGTTTCATAAATAATATAATGTGATAACTTTGGTTTTAAGTTAATAGTCTAGTAATGTTAAAAACTTGCTTACCTAACCTGTTTTGGAAAAAAAAAATTTTTATTTAAATTATTTCACATGTTATACGTGAAAAATTAATTTTAGAAAAACTGTACATTCAAAATTAACCAAAATAATACCACTTATATTTCATAGTATTTGAACTATTTTCCCAGAATTTTAAAAAAATCGTATGTCTAGCGACTAAATTATTGCCAAAAAACCTGCTTTTTGTCAAAAAAACTGCTTTTTTTGGCAAAGAGGAGGTAATAGTTTAGTCCGTAGACATACGATTTTCTTAAAATTTTGGGAAAATAGTTCAAATACTATGAAACTTAAGTGGTACTATTTTGATTAATTTTGAATGTACAGTTTCTCCAAAATTAATTTTTCACGTATAACATGTGAAATAATTTAATTAAAAAATTTTTTTTTCAAAACAAGTTAGGTAAGCAAGTTGTTAACATTTCTAGACTATTAACTTAAAACCAAAGTTATCACATTATTATATTATTTATTAAACAAACAACACACGTTTTTTGGGTACACTTGGACCTTAAGAGAATCTATTGACAGTGAAATTAATAATGCAAATTATTTTGCAATAATTGCTGATGATACAACAGATATTAGTGAAAAATCGCAATGCCCATTACTGTCCAGTTTGTAAATAATGGAAATTTAAAAGAACGAATTTTAGGGTTTTTTGACGTAAGTGCTGATAGAACTGCAAATGCATTATTTGATCTAATAGCTGACGTTTTACAAGCCTTTAATTTTTAACAAAAATTTGTTGCTCAAAGTTACGATGATGCTAGCGTTATGACCGGAGAGTTAAACTGCCTGAAATTGGATCTGGTGCACCTTTAGCATTATTTACACATTGCACCGCCCACAGATTAAATTGGGTTTTGCAGCAGTTTGAGTTTTCTTCGAGCCTCACCTTCCTAAGAAGCCACGAGCCGCCACTGTCACGCATCACAAATGAAGTACTTAAACGCTCTTAAAAGCCAAAAAACGCTAACTGTATATTTTGAGCGTAAAGGTAAAATTTGGTGTTTTTGTCATTTTTGCAAACTTTAGGCCGTTTGCGCGAACTGAAGATCCAACGTATGCTTTTTTTCAATATTTTTCCGTTAATTAGCATATACGCAACTTTTGAGCCCTATTAGAATTCGATACTCAAAAAGTTGACTTTTTCGACCCACCCTACTGTACAATACTTAAGATGTATATCAATGTGTGACATAAATATGTATGTTACTATGGTATTGATGATAAACAAACCCGTAATAATTTTTATCTACGACCACCATAGAAAGTTACACATTCCGCACAATCTAGTAACCGTGAAAACGATCAATTGCAAACAATCTCCAAACTCAACGGTAAAGACCGTGAGGAATGATTTCTCACGATCAGTAGTTGTATTAAAACGCCATAGATGTCACCACTTGCAATATTTATAATATTATTAATTATTTGAAATATAAAATGTTATAAATTTTAGATAAAGGTTAATTTATTTTGTTTAATTAATATTTTACATTAAATTATATTTCGAATGGAAATCCATCTAGAAAAAAAAACTAAGGTCAGACCCGGGGAATTGAACCCGGATCGCTCTGTTAGTAGCTAGAGCGTAAGCATTGAGCTATCGAAATGCCTTTCAATGATATTTTTTTTCTCATTATATAAAGTTACAATGATTGTTATTCAATTAAAACGTAAAATTAATTAATGTTTTACATTATTATATAATTTTTAATGTAATTTTATTTATTATTATTGCTAAATTACAATAAAAACATTGAAAACATTTATAATTTGCTTCATAATGCGAGAATATTTGACATTTTGCGCAGAGGTTAATAACCTTGACAATTGAATGGTGATTTTTGTACATATATTGGAGTTGGAGCTCTTGGGTTCCTTACTGGTCGTTTGCTTACAATAATACGGTGCATACCGAAACTCACTACACTCCTTATGTGTTAGTGTTTGGAAAACTGAGTAGTTTACCAACTAATATATGCAAAACCGTAGATCCTTTGTATACTTTCGATAACTATCCGCACGAGCTAAGGTATCGACTACAAGTTGCTTGTAATGAAGCGAGAAACAATTTGATCGCATCAAAAGTTAAAAGAAAGCAAAGATATGATATCAATAGTAATTATGTTAATTTTAAAGTAGGTGATAAAGTATTGTTAAGAAACACTTCTAATGATAAAAGGGAAGTAATCTTTAAAGGTCCATATGCTGTTATAAAAGACCAACATCCTAAGGTAATCATAAGTATCAATAATAAATTAGTTATAGTACATAAAAATAGAGTTAAGTTATATTATACCTAGAAAATATTATAATATTATTTTAATATTTTAAAAATTTAAAATTCTTTTTTTTTCTTTTGCGCAGGGAAGGTGTAAAGTAATATAAAAATTATTAAAAATTATATTATGTGTTTTTGGAAGATTAAAATATTTAGGTAATAAAGTTCAATAAATTCAATTGCGAAAAACTGTTTAATAAATTCCTTTTAGCAATAACTAGGTTAAGTAAAAATGCAATGCTTTTATAATAGTTGTAAGTTTAATGACTTAATTTAATAAAAGAGACGACGACAGAGTTTCGAAGCGTAAACATGTAAGAACGTATCAAATTTCTATTTTATAAATAAAACCAATTAATTATGGAATACAAGTTGAGTATTATTTAAACAAATATTTACAATCAATAAAACAAATATAACCGATAAATAAGGGGTATATCACAATTTGTGTGTAGTCAATTAACAGTCTTTTATATAGATCTAAATTAGTTAGTGCCCTAGTGAAACGACCCGATAGAGAATTCTCATTTATATAAGGAACTTGTTTTCCAATTTTACTTATAACCGGAGCATTTTTCTTTGATGGTAAAAGGTAAGTGGTTTATATTTTGCTTATATCTTTACTGTAGTTTTGCCAGATGTCTATTTTATGTGTTATTGATTATTATCAACAATTAATTATAAATCAAATTTAAAATTTATCTATGACAATCATCATCATCCATTTATTTTTTTATATTTAAATACAAAACCCCGTATATTAAAGCAGTTAGGCTCCCAAAGGTGGAGCTTTTCCAAATAATTATAAAGAGCATAAATATTATAGCAGTTTTATGGTTCCCAAACGTGTAGCATTCCTTGTTCTATACTTCAGCTGTCATTGTTATTGTATTTTATCATAGCAATATTTAATTCGGAACAGTAACCAAACAGACAGTAATTTAAGTCTTCGTTAAATTCTACGAACGTTTGTCTTAACAAATAACTCGCAATTTTTCGATACCAGAATTATGCGTGAATTCAAACATTATTCAACATGAAACTCAATCTCGACTGACGGTCCGCGACTACGCTGCGCTCGAAGGACACGAAATACTTCCGTCCGCGAGCTCTGTACGGAAGCTCAACTTAAACTTTACTGTCTGGAGGGGTGAAAATTTCATAATTTTTTTGAATCTTACAGTGGTCTGATCTAAATGCATCTATACGGGGGAAATGACGTTATTTGAACCAATGGCAAAAATGCTGAAGTTATATCTACTGCGGTTATTTTTCACGAAATGCACCCAAGTCATAAATTACACTTAACGTACTCAAATTGTCTTGCTAGAATCATGTTTTGTGACTTAAACAAAAGGATTTTGAATAAACAAAATAAGGTTTGAACTTTTGTAAACTCATAAATTAATTTATACGGTTTCTGTACGTGCTTTATTCCTGAAAAAAAAACTTTAACTTGTTTCTGTTGGAATTAATTCGGAAAATTCTGCTTTTAAACAAGATTTCAGTCCATGACGCTAAATAACGCGTAGACGGTAAAATTCAGATTTTTTTAATACAGATGAAATAAGTGAAGTTGTAGCAGCATCTACCTCTACCATATACGAAGTTTTCCAAAAAAATGCACTGCCACTACAGTACATAATAATACCAAACTGATTCTGTTTATATTTGTATTAATTTTTATTTTAAGATAACTGAACTGTATATAGTAGTACAGCAAATACCAAACTTAACTTCAGAGTTCAAATCACCATCTAAAACCAGCACTAGTGTTCCAAGGGCATGGGTTCGAATCCCACTTGGGGCGACAGGATTTTTCTAATTGGAAAATTCCGCCACCTCAACTATGGATGTGTGTATTCTGCGGTGCTAAGCGAAAACAACCTATCTGCAAAACATCAACTCAGAAATATACCATATATTTTCTTAGCTCACATTTACATTCTATATAGTACATTTCTACATTGCAGTTTTGCAGATAGGTTGTTTTCGCTTACCACGGCAGTATTCGTGTTGCATGTTAGATGGGGGACAGATGACCTTAGCAGTTGGTACCCCCGTAGTATAGACGTGAAATAAAAAATAAAACCATTTTATTTTAGACATGTAATCATCATATATTTCTGTATTACGTATTCATGTCCCATTAAATTTAACAATGTATTTTCATGTTTGTATTATTATGCTCTTTTCTGAACTGCTTATATCTTTTCTTCTCTAAGTCCTCTCTTCTCCTTCTTAAAATTAGTTATGTTTTCTAATCAATAAAAAACCTCAAACAAGTTTACTCATGACTCTATCTATAGCATACCGCTCTATCTTTTAGATTTGGGACTTTCAACCTGTAGCGAATTAAATTCTTTTGCAGCCTTTTGTTTACAAATTTCTGTAGTCTTTTTTAATTCTAGCATAGTTTTCTTAATATAGTACAGTTGACCCTCAAAATCTGATTGCTTTATTTGTGGTTTAACTTTCTTATGCTTACACATTTCTAAATACAAACTCCAGCATGCTTTCCGAACATTTAATGCTTCTACAAATCGCTCCTCACATCCAACTTGAATCTTTTTAACTATTTGTTCCCATTTTTCAGCATTTACTTTTGCAGTAGCATACCTACTATGCAAATCTGTTACTTTATTGTTTAAACCAAGCAGTATAGTGTTGTGTTTCTTGTTTAATTCTAACTGAAAACATGTCAAATTAAAAATTTAAAAAACAGTAAGTAATACTCACTATTTCGCTCTTCGTATTTTCTAGCATAGTCAGATTTTCTTTAAGTCTTTGGGTAAGTGCATTTCGTGCTTCATCTAGTGATCCAAATTTGTTGAATACATCCTTTGGTGTTTTGTATTCTGGATGGGCATCAGCTACTATTTGCAAATAATCCTAAAATAAAGAATTTATTGACACAAGAACTTATTTTTTTACAGAATTTCATCAGAAATAATAGTAATATTTTAAGTATGTCAAGAAACCAAGATAAATAACTAAGGTGACAATTGCGCTCTAAATAGTATACCTTAGAGAAATATACCAACTTGTTTTACTATCACCTCATATGAAACCTTAATAGACTCAAAAACGAGGTGTTTGCAATGAGATATTTCATTTAAACAATTCACTCCTTTTAACATTAAGTGTAATAAAGAGTAACGAAATGCTCGATCAAAACAGCGTGTCTTTTTAAAAACAAACCTTACGAGAAGAAAATTGAGAAAATTTATAGCATTTCATATAAAACTTCAGTTTTGAGTGTGCTGAGAAATAGTTTTCGTAGGTTGCAGTAATGCATTTATAGTCAGCAGACTATTTTGCTTTCTAACCAGTAATATATACAGTGTGGTATTAAAGTATGGAATATTAAAAAAAGCGAACTCAACCGGTTTTTTAAAAACGCTGAAACACGTCGATTTTGTTTTTAAAAATACATATTAATATGTGATGTTCACCTTCCGACTTTGATTTGTTTCTAAGTTATGACGTCATCACAAAAAAAAGTTTAAATGACAATATAGATTTTTAATAGTAGAATCCGATAGTGATTTTTCTTCCCTTTATGATCATGCAAAAAAATCATAAGGTTGCATAACAAAAATTCTGAGAAAAATCGAGCTGAACATTGAAAATATTTGTTAGTTATGACGTTATGACGTCATCACAAAAAATTTAAATGACAATATAGATTTTTAGTAGTGAAATCGGATAGTGATTTTTCTTCTCTTTATGATCATGCAAAGAAATCATAAGGTTACATAACAAAAATCTTGAGAAAAATCGAGCTGAACATTTAATGTTGTCGATATTATCGTATTTAATAGGAAATGATTTCTAAATTATCATATTAAAATAGTACCACATAAAGTTAGATTAAATGTTAGTATTATCCAAGATAACAATAATTCAGACCTTTTTGCTTTATTTTCATTGTTCAGTTTAGAATTTTTCGTTTATTATGTTTTAAAAGTTAAAAGTACGATAATATCAACATTAAATGTTCAGCTCGATTTTTCTAAGAATGTCTGTTATTCAACCTTATGATTTATTTGCATGATCATAAAGGGAATAAAAATCACTATCGGATTCCACTACTAAAAATCTATATTGTCATTTAAATTTTTTTGTGCTGACGTCATAACTTATTAATGTGTATTTTTAAAAAACAAAATCGACGTGTTTCAACGTTTTAAAAAAACCGGTTGAGTTCGCTTTTTTTTTTAATATTCCATACTTTAATTCAACACTGTGTATATATTAGTGTTATTGAATCTCGATGATCTTTATTTATTAATTTATTTTATTTATTTACAGTTAAGGACACCCAACAGGACAAAGTCCCAATAACAGGGAGTCGCTAATTTACATGAAGTAGAAAAACGTGTTATGTTAAATGTAGAAAAATTACATAAAAAAAATAAATTTAAGAATATACTGTGAATATAAAAAAGATAAACTATAGTTATTACTATGTAAAATAATCTCTACAGAAAATACGAATATAAACTAACTTTATTCAACTTGCCTTACTGAAACTAAATGACTTATAACTTTTCGCCTGAAAGGGACCAAAGATCAGTTAAAAATATCAATGTCATTTAAGTTTTTGTTGTAGTAATGCGGGATTTTCTGAAAAGTGGAGTTCTGATTTTGATTACTAGTAGATCTATCAATTGCGAATATTTCATGTTTTCTATTATCATAACTAGGTATTCGAAAATTAATGTACTCAAGTAAATTAGAATGCAGATTGCTATTTATTAATTTATGTAAAAATATGTTGTCTAATCAAATTCGCCTTTCTGTCAGACTTAGAAAGTTGTGACTGGCCAGGTCTTGTTTGTGCGAATTAGCTATTAGATCGGGATAAAATCTATAGTTTAATCTCTTTAAAAATTTACTCTGAATTTTTTCTATTCTATCAATGTATGTCTGATATAGGGGGCTCCATGCAACGGTATTATATTCGAGTAAGCTACGAACAAGACTAAAATACAGAGTTTTGACGCAATTAATATTTTTAAAGTCTTTAGTCACTCTCATAACAAAACCCAACATTTTGTAATCCTTACGAACGATTGAATCAATGTGCAATTCAAAAGAAAGTGTATTGTCCAGTGTTACGCCTAAATCTTTGATTGATTCAACCCTTTTTAAAGCTTGGTTGTTTAGATTATAAATGCTATTAAAAACATGTATTCTATTTCTAGTAAAAGTAATTAGGTTACATTTTTTAATATTTAAATATATATAGTTATTTATACAGTAAGCATACAACCTATCAATATCTTGCTGAAACAGAGCTATATCCTGTGGTGATCTGATTTTCATAAAGATTTTTACATCATCAGCGTACAGAATGTATAAACAATAAACAAAGCATTTATATATGTCAAAGGTATATAATAGGAACAATAAGGGACCAATATGGCTGCCTTGTGGGACGCCGGAGGTTGCTGAGACGCTTTCAGATACGCAGTTGTTAACCACAACATATAGGAATCGATTGGACAAGTATGATTTAATCCAATTTAGTAGTCCATATATACCGAAACATTCAAGCTTATAAAGCATTGTATTGTGATCTAATTTATCAAATGCTTTCATGAAGTCGGTATATATGGCATCCACCTGTATGCGGTCGTCCATGCTATCTGATACAAAGTCTAAAAAATGTAGTAAATTTGAAAGCGTGGATCTGCCCTTAAAAAACCGTGCTGGTGTCTCGTTAATAGATGCTTTACTTTTAGGAAAAGATCCTCAGTCACAATTGCCTCCAGAAGTTTGGTACAAACATTCAAGATAGAAATGGGTCTATAATTAGATAAGTCACTCTTGTTACCCGACTTGTGAACAGGAACAACTCTCGCCACCTTCCATTGAATTGGAAAGTAGCCTTCTCTAATAGACTTATTAAATAATATATGTAGTGGCTTACGAATGGAGGAACTACAAGATTTAATAAAAACTGGGGATATATCGTCGGGCCCTGTGCCCTTTTTAGCATCAAGTTTGGCTATAAATTTATCTATCTCGCTCAAAGTAATGTTGTTAATATTAATTGATTGATTCAGATTAGGTTCAAGGTTGATTAAAAGTGGTTTATTTGCCGGTTCGTACATCGAAGAAAAGAATTTACTAAAACCGTTAGCCACTTCCTGGTACCCCTCAAATCTATCCGCATTAAATTGCATAATGGGAGGGATAGCGTTGGAGCTCTTTAAATTGGAAACATAGTTTCAAAACTTTTTTTGGATTTTCAACAATACCTTCTTCAGTTTTAGAAATGTAGTATTTATAATCGTTTTTTATAGCAATTTTACTTTGCGACCTAAGTGTAGAAAACAATTGGTAGTCATTTGCATGTTTGTATGTTTTCCACTTTTTGTGGAGTTTTTCTTTTTGTTTTAAAAGAGTTTTATGGTATTTCTAGAAAACCATTTAGGATATATGTTTTTATTATGAGATTTTACCGGAACATGCTTATTTATAAGTGTGTTAAGTTTTTCATAAAAATATTTGTTGCATTTTGCATATCTAAATTTGATAGTAAATCCTCCCAATTAATATTGTTGATTTCGTTATTGATAGCAGTATAATTAGCTTTAAAAAAGTTTTTTGATTTATAGAAAGTTTTATTTAATTTGATTGAAGGTAGTTTAAAAGTTATATCAACAGTAGGATGATGAATGTCCTCGGGGACAAAAGGAAAATCGCACCTTTGAACCTCGACATCTTCGGAGGTTGATAAAGTTAAATCCAGAATTCTATCATTCCCATTAAGAAATGAATTGAATTGAAATAGGTGATTAAAATAAAGACAGTCAGTGAAGTTTAAATATTTTTCTTCATTAATAAAATCCGGTATTAAATGATTTACTGGTGCCATTTTTGTCCATGTAAATTTTGCAAGATTGTAGTCACCTAGACTAAGAAAAAAATTCTCACTGTTTGAATCACTATTGATTATTTCACAAAGATTATGAAAGTGATGTAGATAATTATTAGTTCCTACATAACCTGGTATATAAATACAGCAAATAATAAGTTATTACCAGATAACGATATAGATACCCATACGGCATCAAAAATGTTAGCGCTTGAAGATCTCGGCACTTCCATTGACTCATACTTAGTAGACACTGCCAGGAGAACACCACCCCCTTCTTCTTTTAAGCCAACACCCTCACAGCGGTCTCTTCTATATACGCTATACATTGATGGATCAAAAAGTTCGTTGGAGCTCATGCCAGGACAAAAGTTGGATTCTGTTATGCACACAATATCATACGAAAAGTTTACGCAAGCTTTGTAAAATTCATTTGTTTTGGTTCTTAGTCCATTACAATTCTGATAATAAATTGAAAGTTGATCCATTAATAAGATGTAAATTAAGTACTAATTTATTTAAACGAAAATAAAATGCCAAACGGGCCATTTTATTTCTTCAAGTTTTGCAAAACGGCTTCAGATGTAACATTAATAGTTTTTGAAGTTGTATTTTTACGAATAAGAATTGTGTCGAAGAAAGTCTTGTGTCCAGCAGAAGCGGTAGTTATTTTCCTTACAAAATTTACGGGCTTCATAAAAAAGTTTTTGATTAATTAAAGTTAGATGTTCATTGACAAAAATGTTGCTATGCACATTGAATCCAATATCGGATGGCTTTAGGTTCTTCTTTTTTCTTGCTGCAGAGAGAAATTCGTTTTTCTTGTAACGATTCACAAATCTGACGACAATAGGCTTTATCTTATTTTCCACTTTCGTTTGTACCCAGTGAAAAGTGTCTATGTTTACATCTGATAGATCGCAATTTATGCTATTACCAATATTTTTGATAATAACCATCAAGTTTTCATTTTTTTGTTCCGGTATACCAGAAATCTCTAGCTCATTAAGCCGGATAAACTGTTGGAGATTTTGGAAATCTTTTTTAAGCTCTAGATTTTCCTTTTTTAGTGTGTCCAGTTCATCTATTTTCTTAATTTGCATATCCCACTGGGTAATTTTAGACTCAATTTGATGGAATCTATCTCCGTAAAAATTTAAAGAATCCTTAAATTCATCTTGTTTGGTTTTCATATCCTTGATATCAGTTGATATTTCATTCAGTTTATTTATTATCGCCGTATTTCCAAGGTTTTGATTGTGAAGTTCATCGACACAGTTTTTACACGCCCATTTTACACCAGGCATATTCAAATATTTTTTTAGATCTTCCGGCAATTTAATACATGCAAAGTGATAAGTTTTTTTACATGATTTACAAAAGGCTGTCGGCTTCGACCTTGAGGACGGTACAGAACAAATTTCACAGTTTACCATCACGAAAATTAATACAATAACTGTTTACTGTTTTACTGTAATGGTTTATGCGGAAATTAAGTAATTCACAATATTGAGAATATTGAGATTTATTAATTGGACACTTGTATTCTTATAACTTTGATTAAGTAAGAATTTATTTTCACAAATATTTAAATTTGTTTACAAAGCGAAACAGAACACGTCCACTCTACACGACATCAAGAAGAAGATCGATAGGTTCAGTGGCGGATTTAGGCACAAGCGCTTGAAGCGGCCGCTTCAGGCCCCGCAAGTCAGGGGGCCCCGCCGAGGCCTCCTGCCAAGGACCGCACTGAACACGCGATAAATAACAATTATTGGCGTGGAATTCACTTTCTCGCGAAAAGTGAAACAAAAACGGATTATATCATTCATATCGGTTGACACATCAGTTGACAGTTTTCTACGAAAAGGCAAGCGTAAGTAATAGTATATTACGTTATAAGTCCGGTAAACCCAAGTTTACAGTAGCGAGTTGAAAACGTTTCGGGACGAGGCGACGAAGGAGCCGAGTCTCGAATGTTGAAACGAGCTACTGTAATGGTTTACCGGAAGTAGAAGTATACTGTTTCACAACAGACTTGCGAGGAATGTATTATCTCTGTCGCTCTGAACACTTGCTTTCTCGCACAATCAGCATCAGCGCGGTCATCAGACTACTATGATGACTATAATTTCTTGAATTAATGGTTTCTGATAAGACGTTCGGTGAAGGGGAATTTTACAACGCTTTTCAACGGGTAAAATTCCTGAATGACTTTTGTTAATTGTTTTTGGTATAGTAAAAGTAGAAAAGTTCCATTGTAAAATAAATGTATTTATGCACAGATGCATTATAATTAGACTATTATTGCTAGATTTATCGGAACATAACTGTCTCTTTATGCCCCAAGGGCCTCTTTATGATCCGACGGGCAATAATGAAACGTCAATTAAATGTCAGAGCTGTATTTGTAGAACTTGATTGGTTCTTAATATAATTTGTAAACTTATCACCAATGAAAATAAGCTGAAATTAAGTATTTTAGATAGTAACTATAGTAACGTACTTCGTATATAAGCACATAAGTATACGTACAGCGGCTTGATGTAACCTACGTACTCATTTAATTATGCTTTTTACACAATAATAGATTTGAAATAAAAACAATCTGTGCATAAAATAGTGTATGCATTTCGGGCATAACTTGCTTTTATGGCCCTACAGCCTTTTCCTAGCCCTCGGCTGACGCCTCGGGCTAGAAATAACGCTTCTGGCCATAAAAGCTTCTTTATGCCCTTAATACATAAATAAATATTATGTCCGATTGCATTATAAAGTACTGTTTATTGTATTGTATTGCGCCAGTAAACTGGCTTATTATTGTACTCGTAAAATAAAGTGGTAGTAGTAAAATAAAGTGGTAGTAGTAAAATAAAGTGGTAGTAGTAAAATAAAGTATATAGTAGTAAAATAAAGTATGACAACTGTATATTACATGTCAAATTTTCTACTGTCAAGAATAGATGTCAAAGGACTAGGCACCACTTAAATGGAAATCTAAGGACCAGTCGATTTTGTTTATTTTTATACCATTGGATAGATAATGAAAAAACGAAAAATTCATATCATTGGCCCAACACGGAGAAATTCATAGGAAAGCCGCAATTCGGGATTTTAGAGCAACATAATTCCCATTTAAAATGCATTGCTGTCAATCAATTCGTCTCAACAATAGAATCTGATACTAACCCTGTCAGTGGCTCTAAAACTTTTTAAAATTTTGAACGAAACAATATAAGGTTTTAGTAAGTTTTGTTTTCTCAAGTTGCACATACTTAAAAATTTCAAAATTTGATTGAGATTGGTTTGACAATTTACTCTAACCTTTTTTGAATAAATATTCAAAAATAAATAGACTTTCTTAAAGTAAATGCTCATGAAAGAAATCGAATAAAGCCTAAATAGAAATCAGGTAGGTATTTACTTATACAAACATGCAGTTTTTGTAATTGTCTATTGTAAAAAGTAGATTTTAAACTACAATTTGTGTATTTTCTTTTTAGCTTTTGTATTAAGCAGAATGCAACTGACTTTAAATCAATTGAAGATATAAAAATATTGCATACGAAAAGGTATTTGCGAATAATAATATTACAACTATTTTAGAAACCAATGATTTAAATAAATCATTTTTCTGCTAATGGCATTATTGTCAAAATTATTGAATTGTATGCTATTAGTGCTGTTGAACATCGACAATATCCATTTTTAACTCATTCTATTTAATACAAGTTTTGTAAGATGCAGTGTTACGTTTGTGAACGAGAAGAACGTCCAAAAGAATTGCAACGTTTCAGTAATTTAGATATTTATCTAGAATATCAACAACTTGCAACCAAACATCGGTTAAACAATAGATTACAACCCAGAGATATGGACAGAAATGATGACGTTTTATTATTCATGCAAATTGCCACACACTTATAGTGCAAACCATTGATGTGGATGTAGGTGATGAAGACAATCTCAAATTCAACTGCATAGTTCAAAGACAAAATAAATATTGTATATACAATAGGCAAAAATTACTCCGAAAGCGCTCTTGGAAGTAAGATTGGAAGTTTACTCTTACAAGGAGATCTTTATTTCCAGAAATGGGTTCTGCTGTGAAGAACATTTTGATGAAAATGACATGTTCCCCAAAATATCGTTGATCAATTCAGCACATCTTATTACTTTCACAAGGGCTACCATTTGCTGAAACCTGTATTAGTCGTCGCACTGATGGATATATTTTAGACGTTCACAGACTGTATTTTTCTGATTATAAAAATAACAATGCAGCTTTAGTAAGAACACCACATGAGAATAGAAAACGATGTGAAGATACAGAACGGCTATGTAACTAATTGGTTACATAATGATGATATAATAATCGTTAATACAAAAGCTAAAATGAAATAAATAACATACACAAATACTTAGTTTAAAATCAACTTTTTACAAGAAAAAAAAAACTGCATGTTTGTATAAGTAAATGCCTATTATTAATCCATAAACTTTATCTTCAGCATGCAAAGCTGTAAATCTTTTACCCTCATTTTTAATTTTAGAAGGATTTTGCTTCTAAATCTGTGGTATGTAGCCACGTTCAATGTTGGCTACCATTTTAATGTATCCCACTTTCATCTAAATGTGTAAAAAATTATTGTTTCATTACTTAATAAATACTGTACCTAAATAGTTTTTAAAATTTTATTTTTAATATTGGTTGTTCTAAAAAGAGCAACTGTTAATACAATCTGCTTACATTTGAGTACTTTATAGAACGATACAACGTAGTTCTTCCCATCTGATAATCTAAATCTTGTTTAGCATAAGGAAATAAATCATTTGAATAAGTAAAGTGTTGTATCTTTTTAAGAAAATTGCAGTTTTTCATTGATAACTCTTCATTTAAGAAGCGTAGATATCCCATAGAATAAAAGCATGTACAGCTATATTACATGAAATCAGTACTTACTGAAAATATGTTTGTAGGTTTAGTAAAATTAGAAGTTTATTTTTGTTTTTTGATGTAATATTTAAAATTGCCTCTTGTTCCTGCCCTAATAAAATTATTATTCGCTATTTTTCATGTGCATTTATTTCAAGAAACCCTATTTATTTTCGAATATTTATTCCAAGAAGGTTAGAATAAATTGTCAAACCAATGCCAATCAAATTTTGAAATTTTTAAGTATGTGCAACTTGAGAAAACAAAACTTACTAAAACCTTTTATTGTTGCATTCAAAATTTTAAGAAGTTTTAGAACCACTGACAGGGTTAGTATCAGATTCTATTGTTGAGGTGAATTGATTGACAGCAATACATTTTAAATGGGAATTATATTACTCTAAAATCCCGAATTGCGGCTTTGCTAGGAATTTCTCCGTGTTGGGCCAATGATATGAATTTTTCGTTTTTTCATTATCTTTCCAATGGTATAAAAATCAACAAAATCGACTGGTCCTTAGATTTCCATTTAAGTGGTGCCTAGTCCTTTAGAAACTGTTTTTTTTTTGATAATTAGCCAATTTTAGGAATCGAACATAAAGCTTTGTATGCAACTCTTACATAATCGGACCTTATAGACGCGCCCTTTTTATAGGCCTTGCTCGCTTCGCTCGCTCGGCCATAAACGAGGCTTGTCTATAAAGTCCTACATTATGTACTTGTTACATAATAGTTATTTATGTATTAAGGGCATAAAGAAGCTTTTATGGCCAGAAGCGTTATTTCTAGCCCGAGGCGTCAGCCGAGGGCTAGGAAAAGGCTGTAGGGCCATAAAAGCAAGTTATGCCCGAAATGCATACACTATTTTATGCACAGATTGTTTTTATCTCAAATCTATTATTGTGTAAAAAATATAATTAAATGAGTACGCAGGTTACATCAAGCCGCTGTACGTATACTTATGTGCATATATACGAAGTACGTTACTATAGTTACTATCTAAAATACTTAATTTCAGCTTATTTTCATTGGTGATAAGTTTACAAATTATATTAAGAACCAATCAAGTTCTACAAATACAGCTCTGACATTTAATTGACGTTTCATTATTGCCCGTCGGATCATAAAGAGGCCCTTGGGGCATAAAGAGACAGTTATGTTTATATAGATCTATCAATAATAGTCTAATTATAATGCATCTGTGCATAAATAGCTATTATGTCCTATTGCATTATAAAGTACTGTTTATTGTATTGTTTTGCGGCAGTAAACTGGCTTATTATTGTACTCGTAAAATAAAGTGGTAGTTGTAAAATAAGGTGTAGTATATTCAGTTTTCCAATGGTAACTGTATATTACATGTCAAATTTTCTTCTGTCAAGAATATATGTCAAATTTATAAACTGATTTTTTTTAATAATAAACCAATTTTAGGAGTCGGACATAAAGCTTTGTATGCAACTCTTACATAATCGAACTTTATAGACTCGCCCTTTTTATAGGCCTCGCTCGCTTCGCTCGCTCGGCCATAAACTGAGCTCATCTATAAAGTTCTACATTATGTACTTGTTACATAAATAGCTATTATTTAATATTTATTAGTGCGTATAATGTTAATTAACGAATAATAAATCAGTTATACCAAAAACCTAAAATTATACGATTAAGTACTATGCCGGCAAAAAAATTTCACTCGATTTTCTTCATTTTGTAAACGGTCTTACATCCAGTGGCAAGTTTTACTTATGTCAAATTGTTATTTTTCTTTTAATGACATATGTCATAAAGTACAATTTAATAAAATACGTAGTTTCTAAATCAAAATGATGTGTCTTGATATAAATTCTTTTTTATATTAATAATAAAATCAGCCAATATTATTTTATTTCTATTGAAATAGTTATTTTTGACGCGCCTATGATATAGTGTCATGTCATGAAAAGTCTTTGTTACTCCTCTAAAATTTAAGAAAAATCAGCCTACTTGATAAAAATCTTGCGAGATTTTCTTGCCAGAACAGTACATATGTCGCAGGAAGATAGTCAAATCCGGAAAACTAACTATCTACCTAGTCATTTACTAAGTGACGGGGCAGATAGTAAACCGAACATAAATCTATACGATTTTGTTATATGCCTAGGTATTTACTAAATTAAACTAAATTTACTAAATTAGAACAGGCAGTTAGTAAATGGCTTAATGTGCTGTCGGCAAATTAGATAATAACCTGCACATTTCTTCGTAGAACATTTTTTTAGATGAACACTTGGAAAATCTTTACCCTTGCCTAAAGAATGTTCTGCAAAAAAATGTGGATGTTATTACCTCATTTGCCCACAGCACATGAAGTTATTTACTAACTGCCTGTTCTAAACAACGACATTTAGTAACCTTCATTCAATGAACCCTCTTCATGCCTAGGCATGAAGCAAAATCGTATAGATTTATTCTCGTTTTACTGTCTGTCCCGTCACTTAGTAAATGACTAGGCAGATAATTATTTGCCGGATTTGACCACAGATAAAACTTTACAGATGCGAAGCTCGCCTGGTCCGGCCAATCCAAATTTATATAAGCATGCGTGAATCCACCATTGTTTTAGTAGTATTTTAATCAACCTCACTTCTCTGCTTGTTTATATTTTGCGCGTGTGTTTTTGTTGCGTTCAGATATTTTGAATTATTTTGTTAGTACTTTATATATTTTTGCATTAATATTTGATTTGACATTGATATTATGGACATAATGTTACCTTTCTGCACTTACCGATTGATTTGTACAATACAGTATCCATATAAGTATAATTTATTATAATGTTAATAAAAAGTTTTCGATTTTGGTAAATTGTTTATTTTTTTATAGTTTATTATTTTTTGTTTTATAGACCTTAATTTATGTTGATCCTTGGGGGCCCCAAAAATTTGTAGCGCTTCAGGCCCCTCAAGTGTTAAATCCGCCACTGGATAGGTACTACATCATACTAAAAGTTATTTTCAACAAAATCGTGAGATTGGTGGATTTGATTTCAGGTGAATTGGTTGTTGCTTTTGTTTTGTAGTAAACACTATGTTCTGAACTATACACCGCTACTGTACAATTTGCATGGATTAGTGGAATGGGTCTTGTCTACCATAGTAAAAGTGCACACCTACATAATTCTTATTCAGAGTGAAATTGAAATCTCGAAATGGAATAAATTCACGCACGAACATGTTAATTTTGTTTTAATTTTGTACGTATCCTATTTTTGATAATATAGGGTGTTCCGTTTCCAAATGTCAAATACTACACTCATCGACATGAGATGAATGGGGTATCAATCGAAAGGTATCGGGAAAAAGAAGCGAGTATTGTTAACCTACTGTTTTTAAATAATTTACCCGCATAAAAATACGTAGGTACTGTTTTCCTGTACAAGATTCCCTACAAAAGTTGGTCCAATTGCGGGTGACTTAATTGAGAAACTTATTTTCCGATTCTGTATATTCTGCAAAGACTCATGTAACATCTTGTAGAACTTTATAGATGGAGGGGTAGAAGGAGAGTGTGGGGGAGGGCGAATGGGGTGGGGAGGGGAGGACAGCGAGGGGAGAGAGGGAGAGGGTGAAGGAGGGGGATGTAGTTAGTCTGTAGTTTTTGATGGTAATAAATTGGATACTCTCGCCTAGCTGGCGATTGGTTTCTACCTACAATAGAAGCGTAAAGAGTAGTTCTACCCACAAGTGAGTGAACTTCCACTTTAATTACTTAAAAACATCAAGATTGCGCCTTTTTTATTAAGAGGTGTTGGATAAATATTTTTTACTTCCTCAAATTATAATGCCGCGGCGCCTTGCAGACCCTGGCGCCGACATACGCTGTATGACTTTGCCCATATGAACGGCACAGCCTTAATCGCGTAGTGACCCACTTCTTATAGAAACGATGGAATGTGCTCAATATGTTTGGGCAGTCTAACTTTAGAACCACCTGGTAATAGAAGAAAATAGTCGAATGAATGATTTCTTCGCTTTTCGGTTGGTTGTATTTACCATGTCTGTATCGTCATATTACTTGCGGATGAATAAGATTTGAAGGTACGCTTGCTGCCTTTTATAAAAGCCCAACTCATAGAACTTGTTCAACATGAGATAGTTGCACAGCCATCTATTTTCAAGGATGCTCAAGATAGCTTGTATTTGCAATTCACGTATTGGGTTGATACTTAAATCATCAAGCAGCAGTAACAGTAACAGATTACTATTAGTTATCTGAGTATAGGCAGTTTTTTTCTTAGAAGTAGCATTTCCTTTTCATTATTTTTGACGTACTCGAGATAGACTCCTTCATCGTCGCGGACGCTCCATGCTCCATGTATTGAACGCGGCGTGTTAAAAATCTGCGCTTGGGTATTTAAATTTTTGTTGATTTTGGCATCCCTTTAAGTTGATACCCGTTTCGGTTGCACCACACTAGGGTCGTCCATGCACTTACAACCTATTTATGGAGAAAAACCGATTTGACCGAAATTGGCAGTTAACCGGGCTTAGATGTCTATTACAAACCTCATATAACTTATGTTCTTTAATTTGATGCTCCATTTTATTTTTTATTTTGATAAGTTTGTCATATTCAGGACGCAATTCTTTTATTAGTACATCTTTCTCATTCTGTAAAGCTTGTTGTTTTTCTGTCTTTTTAATTGCTCGATCTCGTTTTTGGGCATTTTGTTTTATCATCTGTAAAATGTTAAAATAATGACGAAACTGGAATAAAAAAATTTAATATAATCATTTTTTACTTTATCAAATTCGCGAAAGGTTTGTCTTAATGTTTCAGCATTTTTATCGAGTTCGGACCACTGCTCATCTAATCCCTTTCGTTGTTCTTTGGCTTCCTCATTTTTTTCAATAAGTCTTAATTCTGTTTCATGTAGTTCCCTTTTGGCAGTCACCAGCTTCATGATTGGGTCCGGTCGTGGAATGTCCCATTCTGGATATTTTCTAAATCATACAAAAGGTAAAAGAATGATAAGAAAATAAAATTAGTGATTAAAAATAAAAAGCTGATAGTATATTTAATTGATATAGTAAAACCAGATAATCGCATACCTTTTTTTTAGTTGATAAACCTAATTCACTTAAATTAGTCTCGTAAATTATAAAAAACTTACAATAATTGCGTTTAATTTTGAGATATTGTTTGATATTGCATTCTTTATAGGAAAAGACTTCACCTTAATGATTCTAATTCTAGTTTGGATTGCAAAAAATCTCCGAGTAGTTTCTCAGGTGGAATAATAGGAAACGTTGAATAGGCAAAAGTTTCTCCAGTGTCCTCTTCAGACATCCTTTTTTGTTCTGATTAATTTCTATTCTTCTAATTCACAATTCCAGTACAATAAAATGGAAAACGAATAAGAAGTGTAGGTTTTTAAATGTGCAATAAACATCGATCAAGCAAGCGGTTTTGCTGTCATGGTTACACCTTATACCTTTTAGATGTTATGTGTACTGTGGTGATAAAGAAAAAATGATTGCGCTAGGCTATGGTTTATTATCGCAAATAATTATGCTTTCTGCATATATTGATATAAGCTATCAAAAGTGTTGATTTTTAGTATACTCGCGTGCAAAGAAATCGTCCCACTTCACACTTTTCTCTTTCAATGCATTTTTTTAGAAACTAAAGACGTATGTGTATGTTGACATATGTATGTATCAGTGGCGTGCGGTAAGAATTTAGGCTATGGAAGCAACCACGATTTTAATTTTAATATACCTAGGTACAATAAAAAACAGTGTTATAATTATTATAGCTTAAAAGTTTTTTAAAGAAGAACTTTTACACTTTATTAGTATTCTTTTGCTCTATAATGATTAATCGAATTGGTAATTTTTTAGCACATCTCGTTCTTTTTAATACTGATTAACCCCCACCTAGTAAGATATTTTTAGCGTAATTGGTAATCCTCTTACCCCTTTGAATCGAATTAGAAATTCTGATTGACATGGTTGAATCATAAAAGTGCTGTGACGAAACTTGTAACTATTGCCAACGTTCTTTTGTGACAAAGCATTTTCAAAATTTTATTACTGTTTAGATTTAATCACAATGTGCAAAAGAATACGTCTTTTATACTTATGGAATTTGCTGACTATTATTCTTTATTTAAAAAAAAAGTACTACTATTTATTTATAATGCAACTCGATTTTCCGGTCTTTTTTAGCAAAATACCTGGTGCAGGTTTTAATCTTTGTTGTTAAATTTAAAAGTTCTGGTTTTAGTCTGCCTTTCTCAACAATTTGTAATTCCTCCGAAACTATATGAAGAAAATTCTTTTCTAATAGAATAATAATAATAATAATACTGGGCCGGCGGTGGACGAGTGGTGTCAGTGCATCACTCGTGTTCCAAGGGTCGTGGGTTCGAATCCCACTTGGGGCGGCGGGATTTTTCTAATTGGAAAATTCCGCCACCTCAACTATGGATGTGTGTATTCGTGTTGCATGTTAGATGCGGGACAGATAACCTTAGATGTTGGTTCCCCCGTAGTGTAGGCGTAAAAAAATAATAATAATACTTTACAAATTGAACAACAAAATCGTCGCGATTCGAATGTATCGGAAGTACTCGAACCTTCAACCGAAGCAGCTGAATTTGCAGTCATGACGATAAAGCAAGTTTAAATGTTGCATACAGAATAAACTAAATAGAATTATTTGTCTTTAAAAAAATCCCAACTTGCTTATAATAAACTTACTATATAAATTGAAATAATATGATGTCTTCGCACGCAAGTGTATATTCTAGTAATAGTGTATGTACTTTAAATTGTTTTGAATCTTTTTATGTGAATTTCCTCCTTGAAATTATTTTTGCTTAAGAAAAATTGAAAAAAATTTTCGTTCTTTCTTATCAGAACTTTATAACTTTGAATATTTGGTCCAGATTTCAGTTCCTAGATTCTATGGTTTACGAGATATCTTGCTGTGACAAACAGACGCTCAGATGATTTCAGTTGAAATCCTGGACATTGTGTAAATCTACATATCACTAAAAAGATACAAAAGAATGATCAATCCTCTGATCAGATTTAAATAAAATATCAGTAGTAGGTTCCATCTGATTACAAGTGTTGCTTTCGTGTTCGAAGTTCTATCAGAGTAATTAGTGATGGTAAGCCTATATTTTGATCGTTTTTGGGGATTTGGAGGTGAGGGAGAGTCATGTCTCCCGTGAACCGCCCCTGGATCGGCGCCTGACTACTTCGTAAACTGTAATTAAAAGCTGTGTATGAATAGCACAACACTCTGAATTTATTTTACCAGCATTGCATTCTATACTGTCAGGCTAATGACTTTCATTACTACAGTAACCTGTACTAACATATTTTTTTGCTAATAATGATTTCTCTACAATGGTTTGCTGCAAGCGATGCAATCTTCTACACTCTGCAGTATAAAATAGTATATTGTGTTACAAGTGCAGAAAAGTGCCAATTTCTCACGAGTGTAAAATTGACGGTTTTGCACGTGTTACACACTATACTTTATCTACGACCACAAAAAAGTAATAAAACACCAAAAGCTAAGAAAAATATTTAACCCAGAATTTATACTCGCATTCATATTTTTTACGTGATATCTTTGGTAATAAATTAAGAGATGTAATGTGAGCAGTTTCCATGACGTTTGGAGGTGCACAAGTGTACACTTCATTTTCCCATCATCGGATTCACTCATGATAAATCTAGAATTTCGAAAACGACAAAAGTAAATGTTAAATGTTTAAAGACAATAGTAATAATACGTTTACAATCTGTATAATTTCAGTCAATCTACTATTTAGTACAGGTAAACAATCATACGTATGCACTCGTTTTTAAAAGTATTTTTTATAAACAAATAATTCAATTGTCAATGTTATTAACACCTTCGTCGCAAAAGATCGCAGGTATTGTAGGTGACAAGGAATGGGAGCTTTAAGTGTACCCATCACGCTTGCAAGTTATGTAGCAAATTATAAAAGCTTTTGTTGTTTTTATTGTAATTTAGCAATAATAATGAATAATATTATATTAACAAATAATTGTTAATATAATATTATTATGTTTTAATAATAATATAAGAATTCTAATATAAGAAGTTAAAGATTATATATTGTAACGAATAGTAAACCCACTTATGACGTCATCAAACATTCTAGATGTATGAGTCATCAACTGTATGACTCATCAATCAACACGTACAAGTATGACTCATCGACACGCCTCATTGACGTCACCGACAGCTGCGTGTATGACTCATCAACACGTCATCGAATATTCTAGATGTATGAGTCATCGTATGAATATAAATTGAATTCGCGGGTAGAAGGAGTTAGTTAATGTTTAACCAGTGTCGTGTTGAAATGTACTCTGAATAAATAAATTGTGAATAATTAGTTAATACATAAATAGTTTTTATATAAATAAGTCCTAAAATAAATTTGTAAATACCTAGCATTTTTAATAGTTTGTTAAATAGTTTATAGTTATAGTGTTTTTAATTAAGTGCATTGTAAATAATCTTATCTTTATTAATAGACGATTTTAAACAGCATTTTTGATTATTATTTTAAAATGAACGTTACAATATAAAACACATACTAAATAAATGTAAAATTTTGCAAGAACGAAACCACTAAGACAAGATCAACAATGAAGGCGCAACACCACCAAGGGTCGGATGAGGAAATGGGTATTTGTAAATACAATTGCATGGAGCTAGAGAGCTGGACCTGTCTATATGTAACAAATTAGTATAACCAAGGCCAACTGCATCCATAATGTATAAGGTTCCAGATCTATTTCTTATGGATGCAGTAGGTCCTATAAATAATAATTTTTTAATTTTGACGCGAGTTTTGTTTCGAAATTCGTTTATTAAACGTTTTTTATTTGGGATATTGGCCGACCTCTAGCACATTATTTTTGAGATACCCTTTGAGTAGATCGTAATTACATTGACCTAGCTTTACCTTGGAATTGGTTGAGTTTGCGATCTAAATAGATTCAAAAGTAAATTCACAGATGTGAACCTAACTTGAAGTGAGTTTTGCAACGAATTGTTTTCAGTAATTATTCAAGCAATTATTATTTTTATTGGTTGACCGTTAAAATGAAAGTGACAGTCTTTAAATTGTTTCAGCTTATTGTACCAAGAAATTAAGATTATTTTGTAATAACTAAAGAATTAGAGTTTATAAATAGAGAAATTAATATTATAAAATTCAAGGTTAATGCGTTTAACAGCAAAGTATGTAAATTTCGAGTGATTTTTGTCTGAGAAAAAATAATTGGCTACATTTTAAACAATTCAGATTAATGAAATAAATAAAAGTTTAGTAAAAGTTTCACAAGTTTATTATAATCTACCTGACAATTATTTTGACAGCTAAGCTGTCATTATCAAAGGTAATATAAATATAAACAAACACGTCGCTAAGGTAAACACAAAAAATAGATAACTAGATAAAAATATAAATAACTAGATAAAATTAAATATCTAACTCTTCCAGTAACGGAGAATTATTAAGCTCAATCTGTTCATTCATTAAGTATATCTCAACCTTGTGTATGTATATCTCAAAAGTTTCTAAAATGTCTAATTAGCGTTTATTACAAATATGTAAGAATTTAATATTATTTTGGGGAGTCATTGTGTGATTTTGTTCTAGACGGTGATTGGCATTAATTAGATTTTTTAGGATGTTTATTTCTGTAACAACGCACGTGTACTTTATATCCTATGTCAAGATTTCAAAGTGTTTGTCCAATATATACCAAACTACAAAAGAACAATTTAAACGGCGGATGCCCGATTTTATGATATCGTGTGTTCTGTCTTTAGCATAAATAAAAATAAAAGTGTTAGTGTCGGTTTTAAAAGCTATTTTATAATTGTTGGTTTTTGTTAGTATACGTCAGAGTATATGTGCTCTTGTATACTTTTTCTGGGATTTTACCAAAGTATGGATTTGTAATTTAATAAAAAAGATATGTAATTTGTGTCTTCTGTTTGATTACCAATGGGATATATTCTTTTGATAGCTAACCTATAATCTTTTTGTTTAACTAAAATGTTAATCATGTTCGGATTGTAATGTTTTACAGGTACTAGTTGTTTAATGGTAGGAATCTCTTTACTAAAATCCAGTGGCGGCGCATGAGTTTGCGAACAGGTGATGCAGAAAGCATAATGTATTAATTATTTGGGAGTGTATTATGTTCCTACCGGTAGGTAACGAATTTCTGAAAAAAATTGTTCCTACCGGTAGATGCTTTGTGTTTCTTTAAAAATTCACCTTTCGGTAGGTGAATTCTTTTTAAATCATTTTTCACCTACCAAAACTTAACCTAATTCAACAACAAAACCTAATCACGAATACATTTTTGTAACGTAACTACATACATGAGTCATTTTGACATATTTTTAAATTAATCAAATTATATATGCTCATTTCAAAACTAGAATGCAGTAAAATTTGTCAGACAAAATCAGCAAAGTTTAACAGTTGTTTACTTTTTTTCTTTTAACATGTGTTGTTATTGATCAGGCTTCATTCAAAAAAATGGTTATGTGTTAATTGTAAATGCTAATAAGGTGGTCTAATGTGGCCAGATTTCTTCAGAATCGATAAGGCGGTACATTAGGGATGCCCTCATTCATAAATAATTTATTAAGCAAGCTTTTCGAACAATTTTTGAATGATTTTTAGATGTGCAATCTATTGTCCGAAAACTCTGATTTTTACTAGTTCTTATTGTTAATTATTAAAAGTATGAAATTCAGACAGTCCTTCAGCTAACGCTAACTGCTTTTCTTTTCCGAAATTACTTTTACGGAAAAATCTTGTAACTTAGAAGAAGAGGCAGCAACATTTACATATAGTTTATGCTTATCAGTAGCCAGATGCTTTTGCCCAAGTAGCGCTGGAATAGAAATTCATATGAAAATTAGTGCCTCTAATCCTTTTTGCATGCCACAATTAATATTCCAAAGTGATGCTTAATGAAATGTAATAGTTACGTGCCTCTCGGTATATTTTTGGTGCGTTAAAACTAATACGTAAAAATACATCTTTTTCATGTCTTCGTCATTGCCAAGAACAGCTGTTGTTAGTTGAGTGGGCTTTCCCTATTTTACAGATTTTAATTTTGCTTGATAATAAGTGTGATTGGCATTATATATATGCAACTACGGTTATTTCTTGTAATTAATGTTAACTCAGCGTTTGTATTTAAACCCAAATAAAGTGTGCGATGTGTATTTATATAAATGGCACGGTCAAATTAAATTAAGATAAATGATATCTAGTTTTTGAAATGAAATATAAATCCGTTGGATACCAATATTAAATATAGTTTACTGCAATTTAGAAGTTACAAAAAAAAATTAATTAAAAAGTTTACATTTACGTTTATTGTTTTAACCAATAAAAGTCCCAGTAAAAGTAATATAACTATTTTGTTGTCTATGTTCGTCAAATCATGATTATCCATGAAAAGCGGGACATTTTGAAGATTTTGCGGGCACCGGAACAGGTGAAACAAAAGCGAGACTGTCCCGCCAACAGCGGGACGTCTGGTCACATTATAATAGTCGTTTATTTTGGTTATACAATAAAATATTTCCATAATATATTATTTTTGTAATTGCTACAGTATACAAAATATTTGGGTGTTCGGGAGACCACACGACGTTCACCCATAAAACTGGCTGTCTTCTACCCTACACTAGATTAAGTGTGTGGTAGAGAAATTCGTGAGAATTCTCGACGGTAACTCATACCGATCAGGGGGAGCCCTAGTAGCTGAGACCGGTGTGGGCGGATTCGAATCTCGCCTGGGATAAGGTCATTTATGGTCACCAAGGAACCTGCTGCTTGACTGAGGTCATTTATGGTCACCAATGGAACCCGCTACTTGGCCGAGGTCATTTATGGTCACCAACGGAACCCGCTACTTGACCGAGGCCATTTATGGTCACCAACGGAACCCGCTGTTTGACTGAATCTCAAGTGCGGAGAATCGAAGTGAGGTTTACCCTGCTTTTGGGCTAATGGGAAACTGCAGGCCGCCAGGTAAATGTACTTAGGAGCTATCCCGACCACCCTATGATCCGGACTGCAGCCGGGTACAGTGATTGGGAGAAGCTCTGAAAGCCATTACACTTAAGGAGAGTTGAAGCGAATACATAGCCTCTCACAATCAAGACAACTTCACCAAATACGGGTACACACCGGGAGTCTATAACGTGTAGACTTAAAAGAAGCTCTGTCGAGGGCCGCCACAATTGAGGTTGGATTCGATCGGGCAGTGGTCCCACTTTGCAATAGCGCATAGCTGGGGAATAGTCCTATTGCTGGACGAGGTACTTCGGTACCGGCGGGTGAGCAACGGTAATTGCTCCGGCACTAGTCCTGAGTTAGCTAGTAGAGGGTGGATAGGCAACCTCGCTCCGACCAGTAAGCTGATCTGGTAGCAAGTGCGGTACTGCCGGTTAGGCAACATATTCCTACATATTTGTAATAACAAACGCTAGTTAGACATTTTAATGAATGAACAGACTGAGCTCAGTAATTGTCCTTTACTAGAAGTGTTAGATATTTAATTTTTATTTTTATCTAGTTACCTATTTTGATTATTTACCTTAGTGACGTGTTTGTTTATATATATTACCATTGATAATGACAGCTTAGCTGTCGAAACAATTGTCAGGTAGATTATAATAAACTTGTAAAACTTTTACTAATCTTTTATTTATTTCATGATTATGAAGTTTCATTATACATATAAAGCTAGAAACAATAAACAATTTAGATTAACATTTACATTAACAGGTAGGCCAAAAACTTTTGTATGTCACGCGGACCGAAAAGCCGAAGATTTGTAGCCCTTGTCATCAGACAATTGCGGGCTCCAAATGCTAACTTTCTGTCCTTGAGACACAAAATACTATTACTCCACTGGAAGTATTCGGTCATAACATACATAGTTCGAAGTCAAGATGGCACATATAGGCGTAATAGAGAACATATCAAACCTGCTTCAACAGATCAAGGAATTATCTTAAACAATAGTGAAAATGAAAGTTCTAATATTGATAATGAAATGGTCCAACAAAATTATAAAACAAGATTCGGCAGAATTGTAAAGCCACCTAATCGTTTAAATATATAAACTTCTTTCATTATTCATTTTAACTATTAATACCCATAATGTTGTCTCGATCAACTTTGTTAAAAAGGGGAAGATGTTATGTATATATCTAATTGTTTAATTGTTCTTATTATTATGTGGTAGTCATGGTTAATATAATTATAAAAAAATATAATGTCATGTTACAGTCTTTGTCAATAAACCAAGTCTTTCATAAGTCTGATATATTTCATTTCAATACACTATCAATACCACATAACATGGTTGATAGATTGTGATTAATAAGTACACAAATATTTATCAAACTGTGTTATATTTATAACATTATTGATTATAGCAAAAAGTGGATACATAAAAATTAAATATTTTTATAAACTAACACCACACTTTTCGTTCACTTGTCCTTGTTCTCTTTACTCTAGAATGTAAAATTACATATTACGATGATTTTACAGTATAAATGATGTAAAAACATACCTGTCTTAAATGCCTCAATTTTACCTTGACAAGCCAATCCCATCATTTTGAACAATACTTTTTTGGAAATATAATTAACATTAAAACCTCCTACTAAGCTGAATTGTTTAACCTTATTAAATTTAACATTAATTGACATAAACAAATTTCAAAAATGTACTTTTATATTTACGCAAGAAATTTCATTTTTTCTTGCTTCAGTGCCTCCTCAAGGTGTTGTAGTTTTTTTTGCTTTTTTGTTATAGGTATATGTTGGTCAATTATTAAATTTCAGTTCCATATTAGCTTGAACCTCTCTTTCAGCCCTCAAAATATTTCAGTATTTTGGTATTCAGTACTCATTTGGACTCGGCATGTCGGCATCTAAAATCAAAATCAACGAAGCTTATGGTATCAGCTGGTATAACGATACATACCATCAATTTCTGATGCTCTATTTTGCCAAATTTTTGATTGACTACTTTTCTCAACTTGACTCGCTACTTTTTCCAACTATGCTTGTTATTGGGATTTCTGCAAAAATATAAAATAATAATGTAAAAACGTATAGTCGCAAATTCTTATGCAGTGGGAGCGGGCAGTGCCATGAACAACGTCTGAAAATCCTGACCGGGGCGCGTGAGCGGGGGATGGCGGAGAGTTTAAAGGTCATTTTTCCACGTTTTTCTTAAACAACTAGAGACCCTTCAATTAGAGTTTGGCTAAGGCAGCCATTTTATATCACAACACATGGCACCAAATTTGAAAAGTACAGAAATGGTTACACGGTCAAATATTGCACGCATGTGAACGGTATTTGACTGAATTAAAAAACATGAAATAGTGGGTTATGTATATAAAACATTATTTAGCATTAAGATTAGGAGGTTAAGATCAAAATATTATATCAAAAATATTGTGATATAAAATGGCGAGCACTGTGGCAACGCATTCGCCAGACTCTAATTGAAGGGTCTCTATTAAATAACCAAGGTCCATTCATGTGTATGTATACCTAGTACACATACATAGGTCATCTCATCAAACTTGAGACGGCCATATTTGAGCCCAAGTTCGATCTGTCAGTTTCTGACATAAGTGAAACGCCGAAGTCTATTCCCCAAAAAATGACTGGTTGTAGTGCGCCAAACTGTTCTAGCAATTCCCGGAATGGTGCACGTTTGTTTCTTTTTCCAAAATATAGGAAAATAAGGCAGATTTGTTATAGATATGCGTAGAAGTCAGAATTGGGAATTACTGAATACTCAAGATTATGTAAGGTAAGCAAGTTTGAGTCTTAATAAAATTACATGTAGAAATAATATAAATTATTTAAGCATAGAGAAAGGATAATCTGTAGATTACACCCTCTTTTATTACCGTTTTACATTTCCCCTAGTTCCATTTTGAAGAAACGCAATTTGAAACAAGAAGAAAAGATAAACGGTCAATATTGAAATGAAACGCAATTCCTACGTTATTTAACGTTTCTAATATAGTTACAGTTAATAAGAAACGTAAAAGATTAAATGAAGAGATAAATGTAGTTGCAATTAATAAAAAAAATTAAAACTTTTAAAGGCAATAAAGGAAACAGGCCATCTAATTGCCAAACACAATCATCAAATAATACTGGATATGTTAAAGAAAAGCCTAAAATAATTAAAGAGTGTGGAAGGATTGAAAGAGAGAGCCTCGATAAACTTTAAAAGATAATACTACAGTATATTCTCATGCAGATACTAAAAGGAACAGACACTATTCACTTCAGGTTTTAAAAATACCGATGTGGCTGCTGGAAATCTTGAAAATGGCAGTACAAATACGATTTGCAGGATAATCTTCAATTAGCTACTTAATATATTCTTAATTTTTAGCTGGTTGGAAAGGTTACCAAAGCTTAAAAAATAGTTGCAGCATCCACTTGCATCATACGCCGTTCTGTACAGACATTTACAGAAGTTAGATTTCCGTCCACGGCTTATTTATATGGCTTTCTGCCATATTTGGATAACAAAAAAGAGAAACTCAAATACTGTTTGAGGGGGATACCATTAATAAATTAGTTGTATCACAGTTAAAATATTCGCTTTAGTTGTTATTGTTGTTTTGTTCATATAACTTTTGTTCATATAACTAATAAATCGTCGCCATTTTAGACCATCATTTTTTAATGTGTTAATGTTTTCGTGGTTTTATTCAGTAGTAGTAGTTAATACTACTCAATAACAGAAGATAATTCGAATGCCTAAAAATATTATTGGTTAATAAGTTAATACATAGTATTATTGATTTGTTTTAATTAAAATATTCGTAACCTTTTCTGTATGTTATGTAAATATTTGATTTGACAAATTATGACAAATTAAAATTGCCGCCAAAAAGGCGCCATTTTTGAGCCCATTTCAAAAGCCAATAGTGGAAATGGGTGAGATAACCTTTACTTTGGATATAATTATGCATGCTTCAACAGACCTTGATACAGACTAGGTGTCAACTGCTTACCCTAATGGGTAAGCTTTAGTAACTAACGCACTCTTAAAACACTGCTGTTTTTACTTATTGTTGTTTTTGTTGAAATACGAAAAAAGAATTCAAGCTCGGATCTTCACCTTTCTTACATCGCGTAGTTCAATAGGGTTTGGCTCATCCAGCGCTAGGTAGCGCTGGCTGTAAAAAATAGACACATGAATGAATGAATGAATGAAAACACAATGCTTGTAATTAAATATTAAGAAGGATACATATGTCGGACAGAAGTTCTGCAGTGTTTACATTAGTACAGCTAGTGTCCAACATAAATGTCAAGCAATAAGTGTCAGATGTAAATGTACCATTACAAACCATAAAACATCTTCTTTGAAGAAAATAACAAACACTACTCTGTGTCCTAAAAACATTATACCCGTCTTTATTTGCATTTTTTCCGAAAACTACGCTTCTGAAAAAAATATTATATGGATTTTTTGTTTGTCTTATCGATGTCTATGTACCTGCCGCGTTTGACGTCCTTGTTATGAGCCACCCTGTATACCAGCAAAATAAAGTAACTACTTTATTTTACTAGTACTATAAACAGCTACTTTATAACCATACAACTATGTCTATATATAGTATAGTAAAGTATTAGTTTCATAAGACACGTTTTTAGCGCACGTGTTCGAGTTTAGAAAACGACCCGCGTAGCGGGGATATATACCAGCAAAATAAAGTAACTACTTTATTTTACTAGTACTATAAACAGCTACTTTATAACCATACAACTATGTCTATATATAGT
Organism: Agrypnus murinus; assembly: GCA_929113105.1. Lineage (NCBI taxonomy): Eukaryota > Metazoa > Arthropoda > Insecta > Coleoptera > Elateridae > Agrypnus > Agrypnus murinus. The sequence continues at coordinate 89,855,834 of OV816025.1, read as the reverse complement.
ATAGTAAAGTATTAGTTTCATAAGACACGTTTTTAGCGCACGTGTTCGAGTTTAGAAAACGACCCGCGTAGCGGGGAGTTTTCTAAAGAGGACAAGTGTGCTAAAACGTCTTATGAAACGAATACTTTATACAATTTTTTCTATTCGCGTTAGTTCATTATTAAATAATTAAAAAAATTACTTAGTTTTAAGTAAAATTTGTTAGGTATATTTTGGTAAGTAGCATAACAGTTGGCAACACTAGAAATTATGCAATTGTTTTTTACATAACCTCGTTAACTTTAGGTAATCCGCGCGACTTAGAAATTCCCATTCTTATCTCATACACGCAATGCTCGCTACTAAGCAGCAGGACCTCGGTTAAATTTGCCAGGTGTATTATACGTACTGTTGGAAATTATTATAAATTCAAAGTAGAATGTATACCAATATATTTGTGACATAAATAATTGCTACTTAATGAATTAAAAACTTGGATGAAATAAGAATAATTATATTTCATTTCATAGAATAAATACCTTGTTTGTTAATAGTTCTTTATGCACAGATGCATTATAATTAGACTATTATTGCAAGACTCAAATAAACATAAACGTCTTTTTATGGCCCAAGGGCATCTTTATGGTCAGACGGGCAATAACGAAACGTCATTTACATGTCAGAAGTTTTTTGTAGAACTTGATTGGTTCTCAATATAATTTGTAAACTTATCACCAATGAAAATAAGCTGAAATTAAATATTTTTGAATAGTAACTATAGTAACGTGCTTCCTATAAGCACATAAGTATACGCACAGCGGCTTGATGTACCTACGTATTCATTTAATTATATTTTTACATAATAATAGATTTGACATAAAAACTTAATCTGTGCATAAAATAGTGTATGTATAGCGGGCATAACTTGCTTTTATGGCCCTACAGCCTTTTCCTAAAGCTAAGAAATAACGCTTCTGGCCATAAAAGCTTCATTATGCCCTTAATACATAAATAACTATTATGTATCAAGGGCATAAAGAAGCTTTTATGACCAGAAGCGTTATTTCTTAGCTTTAGGAAAAGGCTGTAGGGTCATAATAGTTATTTATGTATTAAGGGCATAAAGAAGCTTTTATGGCCAGAAGCGTTATTTCTAGCCCGAGGCGTCAGCCGAGGGCTAGGAAAAGGCTGTAGGGCCATAAAAGCAAGTTATGCCCGAAATGTATACACTATTTTATGCACAGATTGTTTTTATCTCAAATCTATTATTGTGTAAAAAATATAATTAAATGAGTACGTAGGTTACATCAAGCCGCTGTACGTATACTTATGTGCATATATACGAAGTACGTTACTATAGTTACTATCTAAAATACTTAATTTCAGCTTATTTTCATTGGTGATAAGTTTACAAATTATATTAAGAACCAATCAAGTTCTACAAATACAGCTCTGACATTTAATTGACGTTTCATTATTGCCCGTCGGATCATAAAGAGGCCCTTGGGGCATAAAGAGACAGTTATGTTTAGATAGATCTATCAATAATAGTCTAATTATAATGCATCTGTGCATAATAGTTATTTATGTATTAAGGGCATAATGAAGCTTTTATGGCCAGAAGCGTTATTTCTAGGAAAAGGCTGTAGGGCCATAAAAGCAAGTTATGCTCGCTATACATACACTATTTTATGCACAGATTAAGTTTTTATGTCAAATCTATTATTGTGTAAAAATATAATTAAATGAGTACGTAGATACATCAAGTCGCTGTGCGTATACTTATGTGCTTAAACGAAGTACGTTACTATAGTTACTATTTCCAAAATATTTAATTTCTGCTTATTTTCATTGGTGAGAAGTTTACAAATTATATTAAGAACCAATCAAGTTCTACAAAAAAACTTCTGACATTTAATTGACTTTTTGTTATTGACCGTCTAACCATAAAGAGGCCCTTGGGCCATAAAAAGACGTTTATGTTTAGATGAGTCTTGCAATAATAGTCTAATTATAATGCATCTGTGCATAAACATTATTTATGGAATGTGTTTTGAATATGATTGGATTACCAATAGCACATGCATGCTATGTGAATTTCACATGCAATTCATATTTTTTCATGTTCTAGGAATATTCAATGTAACAGGGTTGAATGTTTTTTCACATTCATAGAATATTATTTTACTGTGTGGGATATATAACACTAATCAATCTAACCTCAAAACCTTTGTACAGAGCAATCTGGAATCTTAATAATTTTTATTTCATTTCGTATTTCAAACAACTGTTTATATACTACAATTAGTAAAATAAAGTATATCTTTATCACCGTTGTCAATGACACCGGAGTTCAAGACGTTCTTGATCTCCGTTGTTGTTGGCAACGTAAAAATCATTCGATGTTGCATAACAGCCACACGTGACATGCTGCTTTTTATCTCCTTGGTTACGCGTATGATGACACAGACAAGGCAACTTGCTTCTTTATACAATAAATTAGTTTATAAATTATTGACATAAATTTTACAGCTGAACTAAGTACGTAACACATTTGTAGGTTATTGATGATGTCAGTGTAGCTTGACAACGACAGAATTATTTTAACAACAAGATTTAGAAATTCAAACTAAGACAACCGTTTTATATTCCATAACAACCCTTGACCAAGATAATTTTTGATATCACGGTATAAAATAAATTTCCGAATGCAAAATATGGACATCTATGAAGAACGAGTTTCCATGGTAACTGATTACGTACTAAAACATTGTCCAGTTGATTGATTGTATTTGCGTCCGGTAAAGTTTTTTATTTCATTTCGTATTTCAAACAATTATTTATATACTACAATTAGTAAAATAAGATATATCTTTATCTCCGTTGTCAATGACACCGGAGTTCAAGACGTTCTTGATCTCCGTTGTTGTTGGCAACGAAAAAATCATTTGATGTTGTATAACAGCCACACGTGACATGCTGCTTTTTATCTCCTTGGTAACGCGTATAATGCCACAGACAAGGCAACTTGCTTCTTTATACAATAAATTCGGATGCATTTTAAAAGGGAGAAATTAGGATTGAAATACGGAATAAAATAAAACAACTTATGCAATACGGAGATCAAGCTTCTTTAAATCCTCGAAGATGTTATAACGCCTCGGCTGGCGCCTCGGCGTTATAATACATCTTCTCGGATTTAAAGTATCGCTTGATTCTCCTAATTACATAATATATATTACAGTCACAAGTGACTGAATAGACAAAGTCATTGAATTGAATTTGGGAGCTGAGACGGCTCTGCCTCTTCCTTAGATGTGGATGCCTCCTTGACATATTTTTTAATTGTATCACTTCGAGTTTAATTTTTTCGACAACTGGTGTGAATCAAAAGGGATGTCAAACCACGAAAACTTTGGTGCTTGTCGTCTTTCCGTTCCTTACTTGCTTTAATATGGCCCAGTATTCACTTTTCTTTGACCTCACAGTCGTCGTTATTTCCTTTAACGACGTCCTCAAGACACACAGGACACTTAGTAGTACTCATTGTAGAGGTATCTGTAACAAACAAAAGTTGTGTGTCAGTAATATGATAAAAACAGCTTTTTCTGAAAATGACAACATTTTACGAAAAAACTTAAAATTGCTGTAAATGTTGACTGGTTGGAGATTAATTTGCATATGTATATATATTCTAAAAGGGAATTCAAGTATCTACAACTTCTTTCAAATGAATTTCTTTCTCTGATGAATATTTTAGACGATATGAAGGAATGTTTGATAAAAAATGTGAGGTAAAATGATTTTTTTCGAAAATTTCAACTTTTTCCGAGCGTGCAGCTCGAGAACGGTTTAGAATTCGAAAAGACCCTATAGAATGAAAGTTTTAGATAATTTTATGAACTTTCATTTATTATCAGAAAATTGTCCCCTGCGACGCACGGTTTTCGAGATATAAGCGGAAACCCAAAAATTGGCACCTTTCCTCCCCCCTTCCCCTCCGGCGCACCGCCTACACGTCAGAACTTTTGGTATGTTCACACCCTAAGCACCCTGAACAAGTTTCTGAAGGAATTGCTTAGGTACTTGCTCACACACTCTACACCTCCTTCCTTGACTGGACTACCTTGCTTAAAAATGGTTCCATAAATAATGATAATCTTTATTTTTCAATTTTATTTTTTTAATGTTATCTAAAGTAAGAATTTCGACACTCCAATCGCCTCCAGTAAAAATAACAGAAATAATATTTCTGTTGGCGGAAGTCTTTTCAAACTTTAATTATCATACATGCACCTAACATTTTCAATTAACCTTGCCTGAGGGACGTTTGGAGATTAGTATTTTTCCTGGAAATGAGCAGGGTTTTCCGACCCCGGCGCCTCGGCATTTGCCTGTCGGTACCGGTTTGTATTTTTACTTGTATTCATATTGAAATAACAATAACATTCTAATAATAAACATAATCAGAAAGGACATCTCCTTTCTCAATAAACCCCCAATATTGCAACCCTGCACCCACGTGATGGCCATGCGGCCTGTTCCTGAACTTTGGATGGGGGCAGGGGGTAGTTATTGTTGATTTACCGGTATTGTTCGGTACTCAGTTCGTTTGTAGAACTACCAGAAGTATCTCCGCTTTAGGTATCTAGTTTTTGCATTTATAATATAACAGCAAAAAGTTATTGTTGTAAACTTGCTAAGGTAAGTGTTACTATTATATCAATAATATTTACTTTTTGAACATCTTTTCTATATTTGAGATTGTAAAAAATTCTTATTTTATACTCTAATAAGAAATATTTATTTTACAGATAAACAGACTGGCTATAATAGGAGGTGGAACCGTGAGACGACACCCCAACGACACCAAAAAAATCAAACATAATTTGATGTATTTTATAAGTATTGAGTACTGTTAAGATTCCATTTGACTTTTTTAATAAAAATTATACAGATTAGTGTACGTATTATTTTTAACATGATGTCTGATATACCGTCTATGCAAATGCAAATTTGTAGTCTATTAGAACATCTAAAAATAGTATAAGTTAGAAGTCGGATATTCCGTCTACGCAAATGCAAATTTGTAGTCTACTACAATATTTAAAAGTAGTATAGCTTAGACATCAGATATAGGTCCTAAGCAGCTGCAGATTTGCAGTCTTATTAGAACATCTAAAAATAGTATAACTTAGACTTCGTATATACAATCTAAGTTGCGGACATTTAGTGGTCTACAATGCATCTAGAAAATACAGTCGATAGACATATATGCTAGATGTTAAGTAAATGTTTATTAGATGACACTGTGTTCCTTGGGTATCCCTGGACAGAGTATTATGGACACCCACATATTGACAACTACTAATAGTAACAAATACTAAAATTAATTTAAACAAAAAGTTTGTTTCTGAAGAGTGAACAATTACTCCGCTACCTGTTTATGAAATGAGCTTATTTTAAACAGCTAAATAAAGAAAAACTATTGAATTAATTGTCATGTTAAAACTACCATATGAACAAAAAGTAACTCCATCAAAGGGGCCTTTGGAATTTTGAAGCCATGTGTAGTGACAGTTACTATTATTCTCTGGTGATATAGGTAATACCCTTGAGTTCAAAATTCCAAAGGCACCTTTGATGAAGTTACTTTTTGCTCATATGGTAGTTTTAACATGACATTAAATTTAATAGTTTTATTTGTTACTCACTTGTAAACGTCATTTTATGCGACGGAATACAAACAACGAAAGGTTACTTTTACAAGCTACTGACTTGTAAAACTGACAGCTGACCTGTAAAAAGTTTTACAAGTTAGTAGAATATGACATTCATAGACAAATTGTCATAATAACCTCTACGTCTACGCACACTTCCACGGCTAATAAAATTATTAAAAAGTGTAACATTTTATTGTGATTGTTAAGATTAGGGCCAGGTTTTATAGATACAATAAATGTTGTGTGTTGTTTACAAATGAATAACAAATAAAATATTATACATTATACGCAAGGTAACTGTTTTTACTGGCTCAAGATGGTGACAGGCTCGCCTGCCGGCTCGACAGTCATTTCCTTCTATCGCCAGTAAAAACAGGTTTACCTTGCTAATAATGTAAAATACTATTTCTTTGTTTAGCTGTTTACGTGTATGTAATTTGTTGTAATAGGATTTTTTGTAAACAATATCTTAATTTTAAATAAAATATATCAGTTTGCATAATTATAATAAACTTGTATGTTTTCTACCTCATTTAAATAGAATATATTTTAGAAAAACTAGAATTTTAATGTGTCCACCGATAGTATGTTATTGTTTATGTTAAATATTAAAAATTAAATGTGTAATGGTTCAATTGTTGCCGAAAGTTGTATGATACTTACGAAAATGTTAGAAAATATTACGGCCCCCTAATTCGATTCTTACTATAGAACACTGTATTAGCAGAATTATTAGATTAAATAAGTTAATTAAAGATATGTTTAAATGCTCTGGTATTTATTAGTAACAAATCAAAATAACGAATATCATTATAGAAGTTTCAAAAAGAAGCTTTTACAAGTTGTTGACAATATGAGAGAGAATTTCAGGATTAGATGTCTTAGCGTAAACTCCAGGGTAACTTGGTGCGGCGCATCCTGCTCCCCAAGAAACAACACCGACTAATACTCCATTAACGTTCAATGGACCGCCAGAGTCACCCTATAATATATATTTTTATTAGATATTTTTAATTATATAATATGTTATTTGAAATAACTTACTTGGCAAGAATCTTTACCACCTTCTTCTAAACCATAGCATGTCATACGTGAAGTAATAGAGCTAGATCCGTAAGCTTGTTTGCATCTTTCATCACTGACCTTAGGTACTTGCACTCGTTGAAGTTGGATTGGAAGAGAACCTCCAGAAGAAAGAGTACCCCAACCACTGACAGTTCCAAGTGTACCAACTGGAACTTCGTCGCCTGCAGAAGGAAGACCAATAGGCTGTGCAGAATTACCAAGTTCAATATCAGGTACTACAAGAACGGAAACATCGTAATCGATATTCCATGCATCGTAATTTGGATTTTGGGCGATTCTTTGAACTTGTAGAACCGTACCACCTGATCCACGGTTGGTGCTGCCTACTCGGACAGTTAAGGAAGAAGCCGAGGCACTAAATTTAAAAATTGTTTTAATAATTGACTTATTGAAAAACGAATGTTAAATTACTGACCCAGAGGTACAATGAGCAGCGGTTATAATACGATTTTTGTTAACAATAGACCCTCCGCAACTGTGGCTGCCCCATCTCTGAAGTGAGACTTGATGAGGATTAGCTTCGATTGTTGTAGGTTCTCCACCTACAATTCTTCCATCAAGCATAGGCTTTCTTGGGCGTGGAGCAGCACCTTAAAAAGTAAATTGAAATACTAGGTTAGGCAAACTAAAATTTCAGCATACGTGGCCTAACAATGAGGATTCATCGTTTATTTACGTTTCATTACATTTTATACAAGGTACTTTCAGACTTTTGAGATATTCTAAACTTTTTTAATAATATGCAACGTAGGTATATAAATAAATTAGGTATTATAGGGTTTTTATGAGTAATTCGATTAAACTATCATACAAGTATTGCGTTTACTGAAATAAATAAGTCACAAAAACTGGGATCAGAATAAAGTACAGTTATAGAATACTTACCCAAAGAGACAGCTACTAAAGCACATACAAGTACTAACCGGATCATTTTAACTGATTGCGTAAATTACTAGCGATCATTACACTTTTATACCCAATCTATAAGAATTTTTTACATTTAATGAATGATAATAAAGTAAATACTTTAAGTGCACTGCAAAATGAGTACTTCAAAGTGAATTCTTTATGACTATCACTACCTAAGTCAACCAGTCTTTTAAATCTAGAATGAACATTTTTTTAAGATTAACGTTAAAAATGCAAAACCTTTTTTACAAGTAATTTACATCTTACAATTAATTATCAAGTTAATTATATAAATAATATAAATGATATTGTATTAATATGCAAACATGTATGTATTTGTGGTGGACAAATTAACAAAATCTTACACAAATATTACTAAAGCGGACTTTCAAGCTATTCAAAAATTAAAAAATAAAATATAATAAAAATCAAGAGATTAAGTAAAGTTTCAGAAGTTTTTAATAAATTCTTAACCTTACATTTGTTTCGACATTAAATGGCATCATCAAAGGCAGATAAGATTGATAAACAAACACGTTGCTAAGGATAAATACAGAAAAGAGGTAACTAGATATAAGACACAAAAACTAAATATCTAACACTTCTAATAAAGGAGAATTACTAAGCTCAGTTTGTTTATTCATTAAAAGTACTGCGCGTTTATCTTTGTGCATTTCAAAAGCTTCTAAAATGTCTAATTTGTGTTTATTGTTGCAAAAATGTAAGAATATGACGTTATTTTGATGTGTCATTAGGTGGTTCTGTTCCAATAGGTGCCTCACATAATTAGATTTTTCTGGATGTTTATTTCTATAAGAGCGTACGTGTTCTTTGTCTCTTATGTCGAAATTTCTAAGTGTTTGTCCAATATAAACCCAGTTACAAAAAGAACAATTCAAACAGTAAATGCCGGATTTCATGATATTTTGTGTTCTGTTTTAGCATTGAATAAAAATGAAAAAGTGTTGGTGTTAGTTCTATAGGTTATTTTGTAATTGTTGGTTTTTCGTAGTACATTTGCAATTTGTTCTGATATTTTGCTAGAGTATGGTATTGATATGTAGTTTGTGTCTTGTATTTGAGTGTCAATTGGAAATATTCTTTTGATAGTTAACCTATAATTTTTTTGTTTAATTAAAGTGTGACTCATGTTGTGGTTATAATGGTTTGCATGTGCTAATTGTTTGATGATTGAAATTTTGTATCAAAATGTGATCGTTTCATTGGAGTAGTTAAAGCTCGGTGTACTAAAGACCTATAAGCTGCTAGTTTGCGCACTTTATGATGACCTGAATCATTAGGAAGTGTGATATTTGTTTTTGTAGGTTTTCTGTAGGTATATCATGAAACGTTATTGATTTCTCAACACAAAAGCCCTGCGGTCAAGCGTCAATCAAACATGAAGTTTTATTTACACGAAATTATTCTGAATACTGAATACTTACTGTAAAGTTTATAAACCAATACTTACTGTAATGCTCCGACATTTGAGATATCTTATATCAAATTGTATTTCAGGCGTAGGTCTGATTTCTTAACTTACAAATTATGAAGAAAAATAAAGGTAAAAGACACAAGAAAATAGAGTCACTGCATCTAGTTACCTAGGCCAGCAGGTCGATCAGAGTAACGCAAAACGCCACCATATTAGGGCAAAGAAAGCACGAAATTGTTCATTACTTTTACCTGTATTGAATTTAGTCTAATCTACGTCTAGTTTAAAAGGTTTTTCTTATTCTGAAAGTTCAAACCTCTATATTATCAAATACGTAAAATGTGGTTTTAATTTGTCTATTATTAAAGATCAGCCTTCTCTGCACCAATATGGCTGCGTTTTGCGTTACTCGGATCGACCAGCGTGGCCTAGGTGACTAGATGCAGTGACTCTACAAGAAAATATTATGGGCGCCATCTGCTTTGATAGTCCATAATGGCAGCTTCGAAAGCAGAAACGAATGCTGGCAATATTGATTAAATTCAATTAGAAGTCATGTTTAGTTACGTTAATGTATATTGGTTAAAATACATTAAAGACTTTCACAAGTGAATGGTCCAATATCATTATAATAATAATTGATTTTAAATTCTCCTTTATTCATAGGTAAAATAATGAATTGTTTTCACATAGAAAAAAAATCACAAGAATAAAAAATAGTACTGTTCTCTTAAAAAATTCTTAGTGAAAAAAATAATTAGACAATTCGAAAACAAATTTCATAATCCTAACACACAAGTCATAACATCAACTTACTCCTTGATACAATAGTAGAATTTTATAATGCTTCAAAATGTCACAAACAACACTTGCACAAAAAAAATGACGTTAATTCACTTAATCACTAGGTACAGTTATAGCTGCAAGACGGAAAGAATTTTAAATTTTGGTAAAGATGCTGCAACAATCAACTAGAATTGATTAAATGATGGTATAAAAATTATTTCTGAAATAATTCGACACTAATCCACGATAATAAAACTCCCAAACTGCAATAGTTCCAGTAATTGGTTTAATAGTTACAAAATCTATTTATTAACCAATTTCGTTATTAAAATGTTGTATTTAATTTGACGTAATTTTTGTAGAGCTAGCACAAATTCTGCTAATCCACTATATTACTATTAAAATGGAAATCCCCAAAGGTGAGGATTATTAACGTTAAGATTCTGAATTCTGTAACTGATCTTCTTAAATTTGTAACTAATAACACTCTGAATTAAACATAAGTTCGTTAATCAAAACGAGAAACTTTAAAATTCAATTTAATATTGAATATTCCTCACAATTTTTTCTGAAAAATCCGGTAAACTGAGTTATTCGTAAAAGTACGATGTTTCCGTTCTTGTAGTACCTGATATTGAGCTTAGTAATTCTGCGCAGCCTGATACATGTATATTGTAGATTAATATTTTAATTCTAGGATATGTTTAATAAATTGTTTAATAGTCTGTAAATTGCTTATAGTATAAAAATTCTTAGTTTTTTTTAAACTGTGAAAGATGAGTCACAGGTTTAGAAATATATCACTTCATTTTACTTAAGATTAGACGAAACACACAATTTTATGATATTATAAAGAATATAAATAATATAAAAGTTATATACAAAAATAATAATATAAAATAAAAGAAAGCGATATTTATTAAAAAACAAAATTATTTGAATTTAAGTTTAAAAAAAATTAATGTAACGTAGACAGTAAGAAAATAGCTAGTATCTGTAATCACTTCAGCCATGCGTCTCCATAGCGCAATGGGGTAGTTGCACATTAAACTGCTCATTCATCACATCGAATCTTAGATCCGGAAGTTTTTTTTTGTTTTTTTATATATCTGCATATTGAAACATATATATTATAGATTTATATTTTAATTCTAGGATATGTTTAATGAAATTATATTCTTTATAATATTGTAAAATTGTGTGTTTCATGTAATTTTGTAAGATGTGTTGCATATAGCTAAAATTCGACCCGAATCATTTTTAAAGTCCTAGGCTGTAGTGACGTATGTACTATTGGTTTTATAATGACTGTATAATCATTTATACAAGGCTAATATGATGGTATTTTTTAAATATTTTATCCTATGCATTTATACTGAAAAAAAATAAAATACCATCATATTAGCCTTGTTGTCCTCCTAGATCATTATGAAGTCAATAGAGTTTACCGCTACGTTACATTATTACCACGTTGGCAGCACGAATAACTTTTCAGGGATTTTATCCTTCTATGCTTTTACAGTGGCGTCTTAAAAATAATATGGTTAATAAACTTCATTAATTGTAAATAATAAACTTACCTGACTATAAAATCGTTTAACAAACTGTAGTTCTGAAAACAACTGTTTTGTAAAATAAGAAAACAAGCGAAATAAAGCAAAAGCTTAATGACTACCTGGAACAACGTGGCAAAGCACAACGATGTAAATGAGGAAGTGACGTCTTGACGCTGTAATTTGTCAACACATTTCAATAGTGCCACACTAACAGCTTGAAATACACTAAAACCTACGGCGCAAAATTCAAACCTTCCTCACTCATTCTGGATCACATTGTATATATGTAACGTTTCTTGTAAATTTTTATGTCTTCGCTAATCATAAAGAGCAAGTTAAGAATGTATACGTTTTTGAAAAGTAGAAGAGTTTAACTTTGAGAATAGGCAATTATGTTATAACATCCTATAGAATGGCGATGGACGAGTGGTGTCAGTGCATCACTCGTGTTCCAAGGGTCGTGGGTTCGAATTCCACTTGGGGCCACGGGATTTTCGTAATTGGAAAATTTCGCCACCTCAACTATGGATGTGTGTATTCGTGTTGCATGTTAGATGGGGGACAGATGACTTTAGATGTTGGTTCCCCAGTAGTGTAGGCGTGAAATAATAATAAAAAAACTAAGGAATTTCATAAAATTAAAAAGGATCACACAAATAAATTCAATAAAGAAATAGTTTCAATTTTGAGCAACAGCATTAACATCCTTCCAGAAAATAATAATTAGTTAATTAGCCATCAACACATAAAGAAGAATACACACAGAAAAAAATATGTATGACATACTTGCCGCGGTGTTCTCGTTTATCATTTATTTTTTCGGAGTTTTCTAGTTAAAAGCGGCTGGAGAAAAAATAATATGTTTAATTCATACAAAATTTCGTTTTGCGTCTTATAAGATTGCCAGACTGATTGCCTGCCTCATTGATTGCAAAGTAAACGATGAGCGGGCGTTATAGACTATAACACCCGCTTATAATGCCCTGGTTGTTATGGAGTTGTGTATATGGTTCGTATTACAGGTATAAACAACGAATAATATGCAAGTGAAACATAAAAATTTTAAAACGTTAGGGGAATAAAACTTTTATTTTGTTATTTATTAAACTGCTTTATGGTCTGTATCCTAGTAAATAAACATGACTTGATAAGGCAAAATTGAATAAATTAATTTTTTCTATTTTGCATCTATAAGCACCCAAAACAGTGCGTTAATAGCTCATTTGGGTGCTTTAATAGCCCAACTTTTTCAAAGTTGGTAGCATTGAATAAATAATGAAAAAACAGAAAATTTACAAATAATTCACCCAAAAAATTTGAATATTCAAATGTAACATCAGTGTTGTCAACTTGTTTGCAACTATAACAAAATTTCCTAAATCTTGAAATTTCGAATTTTTTTATTTAAAAAGGGAATAAAATGCGCAAAATAGAGAAAAATAGCATAAAAAACTCGTTTCATAAGTCATTATTGCACTCGTCCTTTAGAAAACTCGCCGCAAGCGGCTGGTTTTCTAAGTTTGGACTCGTGCAATAAATCTTGCCTTATGAAACTCGTTCTTTAATATACTATTATTAAACAACCTGCAAATAAATTCATCGCCATGAAAACATCTAACTTGATTGATGATTTGTATTTGATTTCTGATCCCTTGTCACCACATAGATTAGTAAAGATCAAAAGTGGGATAAAGGCTTATAGTATAAGCTAAATAAATATAATACTAAAAGCTTATAGTAGTAGTAGGAGTAGTACTCCAGCATTTGAAAGTAGTCTTTTTCTTACTAATAACTGAAAGTGTCATTGCCGCTCTCGAGATGCACGCACCTACTTTCTCTCTATCGGCAATTTATCTTTCGACCTTTAATATACAAATAGCTAATTCTTGCATTCGACCAGAAAACTATTTTTTTGTTCATTTTTTCGTTTGGCAAATAGATGTTTACTGAGCTAAACCGGAAAAGCTTAACAATTACCGTTATTCATAGATGCAGTGTTTTATCTATACAGGGTTATGATAATGTAATGCACAAAATTCATAAAACGTACAACGATTATTATGAAACTTACGTTTATTTCGTTTTTTATTCATTTTCTCGTTTTTTTTTCTTATGTGAGCCCTACTGCAACTATTGTTCCCTAGTGTAACAAAACAAGCTTTCTCCAATAATGTAATAAAAATCTTAGCTTCCCATTAAAAAAATATGTTAATGACGTCATAACTTTGACAAATTTGACGTGTTATTTTTGTAACTTATGTCAAAAGATGCGGAATAAAAAAAAACATTTGACGTGTTTTTGCATTTTGTTCCAAAGTGATCGTTGTACGTTTTATGAATTTTGTGCATTACATTATCATAACCCTTATATTTAAAACACAAAGCTTTTTTTTGTTCCAGTTCGTTTGAGAGATCCACCAGGCCGATTTACGCATTTCTTTTTTTAAATTAAAGCTTTCGATGTGTAGATTAGTCAACACTACTTAATTTTTATATTGTTTTAATGTTTACATTTTTAGCGTTTACTGTCTCCAACTGCCTTACTTTGTGGAACTCCATAATCATGAAATATAATATAAATACAAAGATTAGTTCAAGTTTCACAAGTTTTATTAATATCTTAACCTGACAATATTGTTTCGACACTTTGTGTCATTATCAAAGGTAGATAAGATTGATAAACAAACACGTTGCTAAGGATAAATACATACAGAAAATAGGTAACTAGATACAATACATAACAAAAACTAAATATCTAACACTTCTAATAAAGGAGAATTACTAAGCTCAGTTTGTTCATTCATTAAAGGTACTGTGCGTTTATGTCTGTATATTTCAAAAGCTTCTAAAATGTTTAATTTGTGTTTGTTGTTGCCAAAATGTAAGAATTTAATGTTGTTTTGAGGTGTCATTGGGTGGTTCTGTTCCAAAATGTGTTTGGCATAATTTGATTTTTCTGGATGTTTAAGTCTATAAGAGCGTACGTGTTCTTTGTATCTTATGTCTAAATTTCTAAGTGTTTGTCCAATATAAACCGAGTTACAAAAAAACAATTCAAACGGTAAATGCCGGATTTCATGATATCTTGTGTTTTGTCTTTAGCATTGAATAAAAATGAAAAGGTGTTGGTGTTAGTTTTATAGGTTATTTTGTAACTGGTGGTTTTTCTTATTATAGTTGCAATTTGTTCTGATATCTTGCCAAAGTATGGTATTGATATGTAGTTTGTGTCTTGTATTTGAGTGTCGATTGGAAATATTCTTTTGATAGCTAACCTATAATCTTTTTGTTGAATTAAATTTGTTTATCAATCTTATCTACCTTTGATAATGACACAAAGTGTCGAAACAATATTGTCAGGTTAAGATATTAATAAAACTTGTGAAACTTTAACTTTAGAATTTAAGATTAGAATCTTTGTATTTATATTATATTTCACATTTATATTTTTAATTTGAAAAACTCTAAAATGTTTAATTTGAGACGGGCGAATCGGACGTTCACTAGGGGCGCCCCCACACCTTTCACTGTGGCGAGTTTCGTAAGTACTCTTCGCTTAATATAAAGGGTAATGCAGCCGTCCACTTCCATTTAATAAGCGTAGACATAATTCGCATAGTTGAAAATTATGAACTGACGAATTATACAAATAATAGCTGATGGAAATTGCTTATTCAGAGTAGTTTCGTATTGTTTGTATAAAAGGCAGGAAATTTGCCAACACTATATTTATGTCATGTTTTTGAAATATGTACTAATAGACGTTTTCAAGAATATTTTAAACAAGATCGATTCTTGATTTTATTTTTATCATTTCGTAAGGTAGAATTTCCGTATGTATGTATTTATGTAGAATAAATCGGCAGGGAGGGGTAATAAGCCAGAGAGGAATATATGTCGGAAGAGAGGAGGGTAAGCTGGGAGAGAGGAGTGCTAGGCTTAGAATTTTCAACTGGTTATGTTTGGTTGCGTTTATTTAAATAATCACCTATGAAAATCCAAAGGATTGTAATCAAACATCGAATGTTGTATATAGGGAGATCCTTCAATGCTTTTGACCGTCATGTCTTGACGAGGTTTCCCTAGTATAAATAAAAGAGCTACTATGGAATGATTTTCCTTAGAAGGAACACCTTCGATGGAATATACGATGGTATATTCTTTTATAAAGAGATTTCTCAAGTATCAAGTAATTTGAGAAAATTCACATTTAACGGGTTTATTTATTGGATTATTATTACTTATTATTTGAATATTGATAAATTACGTTTACTTTTAAACTTTATTATACAAGTATTCAATTGATAAACAAAGTTCAACGTATTCAAAACTGTGCATTAATAACTGTGAATCCAACATTCAGTTCTTTTGAGGGCAAGTTATTGATAATTATGAAGCTACTTATGAATTATCATGTATGCCAGAAAGATCAGCGATTAGTAAGACGTCAATATCAATTTTCTACTTAAGTTTACTAAATTAATTTAACAATAAAACGCTAAAATCTCTTATCTGTATAATTCAGACACATTAAACAAACCAAAATCACTGTGAAAAGAATCCTGTTTTTTAAAGAAGAATTTTCTTGATCCCTTTAGACCTGATCTTGTTTGCGTACGTTTATGTAAAAGGCAGCCATACTTATGACTTACAGATGGTATAGCACAAATTCCACATTTGAATTACAGCTTAGGAAAACTGCAGAAAACCTTAACCAGATCTGCCGGTACCGAGATCCGGTCCGCTTGGGTGAGAGACCAGCACGCTAGTCACTACACTACCAAGGCTATAGGGAGCGTTCAAGTATTACCTAAGCATAATTTTGTCGATTTTAAACCGATAAGAAGTAAGCAGTTTTTTGTGTTTTTTATTAGCTATCAAAATAATAATAATAATAATAATAATTGCTACAACCCATAGCCTGGAAACCAGGCCCCAGAAGCTATAAGCTTGTGCGGGAGGTAGGGAGCGATTATTATTATTACGTAGGCCCTAAGTGCGGCTGCAGCCGACTTACAGATGGAACAGCGCAAATCCCACATTTGCGTCACAGCTAAGGAAAACTGCAGAAAACCTTAACCAGATCTGCCGGCACCGGGAATCGACCGCGGACCGCTTGGGTAAAAGTCCAGCACTCTAGATATTACACTACCAAGGCTGTTATTAAAACTAACTTAAATTAAAACAAAAATCATAGAAATCAAATTTCTCAACTACTATTTAATTATTTTTTAAATTGAATAAATAAAACGATCTTTTATTCAGGCTAAAAGAACGAAGTAATCAAAACAAAATCTTATAACAAATGTAATTTGACTCATATTTGCTTGTATTAATTTGTTTTGAGTTGATATATCGGGGAATCCTCAAATATCGTGTTCAAGTCGACTACTTTGTACTATAGTGCTGCGGTACAGAGAATTCCCAGAACGAAGGTTTTGCTTATAAAGACTTATAAACCAACTTGGTATAAAAGTAGAAAAAGTAATTTTATGGATTTGAAGTAAGTATTCAAATATTATTTTAAAAAAATTAATCAATTTGTAATTTCTATCTTGCATAAGATTTTGATCTCTCCCCCACTCCCTTTGTCAGCAAAAATAAGGATAAGTTTAACCACCCCACCCCACCCCCTAAATCTGCTTATGTAATACTTGATCGGCCCCATACCAACGATAAAACAATAATTATCTGACTTATTACTTTGCTACTTTTTTACAGCTTAGATAGGTAACCTTTTGCTTGGGTTAATTAAAATATCGTATCAAATTCTCATAACTTTATTACCAACAATTAGAAATAATCAACAACCAAGCAACTTTTTATAAACTGTTGTGGATGTGAGATAGAATTTCAGGATTGGAAGTCCTGGCGTAAACTCCAGGGTATCTTGGTGCGGCACATCCTGCTCCCCAAGAAACAATACCGACTAATACACCACCAACGTTCAATGGACCGCCAGAGTCACCCTACAATAGTTTTATTAGAAATTCTGCATCAGAATCTGCTATATTAAAATTACTTACTTGGCAAGAGTCTTTGCCTCCTTCCTCAAGACCGTAGCATGTCATACGATCGGTAATAGCGCTAGAACCGTAGGCTGCTTTGCATCTTGCGTCAGTGACCTTAGGTACTTTTACGCGCTGAAGTTGGATTGGAAGGGAACCTCCAGAAGAAAGAGTACCCCATCCGCTGATAGTTCCTAGTGTGCCGACTGCAACTTCTTCATTTTCTGATGGGAGTTTGATAGGTTGTGCAGAGTCAGAGAATTCAATGTCGGGTACTACAAGAACACAAGAATCATAATCGATAGTCCATGCATCGTAATCTGGATTTTGACGGATTTCTCGAACTTGGAGAACTTTTCCACCTGATCCGCGGCTGGAGCTACCAATACGAACACTCAAAGAACTGGCTGAGGCACTAAATTTAAAAATTTTAGGTTAATAAAAAAGTAAGCAGAAAACAGAGCATTCAATTACTGACCCATCCGTGCAATGGGCAGCAGTTACAATACGATTTTTGCTAACGATAGATCCACCGCAGCTGTGACTGCCCCATCTTTGAAGAGAAACTTGGTAGGGGTGGTCTTCAATTTTGGCAGGTTCGCCACCTACAATTCTTCCATCGAGCATAGGCCGGATGGGACGTGGGACAGCGCCTGTGTAAAATGAGGAAGTATTTAATGGTCAAAGTCGTAGAACATAAACAAACAAGGATCTTTCTAGAGAGAATTATGCAAGAAAATAATAAAGTTACACTTGTACAAAATATTTAATTTCTTATAATTAATAGTTGTTAGTGAATTGATAATAATTTAGTCATAACATGATTTTTTGTTGGAATTGTTCTTGTCAAGTAATTGCGTTTAGATTGCCTCTTAGTTATCGTTTCGAATGGAAGTAAATAAATTAGCAAAACAAAAAATTTAAAAATCTAACTTACCCATAGACACGGCTACCAGAGCACATACAAGTACCAATCGGAACATTTTGACTGATTGTAAAAATTAGTATTTTTTCCCTTTTTATACTAAATAGTACGATAGAATTGTTTGCACTTATTGATAAAAAAGCCCTTCAAATAAACGGCACAATAAGTACTTGAAAATTGATTGTATAAATCGCATCAGATATGTAGCACATGTAAATCATTAGAATCTGAACATGATTGAAACCTTAGTTAAATAAAAAGATTATAGGTTAGTTCTCAAAGAATATATCCGATTGATAATCAAACAGAAGACACAAATTACAAATTTATAGAAGACATAATTTCCAATTATGTCAAACACCTTTAAAAAAACACAATTACTCCCCAAAATAATGTTAGATTCCTACATATTTGTAATAACAAACGCTAGTTAGACATTTTAATGAATGAACAGACTGAGCTCAGTAATTGTCCTTTACTAGAAGTGTTAGATATTTAATTTTTATTTTTATCTAGTTACCTATTTTGATTATTTACCTTAGTGACGTGTTTGTTTATATATATTACCATTGATAATGACAGCTTAGCTGTCGAAACAATTGTCAGGTAGATTATAATAAACTTGTAAAACTTTTACTAATCTTTTATTTATTTCATGATTATGAAGTTTCATTATACATATAAAGCTAGAAACAATAAACAATTTAGATTAACATTTACATTAACAGGTAGGCCAAAAACTTTTCTGTCACGCGGACCGAAAAGCCGAAGATTTGTAGCCCTTGTCATCAAACAACTGCGGGCTCCAAATGCTAACTTTCTGTTCTTGAGACACCAAATACTATTACTCCACTGGAAGTATTCGGTCATAACATACATAGTTCGAAGTCAAGATGGCACATATAGGCGTAATAGAGAACATATCAAACCTGCTTCAACAGATCAAGGAATTATCTTAAACAATAGTGAAAATGAAAGTTCTAATATTGATAATGAAATGGTCCAACAAAATTATAAAACAAGATTCGGCAGAATTGTAAAGCCACCTAATCGTTTAAATATATAAACTTCTTTCATTATTCATTTTAACTATTAATACCCATAATGTTGTCTCGATCAACTTTGTTAAAAAGGGGAAGATGTTATGTATATATCTAATTGTTTAATTGTTCTTATTATTATGTGGTAGTCATGGTTAATATAATTATAAAAAAATATAATGTCATGTTACAGTCTTTGTCAATAAACCAAGTCTTTCATAAGTCTGATATATTTCATTTCAATACACTATCAATACCACATAACATGGTTGATAGATTGTGATTAATAAGTACACAAATATTTATCAAACTGTGTTATATTTATAACATTATTGATTATAGCAAAAAGTGGATACATAAAAATTAAATATTTTTATAAACTAACACCACACTTTTCGTTCACTTGTCCTTGTTCTCTTTACTCTAGAATGTAAAATTACATATTACGATGATTTTACAGTATAAATGATGTAAAAACATACCTGTCTTAAATGTCTCAATTTTACCTTGACAAGCCAATCCCATCATTTTGAACAATACTCTTTTGGAAATATAATTAACATTAAAACCTCCTACTAAGCTGAATTGTTTAACCTTATTAAATTTAACATTAATTGACATAAACAAATTTCAAAAATGTACTTTTATATTTACGCAAGAAATTTCATTTTTTCTTGCTTCAGTGCCTCCTCAAGGTGTTGTAGTTTTTTTTGCTTTTTTGTTATAGGTATATGTTGGTCAATTATTAAATTGCAGTTCCATATTAGCTTGAACCTCTCTTTCAGCCCTCAAAATATTTCAGTATTTTGGTATTCAGTACTCATTTGGACTCGGCATGTCGGCATCTAAAATCAAAATCAACGAAGCTTATGGTATCAGCTGGTATAACGATACATACCATCAATTTCTGATGCTCTATTTTGCCAAATTTTTGATTGACTACTTTTCTCAACTTGACTCGCTACTTTTTCCAACTATGCTTGTTATTGGGATTTCTGCAAAAATATAAAATAATAATGTAAAAACGTATAGTCGCAAATTCTTATGCAATGGGAGCGGGGAGTGCCATGAACAACGTCTGAAAATCCTGACCGGGGCGCGTGAGCGGGGGATGGCGGAGAGTTTAAAGGTCATTTTTCCACGTTTTTCTTAAACAACTAGAGACCCTTCAATTAGAGTTTGGCTAAGGCAGCCATTTTATATCACAACACATGGCACCAAATTTGAAAAGTACAGAAATGGTTAAAGTTAAGATCAAAATATTATATCAAAAATATTGTGATATAAAATGGTGGGCACTGTGGCAACGCATTCGCCAGACTCTAATTGAAGGGTCTCTATTAAATAACCAAGGTCCATTCATGTGTATGTATACCTAGTACACATACATAGGTCATCTCATCAAACTTGAGACGGCCATATTTGAGCCCAAGTTCGATCTGTCAGTTTCTGACATAAGTGAAACGCCGAAGTCTATTCCCCAAAAGATGACTGGTTGTAGTGCGCCAAACTGTTCTAGCAATTCCCGGAATGGTGCACGTTTGTTTCTTTTTCCAAAATATAGGAAAATAAGGCAGATTTGTTATAGATATGCGTAGAAGTCAGAATTGGGAATTACTGAATACTCAAGATTATGTAAGGTAAGCAAGTTTGAGTCTTAATAAAATTACATGTAGAAATAATATAAATTATTTAAGCATAGAGAAAGGATAATCTGTAGATTACACCCTCTTTTATTACCGTTTTACATTTCCCCTAGTTCCATTTTGAAGAAACGCAATTTGAAACAAGAAGAAAAGGTAAACGGTCAATATTGAAATGAAACGCAATTCCTACGTTATTTAACGTTTCTAATATAGTTACAGTTAATAAGAAACGTAAAAGATTAAATGAAGAGATAAATGTAGTTGCAATTAATAAAAAAAATTAAAACTTTTAAAGGCAATAAAGGAAACAGGCCATCTAATTGCCAAACACAATCATCAAATAATACTGGATATGTTAAAGAAAAGCCTAAAATAATTAAAGAGTGTGGAAGGATTGAAAGAGAGAGCCTCGATAAACTTTAAAAGATAATACTACAGTATATTCTCATGCAGATACTAAAAGGAACAGACACTATTCACTTCAGGTTTTAAAAATACCGATGTGGCTGCTGGAAATCTTAAAAATGGCAGTACAAATACGATTTGCAGGATAATCTTCAATTAGCTACTTAATATATTCTTAATTTTTAGCTGGTTGGAAAGGTTACCAAAGCTTAAAAAATAGTTGCAGCATCCACTTGCATCATACGCCATTCTGTACAGACATTTACAGAAGTTAGATTTCCGTCCACGGCTTATTTATATGGCTTTCTGCCATATTTGGATAACAAAAAAGAGAAACTCAAATACTGTTTGAGGGGGATACCATTAATAAATTAGTTGTATCACAGTTAAAATATTCGCTTTAGTTGTTATTGTTGTTTTGTTCATATAACTTTTGTTCATATAACTAATAAATCGTCGCCATTTTAGACCATCATTTTTTAATGTGTTAATGTTTTCGTGGTTTTATTCAGTAGTAGTAGTTAATACTACTCAATAACAGAAGATAATTCGAATGCCTAAAAATATTATTGGTTAATAAGTTAATACATAGTATTATTGATTTGTTTTAATTAAAATATTCGTAACCTTTTCTGTATGTTATGTAAATATTTGATTTGACAAATTATGACAAATTAAAATTGCCGCCAAAAAGGCGCCATTTTTGAGCCCATTTCAAAAGCCAATAGTGGAAATGGGTGAGATAACCTTTACTTTGGATATAATTATGCATGCTTCAACAGACCTTGATACAGACTAGGTGTCAACTGCTTACCCTAATGGGTAAGCTTTAGTAACTAACGCACTCTTAAAACACTGCTGTTTTTACTTATTGTTGTTTTTGTTGAAATACGAAAAAAGAATTCAAGCTCGGATCTTCACCTTTCTTACATCGCGTAGTTCAATAGGGTTTGGGTCATCCA
This sequence comes from Agrypnus murinus, assembly GCA_929113105.1. Lineage (NCBI taxonomy): Eukaryota > Metazoa > Arthropoda > Insecta > Coleoptera > Elateridae > Agrypnus > Agrypnus murinus. Next base: position 89,833,374 of record OV816025.1, on the reverse strand, counting down.
GCGCTAGGTAGCGCTGGCTGTAAAAAATAGACACATGAATGAATGAATGAATGAAAACACAATGCTCGTAATTAAATATTAAGAAGGATACATATGTCGGACAGAAGTTCTGCAGTGTTTACATTAGTACAGCTAGTGTCCAACATAAATGTCAAGCAATAAGTGTCAGATGTAAATGTACCATTACAAACCATAAAACATCTTCTTTGAAGAAAATAACAAACACTACTCTGTGTTCTAAAAACATTATACCCGTCTTTATTTGCATTTTTTCCGAAAACTACGCTTCTGAAAAAAATATTATATGGATTTTTTGTTTGTCTTATCGATGTCTATGTACCTGCCGCGTTTGACGTCCTTGTTATGAGCCACCCTGTATACCAGCAAAATAAAGTAACTACTTTATTTTACTAGTACTATAAACAGCTACTTTATAACCATACAACTATGTCTATATATAGTATAGTAAAGTATTAGTTTCATAAGACACGTTTTTAGCGCACGTGTTCGAGTTTAGAAAACGACACGCGTAGCGGGGAGTTTTCTAAAGAGGACAAGTGTGCTAAAACGTCTTATGAAACGAATACTTTATACAATTTTTTCTATTCGCGTTAGTTCATTATTAAATAATTAAAAAAATTACTTAGTTTTAAATAAAATTTGTTAGGTATATTTTGGTAAGTAGCATAACAGTTGGCAACACTAGAAATTATGCAATTGTTTTTTACATAACCTCGTTAACTTTAGGTAATCCGCGCGACTTAGAAATTCCCATTCTTATCTCATACACGCAATGCTCGCTACTAAGCAGCAGGACCTCGGTCAAATTTGCCAGGTGTATTATACGTACTGTTGGAAATTATTATAAATTCAAAGTAGAATGTATACCAATATATTTGTGACATAAATAATTGCTACTTAATGAATTAAAAACTTGGATGAAATAAGAATAATTATATTTCATTTCATAGAATAAATACCTTGTTTGTTAATAGTTCTTTATGCACAGATGCATTATAATTAGACTATTATTGCAAGACTCAAATAAACATAAACGTCTTTTTATGGCCCAAGGGCATCTTTATGGTCAGACGGGCAATAACGAAACGTCATTTACATGTCAGAAGTTTTTTGTAGAACTTGATTGGTTCTCAATATAATTTGTAAACTTATCACCAATGAAAATAAGCTGAAATTAAATATTTTTGAATAGTAACTATAGTAACGTGCTTCCTATAAGCACATAAGTATACGCACAGCGGCTTGATGTACCTACGTATTCATTTAATTATATTTTTACATAATAATAGATTTGACATAAAAACTTAATCTGTGCATAAAATAGTGTATGTATAGCGGGCATAACTTGCTTTTATGGCCCTACAGCCTTTTCCTAAAGCTAAGAAATAACGCTTCTGGCCATAAAAGCTTCATTATGCCCTTAATACATAAATAACTATTATGTATCAAGGGCATAAAGAAGCTTTTATGACCAGAAGCGTTATTTCTTAGCTTTAGGAAAAGGCTGTAGGGTCATAATAGTTATTTATGTATTAAGGGCATAAAGAAGCTTTTATGGCCAGAAGCGTTATTTCTAGCCCGAGGCGTCAGCCGAGGGCTAGGAAAAGGCTGTAGGGCCATAAAAGCAAGTTATGCCCGAAATGTATACACTATTTTATGCACAGATTGTTTTTATCTCAAATCTATTATTGTGTAAAAAATATAATTAAATGAGTACGTAGGTTACATCAAGCCGCTGTACGTATACTTATGTGCATATATACGAAGTACGTTACTATAGTTACTATCTAAAATACTTAATTTCAGCTTATTTTCATTGGTGATAAGTTTACAAATTATATTAAGAACCAATCAAGTTCTACAAATACTGCTCTGACATTTAATTGACGTTTCATTATTGCCCGTCGGATCATAAAGAGGCCCTTGGGGCATAAAGAGACAGTTATGTTTAGATAGATCTATCAATAATAGTCTAATTATAATGCATCTGTGCATAATAGTTATTTATGTATTAAGGGCATAATGAAGCTTTTATGGCCAGAAGCGTTATTTCTAGGAAAAGGCTGTAGGGCCATAAAAGCAAGTTATGCTCGCTATACATACACTATTTTATGCACAGATTAAGTTTTTATGTCAAATCTATTATTGTGTAAAAATATAATTAAATGAGTACGTAGATACATCAAGTCGCTGTGCGTATACTTATGTGCTTATACGAAGTACGTTACTATAGTTACTATTTCCAAAATATTTAATTTCTGCTTATTTTCATTGGTGAGAAGTTTACAAATTATATTAAGAACCAATCAAGTTCTACAAAAAAACTTCTGACATTTAATTGACTTTTTGTTATTGCCCGTCTAACCATAAAGAGGCCCTTGGGCCATAAAAAGACGTTTATGTTTAGATGAGTCTTGCAATAATAGTCTAATTATAATGCATCTGTGCATAAACATTATTTATGGAATGTGTTTTGAATATGATTGGATTACCAATAGCACATGCATGCTATGTGAATTTCACATGCAATTCATATTTTTTCATGTTCTAGGAATATTCAATGTAACAGGGTTGAATGTTTTTTCACATTCATAGAATATTATTTTACTGTGTGGGATATATAACACTAATCAATCTAACCTCAAAACCTTTGTACAGAGCAATCTGGAATCTTAATAATTTTTATTTCATTTCGTATTTCAAACAACTGTTTATATACTACAATTAGTAAAATAAAGTATATCTTTATCACCGTTGTCAATGACACCGGAGTTCAAGACGTTCTTGATCTCCGTTGTTGTTGGCAACGTAAACATCATTCGATGTTGCATAACAGCCACACGTGACATGCTGCTTTTTATCTCCTTGGTTACGCGTATGATGACACAGACAAGGCAACTTGCTTCTTTATACAATAAATTAGTTCAGCTGTAAAATTATTGACATAAATTTTACAGCTGAACTAAGTACGTAACACATTTGTAGGTTATTGATGATGTCAGTGTAGCTTGACAACGACAGAATTATTTTAAGAACTAGATTTAGAAATTCAAACTAAGACAACCGTTTTATATTCCATAACAACCCTTGACCAAGATAATTTTTGATATCACGGTATAAAATAAATTTCCGAATGCAAAATATGGACATCTATGAAGAACGAGTTTCCATGGTAACTGATTACGTACTAAAACATTGTCCAGTTGATTGATTGTATTTGCGTCCGGTAAAGTTTTTTATTTCATTTCGTATTTCAAACAATTATTTATATACTACAATTAGTAAAATAAGGTATATCTTTATCTCCGTTGTCAATGACACCGGAGTTCAAGACGCTCTTGATCTCCGTTGTTGTTGGCAACGAAAAAATCATTTGATGTTGTATAACAGCCACACGTGACATGCTGCTTTTTATCTCCTTGGTAACGCGTATAATGACACAGACAAGGCAACTTGCTTCTTTATAGAATAAATTCGGATGAATTTTAAAAGGGAGAAATTAGGATTAAAATACGAAATAAAATAAAACAACTTATGCAATACTGAGATCAAGCTTCTTTAAATCCTCTAATTACATAATATATATTACAGTCACAAGTGACTGAATAGACAAAGTCATTGAATTGAATTTGGGAGCTGAAGACCTGAGCTGAGACGGCTCTGCCTCTTCCTTAGATGTGGATGCCTCCTTGACATATTTTTTAATTGTATCACTTCGAGTGTAATTTTTTTCGACAACTGGTATGAATCAAAAGGGATGTCAAACCACGAAAACTTTGGTGCTTGTCGTCTTTCCGTTCCTTACTTGCTTTAATAAGGCCCAGTATTCACTTTTCTTTGACCTCACAGACGTCGTTATTTCCTTTAACGACGTCCTCAAGACACACAGGACACTTAGTAGTACTCATTGTAGAGGTATCTGTAACAAACAAAAGTTGTGTGTCAGTAATATGATAAAAACAGCTTTTTCTGAAAATGACAACATTTTACGAAAAAACTTAAAATTGTTGTAAATGTTGACTGGTTGGAGATTAATTTGCATATGTTATATATTCTAAAAGGGAATTCAAGTATCTACAACTTCTTTCAAATGAATTTCTTTCTCTGATGAATATTTTAGACGATATGAAGGAATGTTTGATAAAAAATGTGAGGTAAAATGATTTTTTTCGAAAATTTCAACTTTTTCCGAGCGTGCAGCTCGAGAACGGTTTAGAATTCGAAAAGACCCTATAGAATGAAAGTTTTAGATAATTTTATGAACTTTCATTTATTATCAGAAAATTGTCCCCTGCGACGCACGGTTTTCGAGATATAAGCGGAAACCCAGAAATTGGCACCTTTCTTCCCCCCCTTCCCCTCCGGCGCACCGCCTACACGTCAGGACTTTTGGTATGTTCACACCCTAAGCACCCTGAACAAGTTTCTGAAGGAATTGCTTAGGTACTTGCTCACACACTCTACACCTCCTTCCTTGACTGGACTACCTTGCTTAAAAATGGTTCCATAAATAATGATAATCTTTATTTTTCAATTTTATTTTTTTAATGTTATCTAAAGTAAGAATTTCGACACTCCAATCGCCTCCAGTAAAAATAACAGAAATAATATTTCTGTTGGCGGAAGTCTTTTCAAACTTTAATTATCATACATGCACCTAACATTTTCAATTAACCTTGCCTGAGGGACGTTTGGAGATTAGTATTTTTCCTGGAAAAGAGCAGGGTTTTCCGACCCCGGCGCCTCGGCATTTGCCTGTCGGTACCGGTTTGTATTTTTACTTGTATTCATATTGAAATAACAATAACATTCTAATAATAAACATAATCAGAAAGGACATCTCCTTTCTCAATAAACCCCCAATATTGCAACCCTGCACCCACGTGATGGCCATGCGGCCTGTTCCTGAACTTTGGATGGGGGCAGGGGGTAGTTATTGTTGATTTACCGGTATTGTTCGGTACTCAGTTCGTTTGTAGAACTACCAGAAGTATCTCCGCTTTAGGTATCTAGTTTTTGCATTTATAATATAACAGCAAAAAGTTATTGTTGTAAACTTGCTAAGGTAAGTGTTACTATTATATCAATAATATTTACTTTTTGAACACCCTTTCTATATTTGAGATTGTAAAAAATTCTTATTTTATACTCTAATAAGAAATATTTATTTTACAGAAAAACAGACTGGCTATAATAGGAGGTGGAACCGTGAGACGACACCCCAACGACACCAAAAAAATCAAACATAATTTGATGTATTTTATAAGTATTGAGTACTGTTAAGATTCCATTTGACTTTTTTAATAAAAATTATACAGATTATTGTACGTATTATTTTTAACATGATGTCTGATATACCGTCTATGCAAATGCAAATTTGTAGTCTATTAGAACATCTAAAAATAGTATAAGTTAGAAGTCGGATATTCCGTCTACGCAAATGCAAATTTGTAGTCTACTACAATATTTAAAAGTAGTATAGCTTAGACATCAGATATAGGTCCTAAGCAGCTGCAGATTTGCAGTTTTATTAGAACATCTAAAAATAGTATAACTTAGACTTCGTGTATACAATCTAAGTTGCGGACATTTAGTGGTCTACAATGCATCTAGAAAATACAGTCGATAGACATATATGCTAGATGTTAAGTAAATGTTTATTAGATGACACTGTGTTCCTTGGGTATCCCTGGACAGAGTATTATGGACACCCACATATTGACAACTACTAATAGTAACAAATACTAAAATTAATTTAAACAAAAAGTTTGTTTCTGAAGAGTGAACAATTACTCCGCTACCTGTTTATGAAATGAGCTTATTTTAAACAGCTAAATAAAGAAAAACTATTGAATTAATTGTCATGTTAAAACTACCATATGAACAAAAAGTAACTCCATCAAAGGGGCCTTTGGAATTTTGAAGCCATGTGTAGTGACAGTTACTATTATTCTCTGGTGATATAGGTAATATCCTTGAGTTCAAAATTCCAAAGGCACCTTTGATGAAGTTACTTTTTGCTCATATGGTAGTTTTAACATGACATTAAATTTAATAGTTTTTCTTTGTTTAGCTGTTTACGTGTATGTAATTTGTTGTAATAGGATTTTTTGTAAACAATATCTTAATTTTAAATAAAATATATCAGTTTGCATAATTATAATAAACTTGTATGTTTTCTACCTCATTTAAATAGAATATATTTTAGAAAAACTAGAATTTTAATGTGTCCACCGATAGTATGTTATTGTTTATGTTAAATATTAAAAATTAAATGTGTAATGGTTCAATTGTTGCCGAAAGTTGTATGATACTTACGAAAATGTTAGAAAATATTACGGCCCCCTAATTCGATTCTTACTATAGAACACTGTATTAGCAGAATTATTAGATTAAATAAGTTAATTAAAGATATATGTTTAAATGCTCTGGTATTTATTAGTAACAAATCAAAATAACGAATATCATTATAGAAGTTTTAAAAAGAAGCTTTTACAAGTTGTTGACAATATGAGAGAGAATTTCAGGATTAGATGTCTTAGCGTAAACTCCAGGGTACCTTGGTGCGGCGCATCCTGCTCCCCAAGAAACAACACCGACTAATACTCCATTAACGTTCAATGGACCGCCAGAGTCACCCTATAATATATATTTTTATTAGATATTTTTAATTATATAATATGTTATTTGAAATAACTTACTTGGCAAGAATCTTTACCACCTTCTTCTAAACCATAGCATGTCATACGTGAAGTAATAGAGCTAGATCCGTAAGCTTGTTTGCATCTTTCATCACTGACCTTAGGTAATTGCACTCGTTGAAGTTGGATTGGAAGAGAACCTCCAGAAGAAAGAGTACCCCAACCACTGACAGTTCCAAGTGTACCAACTGGAACTTCGTCGCCTGCAGAAGGCAGACCAATAGGCTGTGCAGAATTACCAAGTTCAATATCAGGTACTACAAGAACGGAAACATCGTAATCGATATTCCATGCATCGTAATTTGGATTTTGGGCGATTCTTTGAACTTGTAGAACCGTACCACCTGATCCACGGTTGGTGCTGCCTACTCGGACAGTTAAGGAAGAAGCCGAGGCACTAAATTTAAAAATTGTTTTAGTAATTGACTTATTGAAAAACGAATGTTAAATTACTGACCCAGAGGTACAATGAGCAGCGGTTATAATACGATTTTTGTTAACAATACACAGAGAGAAATACTTCATAAGAGCTTTGCACAATATTGTTCAAAACGGTGTTGGAGAAATTTATATTATAATTGTAGAATCGTATTGTCCAGCGTTGTGTAGGATTTCGTTACTGAATTGTCTAACAGGAACTTACGACAATTATTTAACACAGTCAGATTTAGTTCTGCATTCTTTGGAACAATGTTGTAGAGGATAAGCTAGCATATTATGTTGAAGTATAATTGTAAAAAATGTTTAGAAAAATACAATATTTTGTTTGAATGAAATCATAATCCAGTGTTCAAACTGCTTGCTACTAATTATTGTGTTTCGCAAAGTTTATGGATGACATCCTATAGATGTCACCACTTGTAATTGTCGCTATTAATGTAAATTCGAGATTTATATATAAACAGCCGACGGCAAAAGAAAATTTTAGTGTTATACGTGTATATACTACACGTTGTATAGTATGTAAATACTATACATTGTATAGCTATGTACATATTAGTTACATATATTTTAATATATGTAAAAATATATATTTTATTTGTGATATCTAGCCTTCTGTATAGAATATTTGTGCCAGAGTATTGCACAATTTGTATAAATGTGAACAAGTAATTGTGTTAAATACTATTAAGCAATTGTGGCACACACTAGCGCAACAATTGTACAATTTTGTATAAAATTGTATGCAATAACATTACACATTCTGTTTTATAAGTAACACAATTTGTTATGGAAACTTATACACAACTATTCATTTGATTCTACAAAATTACTATTGACTTCCACAAAATCTTGACAAACTAAATGGCACAATCTTGTTTTATAATTGTACACAAATTGTCCCTGTCACTTTTTTAAGACCAATTTGTTTTATAATACCACACAATTGTTGATGAAATTTAAATACATTTTTCTCTGTGTAGACCCTCCGCAACTGTGGCTGCCCCATCTCTGAAGTGAGACTTGATGAGGATTAGCTTCGATTGTTGTAGGTTCTCCACCTACAATTCTTCCATCAAGCATAGGCTTTCTTGGGCGTGGAGCAGCACCTTAAAAAGTAAATTGAAATACTAGGTTAGGCAAACTAAAATTTCAGCATACGTGGCCTAACAATGAGGATTTAGCGTTTATTTACGTTTCATTACATTTTATACAAGGTACTTTCAGACTTTTGAGATATTCTAAACTTTTTTAATAATATGCAACGTAGGTATATAAATAAATTAGGTATTATAGGGTTTTTATGAGTAATTCGATTAAACTATCATACAAGTATTGCGTTTACTGAAATAAATAAGTCACAAAAACTGGGATCAGAATAAAGTACAGTTATAGAATACTTACCCAAAGAGACAGCTACTAAAGCACATACAAGTACTAACCGGATCATTTTAACTGATTGCGTAAATTACTAGCGCTCATTACACTTTTATACCCAATCTATAAGAATTTTTTACATTTAATGAATGATAATAAAGTAAATACTTTAAGTGCACTGCAAAATGAGTACTTCAAAGTGAATTCTTTATAGCTATCACTACCTAAGTCAACCAGTCTTTTAAATCTAGAATGAACATTTTTTTAAGATTAACGTTAAAAATGCAAAACCTTTTTTACAAGTAATTTACATCTTACAATTAATTATCAAGTTAATTATATAAATAATATAAATGATATTGTATTAATATGCAAACATGTATGTATTTGTGGTGGACAAATTAACAAAATCTTACACAAATATTACTAAAGGGGACTTTCAAGCTATTCAAAAATTAAAAAATAAAATATAAAAAATAAAAAACAAAATGAAAAAGTGTTGGTGTTAGTTCTATAGGTTATTTTGTAATTGTTGGTTTTTCGTAGTACATTTGCAATTTGTTCTGATATTTTGCTAGAGTATGGTATTGATATGTAGTTTGTGTCTTGTATTTGAGGGTCAGTTGGAAATATTCTTTTGATAGTTAACCTATAATCTTTTTGTTTAATTAAAGTGTGACTCATGTTGTGGTTATAATGGTTTGCATGTGCTAATTGTTTGATGATTGAAATATTGTATCAAAATGTGATCGTTTCATTGGAGTAGTTAAAGCTCGGTGTACTAAAGACCTATAAGCTGCTAGTTTGCGCACTTTATGATGACCTGAATCATTAGGAAGTGTGATATTTGTTTTTGTAGGTTTTCTGTAGGTATATCATGAAACGTTATTGATTTCTCAACACAAAATCCCTACGGTCAAGCGTCAATCAAACATGAAGTTTTATTTACACGAAATTATTCTGAATACTGAATACTTACTGTAAAGTTCATAAACCAATACTTACTGTAATGCTTCGACATTTGAGATCTCTTATATCAAATTGTATTTCAGGCGTAGGTCTGATTTTCATAACTTACAAATTATGAAGAAAAATAAAGGTAAAAGACACAAGAAAATAGAGTCACTGCATCTAGTTACCTAGGCCAGCTGGTCGATCAGAGTAACGCAAAACGCCACCATATTAGGGCAAAGAAAGCACGAAATTGTTCATTACATTTATCTGTGTTGAATTTAGTCCAATCTACGTCTAGTTTAAAAGGTTTTTCTTATTCTGAAAGTTCAAACCTCTATATTATCAAATACGTAAAATGTGGTTTTAATTTGTCTATTATTAAAGATCAGCCTTCTCTGCACCAATATGGCTGCGTTTTGCGGTACTCGGATCGACCAGCGTGGCCTAGGTGACTAGATGCAGTGTCTCTACAAGAAAATATTATGGGCGCCATCTGCTTTGATAGTCCATAATGGCAGCTTCGAAAGCAGAAACGAATGCTGGCAATATTGATTAAATTCAATTAGAAGTCATGTTTAGTTACGTTAATGTACATTGGTTAAAATACATTAAAGACTTTCACAAGTGAATGGTCCAATATCATCATAATAATAATTGATTTTAAATTCTCCTTTATTCATAGGTAAAATAATGAATTGTTTTCACATAGAAAAAAATCACAAGAATAAAAAAATAGTACTGTTTTTTAAAAAATTCTTAGTGAAAAAAATAATTAGACAATTCGAAAACAAATTTCATAATCCTAACACACAAGTCATAACATCAACTTACTCCTTGATACAATAGTAGAATTTTATAATTCTTGAAAATGTCACAAACAACGCTTGCACAAAAAAATGGCCTTAATTCACTTAATCACTAGGTACAGTTATAGCTGCAAGACGGAAAGAACTTTAAATTTTGGTAAAGATGCTGCAACAATCAACTAGAATTTATTAAATGATGGTATAAAAATTATTTCTGAAATAATTCGACACTAATCCACGATAATAAAACTTCCAAACTGCAATAGTTCCAGTAATTGGTTTAATCGTTACAAAATCTATTCATTAACCAATTTCGTTATTAAAAGGTTGTATCTAATTCGACGTAATTTTTGTAGAGCTAGCACAAATTCTGCTAATCCACTATATTACTATTAAAACGGAAATCCCCAAAGGTGAGGATTATTAACGTTAAAATTCCGAATGCTGTAACCGATCTTCTTAAATTTGTAACTAATAACACTCTGAATTAAACATAAGTTCGTTAATCAAAACGAGAAACTATAAAATTCAATTCAATATTGAATATTCCTTACAACTTTTTCTTTAAAATCCGGTAAACTGAGTTATTCGTAAAAGTACGATGTTTCCGTTCTTGTAGTACCTGATATTGAACTTATTAATCTGCGCAGCCTGATACATGTATATTGTAGATTAATATTTTAATTCTAGGATATGTTTAATAAATTGTTTAATAGTCTGTAAATTGCTTATAGTATAAAAATTCTTAGTTTTTCTAAACTGTAAAATATGAGTCACAGGTTTAGAAAATATATCACTTCATTTTACAAAATTAGACGAAACACACAATTTTATGATATTATAAAGAACATAAATAATATAAAAGTTATATTATCAATATTAGCAACCGGTAGAGTATAAGGACTACAGACCGATTAGCATTTTACCAACACTTTCAAAGATCATGGAAAAGATAATCAATTTACAAATTAGAAAGTACTTAGAGTGCAATAATTTGCTGCCTGTCAATCAGTCAGGGTTTCGATCTGGACACAGCTGTGCAACCGCTTTGCTGAAGATAACAGATGACATTCTGAAAGCACAAGATGAAGGAAAAAGTACATTTTTGGCTCTGTTAGACTTCAGCAAAGCGTTTGACACAATAAATCATGACTTGCTGCTTGGTATATTGCACCATATAGGTCTTAGTGATGATGCAGTCGGTTTAATTCAAAATTATCTTTACAACAGAACACAACTAGTTAAGACATCCAATGCGGTATCTACGTCTGTTGATGTTACAAGAGGGGTGCCGCAGGGTTCCATACTAGCTCCTCTGCTGTTTACCCTGTATACCAGAGGTCTTTGTGATTGTGTTGGGGCCTGTGATATTCACATGTATGCTGATGATACACAATTATACTACTCCTTCAGTTCAAATAATGTAAGGAATGCCGTTGATACGCTGAATAATGATTTACAAGCTATAAATGAGTTCTCTACTAATCATGCTCTAATTCTAAATCCATCTAAATCTTGTATTTTACTATTGGGAAAAACGATTAATAATTACCAATTGTCACCCATAAAAATTGGATATACTGATATCCCAATAGTCGAAAATGCCAAAAATTTGGGATTAGTTCTTGATAAAACGTTTAGATTTAAAAAACAAGTTAATAAATATATACAAAAAGCCTATTACAATTTAAAACTTCTTTACCCGCATAAAGATTACTTAAGCAAAAACGCTAAGATTTTATTAAGTGAATCACTTGTGTTGTCACAGTTTAATTATTGCATACCTGTCTATGGCCCTTGTCTTGACTTTGATACGTCACAGCGTATACAACGTGTTCAAAACTCTTGTTTACGTTTTATATATGGAATTCCTAAGTTTGCACATATATCTTTAAAATTAGTAGAGACAGGATGGCTTAATATGAAACAACGGCGTTACATACAGACTGCAAGTTCTATCATAACATCATAATCAATAGGCAGCCACCCTATTTATATAATAAGATAAGGTATAGAACAGATGTACACAATATAAATGTGCGACATAGAGGTCTGTTAACTATCCCCAAGCATAATACTACATTCTACGAGCGATCATTTAGCTACAATGTCGCAAAAATTTACAATAATGTACCTTCATCTTTCAAGACATTGTCGGTTGGACAATTCAAAAAAGCATTGATTAAGCAATACAATGTAGATCGTCATTGATGTGTCACTTCGCAATCAGTCAATACTGATATTATTATTATTACTATTATTATTATTATTCTCATATTTACCCAACTTTACTTTACTTTTATTGGAAATTATAATTATAATCATTAAGTTCACTCACAATGCATAATGTTATTTTGCTTAAATTATACAAGGGGGGGAATGGAAGAACAACATTGTTGAATTCCCTCCTTGAGATACATTATTATAACAAATGACTTAATATTGTAATTTTATTGTATTATATGTTTTTGTAATCTCAGAATAATAAATTAAATTAAATATACAAAAATAACAATATAAAATAAAAGAAAACGATATTTATTAAAAAAACAAAATTATTTGAAATTAAGTTTAAAAAAAATGAATGTAAAGTAGACAGTAAGAAAATAGCTAGTATCTGTAATCACTTCCGCCATGCGTCTCCATAGCGCAATGGGGTAGTTGCACAGTAAACTGCTCGTTCATCACATCGAATCTGAGATCCGGAAGTTTTTTTTTTGTTTTTTTATATATCTGCATATTGATACATATATATTATAGATTTATATTTTAATTCTAAGATATGTTTAATGAAATTATATTCTTTGTAATATTGTAAAATTGTGTTTCATCTAATTTTGTAAGATGTGTTGCATATAGCTAAAATTCGACCCGAATCATTTTTAAAGTCCTAGGCTGTACTGACGTATGTACTATTGGTTTCATAATGACCTAGGACAGCAAGGCTAATATGATGGTATTTTTTAATATTTTATCCTATGCATTTATACTGAAAAAAAATAAAATACCATCATATTAGCCTTGTTGTCCTTCTAGATCATTATGAAATCAATAGAGTTTACTGCTACGTTACATTATTACCACGTTGGCAACACGAATAACTTCTCAGGGAATTTTATCCTTCTATGATCTTACAGTGGCGTCTTAAAAATAATATGGTTAATAAACTTCATTAATTGTAAATAATAAACTTACCTGACTATAAAATCGTTTAACAAACTGTAGTTCTGAAAACAACTGTTTTGTAAAATAAGAAATAAAGCAAAAGTTTAATGAAAACCTGGAACAACGTGGCAAAGCACAACGATGTAAATGAGAAAGTGACGTCTTGATGCTGTAATTTGTCAACACATTTCAATAGTGCCACACTAACAGCTTGAAATACACTAAAACCTACGGCGCAAAATTCAAACCTTCCTCACTCATTCTGGATCACATTGTATACATGTAACGTTTCTTGTAAATTTTTATGTCTTCGCTAATCATAAAGAGCAAGTTAAGAATGTATACGTTTTTGAAAAGTAGAAGAGTTTAACTAATAGTTTAACTAATAGGCAATTATGTTATAACATCCTATAGTATGGCGATGGACAAGTGGTGTCAGTGCATCACTCGTGTTCCAAGGGTCGTGGGTTCGAATTCCACTTGGGGCGACGGGATTTTTCTAATTGGAAAATTTCGCCACCTCAACTATGGATGTGTGTATTCGTGTGGCATGTTAGATGGGGGACAGATGACTTTAGATGTTGGTTCCCCAGTAGTGTAGGCGTGAAATAATAATAAAAAAACTAAGGAATTTCATAAAATTAAAAAGGATCACACAAATAAATTCAATAAAGAAATAGTTTCAATTTTGAGCAACAGCAATAACATCCTTCCAGAAAATAATAATTAGTTAATTACCCATCAACACATAAAGAAAAACACACACAGAAAAAAATATGTATGACATACTTGCCGCGGTGTTCTAAAACATTTTCTTTTATATCAATAATGCGAAATTTTCAATTAAATAATAATCATTTATTTTTTCGGAGTTTTCTAGTTAAAAGCGGCTGGAGAAAAAATAATATGTTTAATTCATACAAAATTTCGTTTTGCGACTCATAAGATTGCCAGACTGATTGCCTGCCTCATTGATTGCAAAGTAAACGATGAGCGGGCGTTATAGACTATAACACCCGCTTATAATGCCCTGGTTGTTATGGAGTTGTTTATATGGTTCGTATTACAGGTATAAGCAATGAATAATATGCAAGTGAAACATAAAAATTTTAAACCGTTAGAGAAATAAAACATTTATTTTGTTATTTATTAAACAACTGCTTTATGGTCTGTATCCCAGTAAATAAACATGACTTGATAAGGCAAAATTGAATAAATTAATTTTTTCTATTTTGCGTCTATAATAAAGCTGTTAAAGCACCCAAAACAGTGCGTTAATAGCTCATTTGGGTGCTTTAATAGCCCAACTTTTTCAAAGTTGGTAGCATTGAATAAAAAATGAAAAAACAAAATTGACAAATAATTCACCCAAAAAATTTGAATTTTCAAATGTCACATCAGTGTTGTCAACTTGTTTGCAACTATAACAAAATTTCCTAAATCTTGAAATTTCGAATTTTTTTATTTAAAAAGGGAATAAAATGCGCAAAATAGAAAAAATAGCATAAAAAACTCGTTTCATAAGTCATTATTGCACTCGTCCTTTAGAAAACTCGCCGCAAGCTGCTCGTTTTCTAAGTTTGGACTCGTGCAATAAATCTTGCCTTATGAAACTCGTTCTTTAATATACTATTATTAAACAACCTGAAAATAAATTCATCGCCATGAAAACATCTAACTTGATTGATGATTTGTATTTGATTTCTGATCCCTTGTCACCACATAGATTAGTAAAGATCAAAAGTGGAATAAAAGCTTATAGTATAAGCTAAATAAATATAATACTAAAAGCTTATAGTAGGAGTAGATAGTAGTAGGAGTAGTACTCCAGCATTTGAAAGTAGTCTTTTTCTTACTAATAACTGAAAGTGTCATTGCCGCTCTCGAGATGCACGCACCTACTTTCTCTCTATCGGCAATTTATCTTTCGACCTTTAATATACAAATAGCTAATTCTTGCATTCGACCAGAAAACTATTTTTTTTGTTTATTTTTTCGTTTGGCAAATAGATGTTTACTGAGCTAAACCGGAAAAGCTTAACAATTACCTTTATTCGTAGATGCTGTGTTTTATCTATATATTTAAAACACAAGCCTTTTTTTTGTTCCAGTTCGTTTGAGAGATCCACCGGGCCGATTTACGCAGTTCTTTTTTTAAATTAAAGCTTTCGCTGTGTAGATTAGTCAACACTACTTAATTTTTATATTGTTTTAATGTTTATATTTTTAATTTGAAAAACTCTAAAATGTTTAATTTGAGACGGGCGAGTCGGACATTCACTAGGGGCGCCCCCACACCTTTCACGGTGGCGAGTTTCGTAAGTACTCTTCGCTTAATATAAAGCGTAATGCAGCCGTCCACTTCTATCATTAATAAGCGTAGACAAAATTCGCATAGTTGAAAATTATGAACTGACGAATTATACAAACAATAGCTGTTTGCAATTGCTTATTCAGAGTAGTTTCGTATTGTTTGTATAAAAGCTAGGAAATTTGCCAACACTATATTTATGTCATGTTTTTGAAATATGTACTAATAGACGTTTTCAAGAATGTTTTAAACAAGATCGATTCTTGATTTTATTTTTATCATTTCGTAAGGTAGAATTTCCGTATGTATGTATTTATGTAGAATAAATCGGCAGGGAGGGGTAATAAGCCAGAGAGGAATATATGTTGGAAGAGAGGTGGGTAAGCTGGGAGAGAGGAGTGCTAGGCTTAGAATTTTCAACTGGTTATGTTTGGTTGCGTTTATTTAAATAATCACCTATGAAAATTGTAATCACACATCGAATGTTGTATATAGGGAGATCCTTCAATGCTTTCGACCGTCATGTCTTGACGAGGTTTCCCTAGTATAAATAAAAGAGCTACTATGGAATGATTTTCCTTAGAAGGAACACCTTCGATGGTATATTCTTTTATAAAGAGATTTCTCAAGTATCAAGTAATTTGAGAAAATTCACATTTAACGGGTTTATTTCTTGGATTATTATTACTTATTATTTGAATATTGATAAATTACGTTTACTTTTAAACTTTATTATACAAGTATTCAATTGAAAAACAGAGTTCAACGTATTCAAAACTGTGCATTAATAACTGTGAATCCAACATTCAGTTCTTTTGAGGGCAAGTTATTGATAATTATGAAGCTACTTATGAATTATCATGTATGCCAGAAAGATCAGCGATTAGTAAGACGTCAATATCAATTTTCTACTTAAGTTTACTAAATTAATTTAACAATAAAACGCCAAAACTCTCTTATCTGTATAATTCAGACACATTAAACAAACCAAAATCACTGTGAAAAGAATTCTGCTTTTTAAAGAAGAATTTTCTCGATCCCTTTAGACCTGATCTTGTTTGCGTACGTTTATGTAAAAGGCAGCCTTACTTATGACTTACAGAAGATATAGCACAAATTTCACATTTGAATTACAGCTTAGGAAAACTGCAGAAACCCTTAACCAGATCTGCCGGTACCGAGATCCGGTCCGCTTGGGTGAGAGATCAGCACGCTAGTCACGACACTACCAAGGCTATAGGAAGCGTTCAAGTATTACCTAAGCATAATTTTGTCGATTTTAAACCCCCACCCTCCCTTTGTAAGGAAAAATAAGAAGATTACAGAGCCCCCCTCCTCCAAAGGATAAGCAGTAAGCAGTTTTTTGTGTTTTTTATTAGCTATCAAAATTAAAACAAAAATCATAGAAATCAAATTTCTAAGGTTAATCAACTACTATTTAATTATTTTTTAAATTGAATAAATAAAAGGATCTTTTATTCAAGCTAAAAGAACGAAGTAATCAAAAGAAAATCTTATAACAAATGTAATTTGACTCATATTCGCTTGTTTTAATTTGTTTTGAGTTGATATATCGGGGAATCCTCGAATATCGTGTTCAAGTCGACTACTTTGTTTGTACTATAGTGCTGCGGTACAGAGAATTCCCAGAACGAAGGTTTTGCTTATAAAGACTTATAAACCAACTTGGTATAAAAGTAGAAAAAGTAATTTTATGGATTTGAAGTAAGTATTCAAATATTATTTAAAAAAATTAATCAATTTGTAATTTCTATCTTGCATAAGATTTTGATCTCTCCCCCACTCCCTTTGTCAGCAAAAATAAGGATAAGTTTAACCACTCCACCCCACCCCCTAAATCTGCTTATGTAATACTTGATCGGCCCCATACCAACGATAAAACAATAATTATCACTTGTAATTACACGAGTGTTTCGAAATTATCGATTTGTAATACGAACGTTGATTAGCAACCACGAGTGTCATTTTTTGACGTTTTAATTTGTCAAAAAATGACACGAGTGTTGCGTTTTAATCAACTTGAGTATTACAACAGATAATTTCAGAAGCACGAGCATGTAATTCGGTAAGATTATTTCATGATACAGTTGTTTATTTAAGCATCTACTTAGCGTTGTCACGAAGATAAAAACAGTCGAAAAGGAGAATAAAAAATTATCGAATTATCGCTGTAATCCAAAAAATAAAGCCTTGCGATTGGTCAAAAACGAAGTAGAATGAAATAATCACTTGTAATTACACGAGTGCTTCGAAATTATCGATTTGTAATACGAACGTTGATTAGCAACCACGAGTGTCATTTTTTGACGTTTTAATTTCCCGACGTGCAACGGAGTGAAATTTGTCAAAAAATGACACGAGTGTTGCGTTTTAATCAACTTGAGTATTACAACAGATAATTTCAGAAGCACGAGCATGTAATTCGGTAAGATTATTTTATGATACAGTTGTTTATTTAAGCATCTACTTAGCGTTGTCACGAAGATAAAAACAGTCGAAAAGGAGAATAAAAAATTATCGAATTATCGTTGTAATCCAAAAAATAAAGCCTTGCGATTGGTCAAAAACGAAGTAGAATGAAATAATCACTTGTAATTACACGAGTGCTTCGAAATTATCGATTTGTAATACGAACGTTGATTAGCAACCACGAGTGTCATTTTTTGACGTTTTAATTTCCCGACGTGCAACGGAGGGAAATTTGTCAAAAAATGACACTCGTGGTTGCTAATCAACGTTCGTATTACAAATCGATAATTTCGAAGCACTCGTGTAATTACAAGTGATAATTTCAGAAGCACGAGCATGTAATTCGGTAAGATTATTTCATGATACAGTTGTTTATTTAAGCATCTACTTAGCGTTGTCACGAAGATAAAAACAGTCGAAAAGGACAATAAAAAATTATCGAATTATCGCTGTAATCCAAAAAATAAAGCCTTGCGATTGGTCAAAAACGAAGTAGAATGAAATAATCTGACTTATTACTTTGCTACTTTTTTACAGCTTGGATAGGTAACCTTTTGCTTGGGTTAATTAAAATATCGTACCAAATTCTCATAACTTTATTACCAACAATTAGAAATAATCAACAACCAAGCAACTTTTTATAAACTGTTGTGGATGTGAGATAGAATTTCAGGATTGGAAGTCCTGGCGTAAACTCCAGGGTATCTTGGTGCGGCACATCCTGCTCCCCAAGAAACAATACCGGCTAATACACCATCAACGTTCAATGGACCGCCAGAGTCACCCTATAATAGTTTTATTAGAAATTCTGCATCAGAATCTGCTATATTAAAATTACTTACTTGGCAAGAGTCTTTGCCTCCTTCCTCAAGACCGTAGCATGTCATACGATCGGTAATAGCGCTAGAACCGTAGGCTGCTTTGCATCTTGCGTCAGTGACCTTTGGTACTTTTACGCGCTGAAGTTGGATTGGAAGGGAACCTCCAGAAGAAAGAGTACCCCATCCGCTGATAGTTCCTAGTGTGCCGACTGCAACTTCTTCATTTTCTGATGGGAGTCTGATAGGTTGTGCAGAGTCAGAAAATTCAATGTCAGGTACTACAAGAACACAAGAATCATAATCGATAGTCCATGCATCGTAATCTGGATTTTGAAGGATTTTTTGAACTAGGAGAACTTTTCCACCTGATCCGCGGCTAGAGCTACCAATACGAACACTCAAAGAACTGGCTGAGGCACTAAATTTAAAAAGTTTAGGTTAATAAAAAAAGTAAGCAGAAAACAGAGCATTCAATTACTGACCCATCCGTGCAATGGGCAGCAGTTACAATACGATTTTTGCTAACGATAGATCCACCGCAGCTGTGACTGCCCCATCTTTGAAGAGAAACTTGGTAGGGGTGGTCTTCAATTTTGGCAGGTTCGCCACCTACAATTCTTCCATCGAGCATAGGCCGGATGGGACGTGGGACAGCGCCTGTGTAAAATGCAGGAAGTATTTAATGGTCAAAGTCGTAAAACATAAGCAAACAAGGATCTTTCTAGAGAGAATTATTCAAGAAAATAATAAAGTTACACTTGTACAAAATATTTAATTTCTTATAATTGATAGTTGTTAGTGAACTGATAATAATTTAGTCATAAGTAAATACATGATTTTTTGTTGGAATTGTTCTTGTCAAGTAATTGCGTTTAGATTGCGTCTTAGTTATCGTTTTGAATCGAAGTAAACAAATTAGCAAAACAAAAAATTTAAAAATCTAACTTACCCATAGACACGGCTACCAGAGCACATACAAGTACCAATCGGAACATTTTGACTGATTGTAAAAATTAGTATTTTTTCCCTTTTTATACTAAATGGTACGATAGAGTTGTTTGCACTTATTGATAAAAAAGCACTTCAAATAAACGGCACAATAAGTACTTAAAAATTGATTGAATAAATCGCATCAGATATATTCTTAGACTTTATCCTCTACATAATGAATATTGGAAATAAACACTTTAGTAATTATCTCAGTTCAGTTAAGTTAAGTCGTGTCATTTCTGGCTGGGACACCCTGTATAGCTACCTGTATCTGCAGGTACGGTACAACACCATACCTATACTTATCTTAGTAGATAAGATGTGCAGGAATCTGCACAGATATATATATAGTAAATGACTGATACAATACTCTGATTGTCTGAACTGCAAAATGCATGTTTCGTGTAAGAAGTGTGTAACTAACATATTTAAAAAATAAAGGTTTCCCAAAATGAAACTTGCACTAAAGAGAGACTGCAATTATCTATAACATATTGTATGCCTAAAAAAATTGAAGGTACACTTTCTTAGATATTCAAGGTCAAAAGTCACATCATGTGACCTTAAAATAAATAACTACATGCTTTATTATAACAATTTAATAAAGTGATTCTCCTTGGTAGCAAAGAACGTAAGATTTACTTACAATACTACTGCAAGGCTTCAGACAGATGACAGCAACATTCAGTACTACTTTAAAGTTTTAAAAACTTTAAAGTAGTTTCGGACAAGTTACTGCTACAATAAGAACACCACTATTTTAAAGTAATTATACTAAGTGGCAATACCGTTCCACATACTTTGAAAGCTACTTAGAAGTAATGGAACTACATAATTCCAATAAATAGTAAAAACAACTACATAATTACAAAAAATATTCCAAGCTGAAATAATTAAACCTATAAAGTCATAAAGTTAGTTGTAGTTACGTAATACCTACTCAAAGTTCTCAAGTTGATCTCAGTTACCGCTAGATGCTGCTTGAGTTTTTAATAATCTTTAATTTTCACAAATGAAAGTTAATCCCAGCTATGAATTTTACTTTGACAGGTTCTTTAGGATCGTGTGACTGCTTGCTCCTTAGTGGGCGGAAACGGTCGCGCTCGGTACGTTTCACTAGCGACAACTCACATACATCCTGTATTGAGACTAAAACATAAAATACCACAAGGTCGAATTTAGGCACATGAAAAGTTAATTACAACACGTTAGTCGCTTACCCTTTACATGGAAATTAGCAGGTACTTACGGGGAGATTGGGGATCCCACGTCCCGCCCCACGTTGGTACTGGATGATTAAAGCCTTCAGAGTGAAGAACTTCTGTGTACTACCACGATTATGGTGATCTGAAACCTGCTTGCCGCATCGGGCGCTCTTCCGATGATTGCTAAAATACTAAGTACACACCGGGACACTGTCATGTATTCACCTCCCCAGGGACCGCCCTTTGTCCGAATTGACATACAGGAAACTAGAAGGGAACAAGCATTCCAATGCTGCACGGTGATTAGGTGGTGACACTAGCGTGACTATCTGTGTCACCCAGGTCGAGGGCGACTTATAAGATACGCCAATCTCTCAGTCTCCAAGCAAACAGTACACTGTGCGATTAATTTTACAAAGCCCAATCTCACAACAAAACAACAGCAATTTTACAAATTGCTAATAATCATCATAACAACAGTATTACACATTGATCACCAATTACAATTCTAGCAACAGATCACGCTACCAAATGATGGCTTTTTACGTACTGCAATTATTTATTAAGTTTTACCTGCATTAACTGTTATCATTTACTAGTGTTATGTACCTATTTGTATTATATATTAGTTCTTTCCAAATTCATAATTTAAGTTATTAAGGGTTCATTATAATCTACTTGTTATCAAATATTCAATTTCAAATTTGTTCAGTTTTTAGAAGTTCTCCTAATTAATTTTTATAGCTTTGTTTTTCTATGTTTATCTAAATGTTTCAAGACCCTTTTACTACGTCTGGGTCACTAAAAAAATACTTATCTTATGTAGCGCGACCCTTATAGATTCATCCGGGTCGTCTTTATTATTATCTAACACCCCTCTTTGTACCGAACATATAAATATTAGTATTGTAACGTTCTTTCTAAAATAATAATACAAGTGCTGTTTAAATCGTCTATTCACAAACAAATATTTATTTATATACACTAATGAATACACTATAAATTAACGCTATGATTATAAACCATTAAAAACTATTATTTACAGACTATGAATTTCTAATACAACATTTATATTCACTATTTATTTTGTAATACCCAGTTAATGACTTGCAGTTGACTCCTCCTTTTCTCCGCGACGTCGACTTTATACCATCCTATAAACGTTCCAGAAATCGCCCGAACATACCATGTATTTCTAGAATACACCAGAATAAACCGCGTCTGGTTCACATGCCCGCGCGATGCGTCATTCTCTCGAATGCGATAGAACACACCATTTGTTGCTCGAAAAGAGGTTCTTTCTTTTTCTCTCTTGTTACACTGCCCCCCTCTTCAAGTCTGTTCTGTCCCAGAACAGGTTTTATGCTCTGGTTCCTGTAGAACGGGTCATGACGATATCGACAGCGTTCACCTCGACTACACGTTCCATTACGGTAGAAATAACAGTCTACACTCTTCGTTGGCCTTAATACGGGCTGTGGGTCAAAACTGCAGACGAAGATCTTGACGTCCGTACCTCTAAAGACAACTTCCAGCATGTTTCTAACGATTCTCCAATCCAGCTGGTCCCGCCCACAGCCGAGTTTGGGAACTGCCAATTTGTTAATTCCCCTGGTAAGCAACTCGATCCTCAAATTCCATAGTGCCCTCCACAAGTCGGCGTAACTTGGTTTCTGGTAATAAAACTGCTTGGTTACCAAGTAGTAAATGGATCGGTCATGATCAGGCAAGCGTAAGGATTTACCAACAGAGGGATTTTGTTCTCGAAGTTCATTCAGCCGTCCAAATTTATTTCTAAATACTACTGCGATCCCCCTGGACATACGGAGATCCGCGGAGACACAGTGGGCAATGGAATAATCACCAGGGACCCGGAAGAGATCTTGTTGCATCTCAGTCGTGACTCCGAATCGCGCTTTTCTAGTTCCAGAGAACGCAGCCATAAATTCTCTAAAGGTTGGTTGATCATCTTCAGGCCTTACGATATTGATAGCCACCTCGGCCTCATCTTTCCGATCCGGGACTGCGTCATTATTTCCCTCATAGTGCGCCAGACGATTGGAGTGTACCACCTTTGGTTTCCCCCTTGGCAATTTCTGGATGCGATAAATCAAGTCATTTATTCGTTTCTTCACCTGGTATGGACCCTCCCAATTTCGCTGTAACTTTGGAGAATAGCCACGACGCCTTTGCGGGTTGTATAACCAGACAAGCTCTCCAGGTTGAAACCCTCCTTCTTGGGCTCTCACATCGTACGTAGCCTTCATCCGGTCACTCGCGATTCGACTATTATTTCGGGTTCGGTCGTGAATATCCTCCAACTTCTTCTTTAAGTTGATGACATAATCATTCCCGGCTACCTCCTGCTCTATAGGTGGAGACCCAAATTCCAGATCACACGGTAACCGTAACTCGCGTCCAAACATTACAGACGCTGGTGACTGACCGGTTGTTTCGTGGACCGATGTACGATAAGCCATCAGGAACAGATGCAGGTATTGGTCCCAGTCTCGTTGATGATCGGAGACGACCTTGGCCAAATATTTGCCCATTGTTCGATTCATGCGTTCTACCATTCCATCGGACTGCGGATGTAACGGTGTGGTCCGAGTCTTGCGAATGCCCAACAATCGACAGACTTCTCCAAAGAGTACAGACTCGAAATTGCGGCCTTGATCCGAATGCAGCTCCATGGGCACTCCGAAGCGACTGAAAAACTCTTTGACTAGTACGTCAGCAACAGTCGCAGCTTCCTGGTTTGGTAGGGCATATGCTTCTGGCCATTTGGTAAAATAGTCCATTGCCACTAATATGTATTTATTCCCATCGTCGGTTTCGGGAAATGGTCCGGCAATATCTATGGCTATTCTTTCCAGAGGACTACCCACATTGTACTGCCTCATAGGTGCTCTTCGTTTCCCCAAGGGTCCGTTACCAGTGGCACATAGTTCACATTTCCGGCACCACTCCTTCACGTCTTCTTTACAGTTGACCCAATAAAAACGCTCCCTAACTTTCTCCAAAGTCTTTTTCACACCGAAGTGTCCTCCTGAGGCACCGTCATGGAGATGTCGCAATACTGTAGCCACTCGGCTTCTTGGAACCACGAACTGAGACCTAATGGTGGTGCCATCTTCACTCTCCAGTACTCGCTTCAGGAGATCGTCTTCCACCTTCAAGGACTCCCATTGGGCCCAATATGCTTTGAGCGTTCTGTTGCAAGGGCTGACGGCCTCCCAGGCAGGCCTTTCTCCCACGCGCTTCCATTCCAGTACCATTTTTAGTTCGGGATCAGCCTCCTGCTGTCGTTGCAATTCCTCCGGCAACCAATTGTCGTTGACGATGGTAGTCCTTAATACTTGGCAAACCCACTCTTCCAAACGAGAGCAATGACGGCAATCCGTTGGACAGGGTCTTCTTGAAAGAGCATCGGCATTTCGATGACTAGTGCCCGCTCGATGTTCGGTGTCAAAGTCGTATCCTTGTAATCGTTCGATCCACCTTGCGACCTGGCCTTCAGGATTACGGAATTGTAGAAGCCATTTCAACGCTGCATGGTCCGTCCTCAATAAAAACTTCCGTCCGTACAAGTATTTGTAAAAGTGCTCAACGGACTTCACGACGGCCAATAGTTCTTTTCTGGTCACACAATAATTCCTTTCGGCTTTAGACAAAACCTTACTAAAATAGCCGATGACCTTTTCTTGTCCATCCTGTATCTGAGAAAGTACACCCCCAATGGCCAGATTACTTGCATCTGTGTCAAGTATGAATTTCCCTTCTGTCCGTGGATAGCTCAATATTGGTGCGGTTGTCAGGGCACGCTTCAGCTGTTGGAAAGCTGTTTCACACTCTCCGCTCCAAACATACTCATGTCCATCTTCAGTTAGCCTTGTCAGAGGCTTCGCTATATTGGCAAACCCAGGAACGAAACGCCTATAGTAGGTACATAACCCAAGAAAACTACGAACTTGGTGTTTATCTTTCGGTGTTGGCCACTCTTGAACTGCACGAATCTTATCGGGGTCGGCTGCCACTCCATTTTGTGATACGACGTGCCCGAGATATTTCACTTCCCTTCTGAATATGTGGCACTTTTTCGGACTCAGTTTCAGATTGGCTCCACGTAGTCTTCGGAACACTTCCTCTAGGTTTTTCAAATGTTCGTTGAATGATTTTCCGACTACAATCACATCATCTAGGTATACCAGGCAGGTCTTCCACGACAGCCCTCTCAGGATGGTCTCCATTAGACGCTCAAAGGTGGCCGGAGCGTTACATAGACCAAAAGGCATAACCGTAAACTGCCATAGTCCGGAACCAATAGTGAACGCGGTCTTCTCCCGGTCTTCAGGTTCCATTTCAACTTGCCAATAACCACTCTTCAAGTCCAAAGTCGAAAACCATCGTGAACCAGACAGGGTATCTAACGTGTCGTCGATGCGTGGTAAGGGATAGCTGTCTTTCTTGGTCACGTCATTAAGCTGCCGATAGTCCACACAAAATCTCGTTGACCCGTCCTTCTTACTGACCAGTACCACCGGTGATGCCCATGGACTGCTGGATGGCTCGATGACCCCTTGTTCTTCCATATCGGTAATAATCTTTTCGGCTTCTGCTCGCCTTGCTAGAGGTAGACGCCTCGGCTGCTGACGGACAGGCATAGAGTTGCCTGTATTGATTTTATGTTTTACTATATTTGTTCGTCCCTTCTGGCTATCGTCAAGAGCGAAGATATCTTGGTATCGGTGAACCAAACCCTGTACCTCTTTCACTTCCGTTCTGTTAAGGTCTTCGCACGAACTAGTAACCATACCCACTAATTTTCCACCATGGTCTTTGGGCACTGGTTTTGGAACATCAGCCATACACCTGGTTACTCGGAATACTGGCACACACTGTCCCACAAGGGTACTCTTCTTCAATGTCACCGGATTCACATTAACGTTCATAAGCCTCACCGGTACAGTCTTTCCAACCTTGATCAGCGCTTTTCCCACCAATATGCCACTATGGATCTTCTTATCACAAACAGGCTCCATCATTTTCACACATCCTACCCGAAGATCTCCATCCAAACCTGCCTCGACAACCATCTCGCTTTGACCAGGCAATATCACATCTTCTGTCAGCAAAACCCTTACGACAGGATCTTCTCGTGGGTGCAACGGAAGTTCTTCGTTACCAACCTTCAAAACACCCTCTTTCAAATCCAACGTAAAACCAAATTTTCTCAGGAGGTCCATTCCCAAGATGAAGTCATCAGTGATATCGGCTACCAGCACCTCATGATCACGTTCTTCACTTCCAATGCCAATCTTCATCTTCACCACTCCGCGTGTTGGTATCACTTCACCTGTTGCTGTACGGAGTTGAGTAGTTGTTGATAACAGCTTCATACTTGATTGTAGAACATCAGGGCGTACGATGGATTTTGTCGCCCCCGTATCAATAAGTAGTGGAACAGTTCGGTTAGCAATCTTTCCATCTACAAACAAACTGCCATTACTATTCTTTGATGTTACGGCATGGATCGTGATCTCCGGGGCATCTTCACTCGCAGTCAACGTTCGCCCCCTCTTGCCAACCCCTTTTAACTTTTCCGACGGTTGTACTTTTCTTATTTTGGGACAACGGCGTTCTACATGTCCTTGTTCGCCGCAGTTCCAACAACGAGGCCCTCGAACTTCTTGATGATTCTTCTTACGGTTCTCTTCCTTCTGAAGAACTCTCATTAATAATTCTTCTAGGCGATCTTTAGAACCTTCATCTTCTTCCACAACGGTCCGAACACGCCCGTGACCTCGGGACGCTTGTTTTGCAGCTTCAAATTCTAAGGCGTGAGCAAGCGCATCATCAGTTGTTCTTGGTCGTGCTAGCCTCAATGATTGTTGTGTTTCCCCGTCTCTTAACCCATCAATGAAGGTCTGCACAGCCAGTTGTCCCAGAAATGAATCGGGTGCCGTAGGGTACGCCAATCGGACAAGCCGCACAACATCGGCTTCAAACTCCTGCAGGCTTTCTCCATTCTTCTGGATACGATTCTTCACTTGCGCGTGATACACTTGTTGAAGATGCGCGTCTCCATATCTCATTTCCAATCTAGACACTAACAATTGGTAATCATTTTCCTGCCCTGCTGGGATTGTTTGCAGGACGTTCAACGCGTCTCCACGCAAAGCCACAGTTAAAGAAACGGCCTTTTCCTTGCCTGTCCATCCATTGGCCCCAGAAGCCGCCTCAAACTGTTTGTAGTAAGTGGACCAAGGTATCTTTCCATCGAACGTGGGTGGTTTTACTTTTATCCCTACGACAGGACCCTTTTCTTCTTTAAACTGTTTCTTTACTTCATTAAACGGCCTCTCAGAAGTTGAGGGAAACCGTAGTTGCCTCATTCTATCTTCCAGCATTTCGGTCATATCGTCTTTCTTAGTTGTTGGTGGTAATTGCATTTGGGCTATTTTCTCTTCTACCATCTTTATTACCCTATCTTGTTCCGCCAATCTACCTTCCAATAGTCCTAACGCACTGGCATTCTCCAAAAATTCTTCGAAAACTTTATCTTCCAAAGCTTTGACATTTTCCAACAATTCTCCTTTAAGCCTTCTAGAACTTTCCAGTAAATCTTCTTTAAGCATTTTAACATTTTCTTCCAGTACTTTAGTATTTTCAAGTAATTCTTGTTTAAGCATTCTAACATTTTCTTCGGACTTTCTAGAATTCTCTTCGGACTTTTCCAGTAATTCCTCTTTTAACATTCTAGAATTCTCTTCGGACTTTTGCAATAATTCTTCTTTTAAAATTCTAGAATTCTCTTCGGACTTTTGCAGTAATTCTTCTTTTAAACTTCTAGAATTCTCTTCGGACTTTCTAGAACTCTCTTCGTGCTTTTCCAATAGTTCTTCTTTTAGCATTCTAACATTATCTTCGGACTTTCTAGAACTTTCCAGTAACTCTTCTTTCATTTTACTTAATAACAAATTAGTATCAATTGCGGGTCCAGGTATTTCGAAGCGGTAATTTTCAGGATCTTCCTTCTGTTCTAAAAGCCATTCTCTTAGCCGATTTATCAAAACTTCTTTCTTTCCATTACTATCCAAGTCCCTCTCGTCCAATTCCCGTTTTAAATCTATTACTAAGAGATCTTTCAATAGTTTCATCACCATTTTAATCGTTTGTTGAAATTAATTTTAACACTAAAAATTTATTCTCACAGCACTTTATTTAATTATTACGCGATTTTATTTATTTTAGAACACCACACCTGACAACACTGTAACGTTCTTTCTAAAATAATAATACAAGTGCTGTTTAAATCGTCTATTCACAAACAAATATTTATTTATATACACTAATGAATACACTATAAATTAACGCTATGATTATAAACCATTAAAAACTATTATTTACAGACTATGAATTTCTAATACAACATTTATATTCACTATTTATTTTGTAATACCCAGTTAATGACTTGCAGTTGACTCCTCCTTTTCTCCGCGACGTCGACTTTATACCATCCTATAAACGTTCCAGAAATCACCCGAACATACCATGTATTTCTAGAATACACCAGAATAAACCGCGTCTGGTTCACATGCCCGCGCGATGCGTCATTCTCTCGAATGCGATAGAACACACCATTTGTTGCTCGAAAAGAGGTTCTTTCTTTTTCTCTCTTGTTACAGTATGTTAGATTTTAAGAAGTAGTAGTTATAGTAAAAAGCACACGTCAGTATGTAATAATCGGTTCAAATCAATATTCAATGTTACATTCTTAATTTACAGTTTTTAGTCAGTCTGAGTGAAACGACCAATTTTATATTAATTGAACTTTTTAGTTTTTAACTGTTTTACTTTAAATAAAATAGTTTGGTGTCAGAACGTTATTTTATTATCCCAACATCACGAAACCTTAACACTAGTTAATTAATAACTAAAGATTCTAATGTACATGCAGAAAATAAATGTCCCACATCATTTTTTCAATTTTTCAGTTATTACTTATAAAAATTGTAGCTATTTAAAATAGGCTACTTTTAATCTAAAAAAAACATCACACACGGAAACGCACTCTCCACAAATTGATAAATTAAAAGTAGCAAATAGTTTTAATAACATTAAGATTTCTTCCAATAAAGGCTATATGAATACATTAAATGAAATTAAAAAGAAAATAGACGATAACAATTTAGTAGTCATTAAAGCTGATAAAGCCAATAGCGTAACTCTCCTAACGCAACCTGAATATAATTTATGTAAATGTTACTAAACACTAAGGAATCTGGAGGCCGGAGCGGCGGTGGACGAGTGGTGTCAGTGCGTACTTGGGGCGACGGGATTTTTCTAATTAGAAAATTCCGCCACCTCAACTGTGGATGTGTGTATTCGTGTTGCATGTTAGATGGGGGACAGATGAACTTAGATGTTGGTTCCCCCGTAGTGTAGGCGTGAAATAATAATAAAAAAACTAAGGAATTTCATAAAATTAAAAAGGATCACACAAATAAATTCAATAAAGAAATAGTTTCAATTTTGAGCAACAGCAATAACATCCTTCCAGAAAATAATAATTAGTTAATTACCCATCAACACATAAAGAAGAACACACACAGAAAAGAATATGTATGACAGACTTGCCGCGGTGTTCTAAAACATTTTCTTTTATATCAATAATGCGAAATGTTCAATTAAATAATAATCATTTATTTTTTCGGAGTTTGCTAGTTAAAAGCGGCTGGAGAAAAAATAGTATGTTTAATTCATACAAAATTTCGTTTTGCGACTCATAAGATTGCCAGACTCCGTTCAGCAACTTCCTTATTCGTTCCAAAACATACATTTTTTTGTACTAATTAAACAAATAACTATTGCTACAATTTTTTCATGAAAGCACTTTATTTGTCTTGACGACTATATTGGTCGAATGGCTATTGATTTGCGATGACTGCGAAGAGGAACTCAAATATAAATCTTCAAAAACTGCTAAAACCTTACTTGAAAAACATTGCCAAAACGAGCAGATAATGTACTTGTGAAATAATAAGAATAAAAGCAATTAATGACCCCAGTTCATAACAAGTTTTAAAATTGTAATTTTAATAATGTTATCAAAATTATATATTAATTTTATTTAATTATTATTAATTTATTAAAATTATAAATTAATTTTAATTAACGTTATTCTTTTAATATAAATTTATTTTAATAAATTCGAAAAGTAGTTAACATAAACATAATAAACATAACACAACAAACGACATAATCTAATAGGTCGTGGAAACAACAAAGTCTGATAAAAAAAATCGTAAATAAGTCTGATTTTCTGTTTTAAAAAGGTAAAAAATGGAAAATACTTTATCTACGACCACCATAGAAAGTACATATTCCGCACAATCTAGTAACCGTGAAAACGACCAATTGCAAACAATCTCCAAACTCAACGGTAAAGTATGTGAGGAAGGAGTTCTCAATAATCCGTAGTTCTATTAAAACGCCATAGATGTCACCACTTGCAATATTTATAATATTATTAATTATTTGAAATATAAAATGTTATAAATTTTAGATAAAGGTTAATTTATTTTGTTTAATTAATATTTTATATTAAATTATATTTCGAATGGAAATCCATCTAGAAAAAAAAATATGGTCACACCCGGGGAATTGAACCGGGATCGCTCGGTTCGTAGCTACAGCGTAAGCATTGAGCTATCGATACACCTTTCAATGATGTTTTTTTCTCATTATATAAAGTTACAGTGATTGTTATTCAATTAAAACGTAAAATTAATTAATGTTTTACATTATTATATAATTTTTAATGTAATTTTATTTATTATTATTGCTAAATTACAATAAAAACATTGAAAACATTTATAATTTGCTACATAATGCGGGAATATTTGACATTTTGCGCAGAGGTTAATAACCTTGACAATTGAATTGTGATTTTTGTACATAATATAAATTATTTTTTGAAAACGAGTACATACGTATGATTATTTAGCTGTAAGTACTACATAGTATATTGACTGAAATTATACAAATTGTAAACGTATTATTACTATTGTCTTTACAAATTTAATGTTTAGTTTTGTCGTTTTTAAAATTCTAGATGTATCATGAGTGTTAATCCGATGAAGGAAAATTGGGGTGTACACTCGTACACCTCCAAACATCGTGGAAGCGGCTCACATTACATCTCTTAATTTATTGCCAAATATTTCAAATATGAATGCGAGTATAAATTCTAGGTTAAAAAACTTTCTTAGCTGTTGGTGGTTTATTACTTTTTTTGTTGTCGTAGATAAAGTATAGTGTGTAACGCGTGCAAAAACACCAATACTTTTCTGCACTTGTAACACAATATACTATTTTATACTCTAACTAAAGAAATAGAACAGACTAAGAATGCTGTCTAGAGTCATTAAACTTAAAAATACTGACAATTGACGATTTTTGTTAAAATACATATATCAGAAAAATGTTTGGATCAAGCAATAGGAACAAACATTTTTTAAAATTCTGTCTCAAATTGCAGAATTCTTAAAATTTAAAAATCTCTGGCTACCACCAGAATTGACCTACACAGCTTAGAATGGTATTGATGGTGATGGATAGAAATCCGGAACGGTTGCGGAAAGCTATGTTGCTGATTCAATTACTTAAAAACGACCAGTAGAGCTCTACTGGTCATTGCTCTTGCTCTGATTGTTCTGTTGGGCCTATTTAATATAAATAAATTGGCAAACTTGGTTGAATATAAGTCAGGTTTATCTTATAGAAAGATTCAAATGCAATTGGTTTTTGAAGATTGGCTGTTTCCTGCCTTATGTCCTTTTTTTCGTTCCATGTTACATAAATGTAAAATTTTCTTCTTTTATAAATAAAGTTGTTAAATGCCTATGTTTATCTCCCTAGGGATGCAATTTTGCCAAATCCAAGCATAACTTTGCTGAATGTGTAGTTGGGTGCGCGATATCATGTGGTGCGCTCTTTGTAATTTTATACGTACGAATACATGAAATCGTGTACAAAAGTACATAAGCTGCAAGCAAATTCTCGGGCCTGAATATTACATACCACTGTAACTGTCAACCAATAGTTAATTTTAAGGTGTATGTCCACCAAATAATGAAATAACGACTACCTACAAAGCAGATGTGATGAAATAGTATATTACATGTTGAGTTGGTAAAGGACTCTTTACAAGCCAAGCGATATTGTTTGGCCGAGACGGTACGTCGAGGTCAAACAATATTGCGAGGCTACGAAACTTTACCAACTAAAACGTTCTTTTTAAAATAATAACCAAAAATGCTGTTGAATCATCTATTAATAAAGAGAAAACATTCACTTAACGCATACTAATTTAATCTTAACTAATTACAAAACACAAGTATAAACTAACTATTAACAAACTATTTATATTTAATCACAATATTTATTTCACACTATTCACACACATATAAATTCTAACTTAGATATTTATTTATTACCACTGGCGTCTACTAACACGTCTAATTGCTCGCGGTTAACTAATTGATTCCCTTCCGTGTAAGCCGGCGTTTATATACCGCATAATCTTCTAGAACATGCACTAGATTCTTCTAGAAGGTCCATTGTTTGCCGCGCCCTCGTTGACGCACGCGGATGAGTCACACACGCAGGTGCCGACGAACCACACCGGCAGATGTTATGAGTCACGCATTCTCGAACATTCGACGGCGGCGTTCAGAGGGCTGATTGCGTTCATTACACTGCCCCCCTCTTCAAGTCTGTTCTGTCCCAGAACAGGCCCCACCCTCCGATGCCTGTAGAAAGGGTCGTGACGATATCGGCAGTCTTCACCTAGACTACACGTTCCATTACGGTAGAAGTAACAGTCTACACTCTTCGTCGGCCTTGATGCGGGCTGTGGGTCAAAACTGCAGACCAAGATTTTGACGTCCGTACCTCTAAAGATAACTTCCAGCATGTTTCTAACGATCCTCCAGTCCAACTGGTTCCGCCCACACCCGAATCTGGGAACTGCCAATTTGTTAATGCCCTTGGTAAGTAGCTCGGTCCTCAAATCCCATAACGCCTTCTACAGGTTCGCGTAACTGGGCTTCTGGCAGTTACCCTGTTTCGTTACTAGGTAGTAAATAGAGCGTCCATGATCCGACAAGTGTAAGGCCTTGCCAACAGAGGGATTCTGTTCTCGGAGTTCATCCAGCCGTCCAAATTTATATCTAAACACTACTGCGATCCCTCTTGCCATGCGGAGGTCCTCGGAGACACAATTAGCAATGGAATAATCAACAGGGACCCGGAAGAGATCTTGTTGCATATCGGTCCGGAATCCGAATCGCGCTTTTCTAGTTCCGGAAAATGCAGCCATAAACTCTCCAAAGGTTGGCTGGTCACCTTCAGGTCTTACGGTATAGACAGCCACTTCAGGCTCATCTTCCCGATCCGGGACTGCGTCATTATTTCCCTCATAGAGCGCCAGACGATTGGAGTGTACCACCTTTGGTTTCCCTCTTGGCAATTTCTGGATGCGATAAATCTAGTCATTTATTAGTTTCATCACCTGGTATGGGCCCTCCCAATTTCGCTGTAACTTTGGAGAATAGCCCCGACGTCTTTGCGGGTTGTATAACCAAACAAGCTGTCCAGGTTGAAACACTCCTTCTTGGGCTCTCACATCGTACGTAGTCTTCATCCGGTCATTCGCGATTCGACCATAGTCTCGGGTTCGGTCATGAATCTCCAACTTCTTCTTTAGGTTGGTGACATAATCATTTCCGGCTAACTCCTGCTCTGCAGGTGGAGATCCAAATTCTAAATTACACAGTAACCGTAACTCACGTCCAAACATCACAGACGCTGCTGATTGGCCGGTTGTTCCGTGAACCGATGCACGATAAGCCATCAGGAACAGATGCAAGTATTGATCCCAGTCTCGTTGATGATCGGAGACGACCTTGGCCAAATATTTGCCCATTGTGCTATTCGTCCGTTCTACCATTCCATCGGACTGCGGATGTAACGGAGTGGTCCGAGTCTTGCGCATGCCCAACAATCGACAGACTTCTCCAAAGAGTACAGATTCAAAATTACGGCCTTGATCCGAATGCAGCTCCATGGGCACTCCGAAACGACTGAAAAACTCTTTGACTAGTACGTCAGCAACAGTCGCGGCTTCCTGGTTTGGTAGGGCATATGCTTCTGGCCATTTGGTAAAACAGTCCATTGCCACTAAGATGTATTTATTCCCATCGTCGGTCTCGGGATATGGTCCGGCAATATCTATAGCTATTCTTTCCAGAGGACTACCCACATTGTACTGCCTCATAGGTGCTCTTCGTTTCCCCAAGGGTCCGTTA
Organism: Agrypnus murinus; assembly: GCA_929113105.1. Taxonomy (NCBI): domain Eukaryota; kingdom Metazoa; phylum Arthropoda; class Insecta; order Coleoptera; family Elateridae; genus Agrypnus; species Agrypnus murinus. The sequence goes on along the minus strand of OV816025.1, from coordinate 89,798,719 downwards.
CCAGTGGCACATAGTTCGCATTTCCGGCACCACTCTTTCACGTCTTCTTTACAGTTGACCCAATAAAAACGCTCCCCAACTTTCTCCAAAGTATTCTTCACACCGAAGTGTCCTCCTGAGGCACCGTCATGGAGATGTCGCAATACTGTAGCCACTCGGTTCCTTGGAACCACGAACTGAAACCTCATGGTGGTGCCATCTTCACTCTCTAGCACTCGCTTTAGGAGATCGTTTTCCACCTTCAAGGACTCCCATTGGTCCCAATACGCTTTAAGAGTTCTGTTGAAAGGGCTGACGGCTTCCCAGACAGGCCTTTCTCCCACACGCTTCCATTCCAGTACCATTTCTAATTCGGGATCAGCCTCCTGCTGTCGTTGTAGTTCTTCCGGTAACCAATTATCGTTGACGATGGTAGTTCTTAATACTTGGCTAGCAATCTTCCCATCCACAAACAAACTGTCGGTACCATTCTTTGATGTTACGGCATGGACGGTTATCTCCAGGGCTACTTCACTCATGGTCAACGTTCGCCCCCTCTTGCCAACCCCCTTTAACTTTTCCGACGGTTGTACTTTCCTTATTTTGGGACAACGGCGTTGTATGTGCCCTTGTTCGCCGCAATTCCAACAACGGGGCCCTCGAACTTCTTCTTCTTACGGCTTTCTTCCTTCCGAAGAACTCTCAGTAATAACTCTTCTAGGCGATCTTTGGGACCTTCCTCTTCTTCCGCAACGGTTCGAACTCGCCCGTGGCCTCGGGGCGCTTGTTTTGCGGCTTCAAATTCTAAAGCGTGAGCAAGCGCATCATCAGTGGTTCTTGGTCGTGCCAGCCTTAATGACTGCTGTGTTTCCCCGTCCCTTAGTCCATCAATGAAGGTCTGCACAGCGAGTTATCCCAGAAATGAATCGGGTGCCGTAGGGTACGCCAATCGGACAAGCCGCGCAACATCGGCTTCAAACTCCTGAAGGCTTTCTGCATTCTTCTGGACACGATTCTTCACTTGCGCGTGATACACTTGTTGAAGATGCGCGTCTCCATATCTCATCTCCAATCTAGACACTAATAACTGGTAATCATTTTCCTGTCCTGCTGGGATTGTTTGCAGGACGTTCAACGCGCCTCTACGCAAAGCCACAGTTAAAGAAACGGCCTTTTCCTTGCTTGTCCATCCGTTGGCCCCAGCGGCCGCCTGAAATTGTTTGTAGTAGTTGGACCAAGGTATTTTTCCATCGAACGTGGGTGGTTTTACTTTTATCCCTACGGCAGGATCCTTTTCTTCTTTAAATTGTTTCGGCGACTCAGAAGTTGAAGGAAACCGTATTGACTCATTCTATCTTCCAACATTTTAGTTACGCTATCTTTCTCAGTTCTTGGTGGTAATTGCATTTGGGCTATTTTCTCTTCTACCATATTTATTACCCTATCCTGTTTCTCCAATTTAATCTCTTTAATTTATTTTAACGCGCTGGGGTTTTCCAACAATTCTTCGAAAACTTTATCTTCCAACGCTTTGACATTTTCCAGCAATTCTCCTTTAAGTCTTCTAGAACTTTCTTCGGACTTTTCTAGTAATTCTTCTTTAGGCCTTCTAGAACTTTCTTCAGACTTTTCTAGTAATTCTTCTTTGAGCAATCTAGAGTTTTCCAGTAAATCTTCTTTAAGAATTCTAGAATTTTCTTCAGACTTTCTAGAATTCTCTTCGGACTTTTCCAGTAGTTCTTCTTTCAACATTCTAGAATTCTCTTCGTACTTTTCCGGTAGTTCTTCTTTCAACATTCTAGAATTCTCTTCGGACTTTTCCAGTAGTTCTTCTTTCAACATTCTAGAATTCTCTTCGGACTTTTCCAGTAGTTCTTCTTTCAACATTCTAGAATTCTCTTCTATTTTACTTAACAACACATTAGTATCAAATGCGGGTCCAGGTATTTCGAAGAGGTAATTTTCAGGGTCTTCCTTCTGTTCCAAAAGCCATTCTCTTAGCCGATTTATTAACACGCTGTTAAGGCCCGTTGTTTCTAAATCTCGTTCTTCCAGTTCGCGTTTTACGTCTACTACCTTCAGATCTTTTAACAATTTCATCGCCATTTTAATTATTAGTCTTTAGTCATTGTTTTTAACACTAACAGTTTATTCTTACAGCACTTTGTTTATTACACAATTTTATTTATTTTAAACCCACATCTGACACCACTGAAACGGTCTTTTTAAAATAATAACCAAAAATGCTGTTGAATCATCTATTAATAAAGAGAAAACATTCACTTAACGCACACTAATTTAATCTTTCACAATATTTATTTCACACTATTCACACACATATAAATTCTAACTTAGATATTTATTTATTACCACTGGCGTCAACTAACACGTCTAATTTCTCGCGGTTAACTAATTGATTCCCTTCCGTGTAAGCCGGCGTTTATATACCCCATAATCTTCTAGAACATGCACTAGATTCTTCTAGAAGGTCCATTGTTTGCCGCGCCCTCGATGACGCACGCGGATGAGTCACACACGCAGGTGCCGACGAACCACACCGGCAGATGTTGATGAGTCATCCATTCTCGAACATTCGACGGCGGCGTTCAGAGGGCTGATTGCGTTCATTACACAACGAAATATGTATACTATTTTATTCACAATCATATTGCAATATGTACATTTATATCATTGTAAAAACCTTGGAAAGTAAACTATTGCTATAGCAACAGCAAAGTGGTTAACAATTTCGTTTACATGTCTGTAAAACTGACCAGTAAAGTATTGTAAATAAGTATTTGTAAATAATTTAAAGCAGAATGTTTTATTCAATTTAGATTATTTTTTTATAAATGTATTTAATGTCAAAAATACCTTTTTTATTTATTTCTTGCTTTCTTTAATTGTCACAGAAAGCTCAACTTACCGAATTATTATTTCTAGAAAAACAACGATATAACACAACTGTTATGATTCATAACGTGTCTAGGCGTTGTAATAGTCGGTATAACTCTGACCAACTATGACTTTTTATACAAATAAACTTTTACTTTAAATAGTGAATAGTATCGTCAACACAAATAGTTATTTAAGCAACAAGCCCGGAAAATGAAAAATGGCCGTGTAGACTTTTCAGGTCTACAGTTAGTAAAGACATTTTTCAGCGCACGCCTAGAAAGTTATTTTTTTAGTCTATTTTGGAACTGGAAAATGAATCTTTACCAGTCTGAGCATTGGAAAGATCGTTTCCAGCCCAAGACTGTAGATGTTGTTTACATGCAGATATCTGTTGTTTTAATTATTTATTTTAAATATTATTATTGTTTCTATCTTGGTTTGTAATTTGCCTTGTTTCCATAGAAGTTTTCACCAGGCAACTCAATTTTTGTATATTAGAAATTGAAAAATCAAGAATTTTATCCAATTTCATTCTGTCACTAATTGTCTAGTACTACTGTAGTTAAAAAATAAAATACACACTACGAACATACGCACAAAAAAATCTAATACGCAACTAATTTCTGAAGCGTCGTTCCTAAGCTTTCTCGTTTCTAAACCTCCGCCTTCAACATTGCCCCGGTATCTACGAACTTGCTTAGAAAAGAGCCACTTTCAAAGCTCTTTACGTGAATAACTATTTTCGGGTATTTTACGTAGAATATTTTTTCTGCACAAGAGTAGTATATCTGTGGGGACTCCAGACCAAACTAGGTCAATGGTAGGTGAGGTGTGTGTGTAGGTTAGCAGGGGTCAGATAAGGCATAAGTAAGATAAGCGATGTGTTATTATTGTGTGTGTAGGTTAGATAAAGCTTAGGTCAGCAGGTCAGATAAGCGGTGTTGTATATTTTATTCAGGTATACAGGTAATCCGTGTGTGTAGGTTAGATAAGCCATAATATAAGCGGTATGCTATTGTTTATTCAGGTATACAGGTAATCCGTGTATGTAGGTTAGATAAAGCTTAGGTCAGCAGGTCAGATAAGCGCTGTTGTATATTTTATTCAGGTATACAGGTAATCCGTGTGTGTAGGATAGATAAGCTATAATATAAGCGGTGTGCTATTGTTTATTCAGGTATACAGGTAATCCGTGTGTGTAGGTTAGATAAGCCATAATATAAGCGGTATGCTATTGTTTATTCAGGTATACAGGTAATCCGTGTATGTAGGTTAGATAAAGCTTAGGTCAGCAGGTCAGATAAGCGCTGTTGTATATTTTATTCAGGTATACAGGTAAGCCGTGTGTAGGTTAGATAAGCCATAATATAAGCGGTGTTGTATATTTTATTCAGGTATACAGGTAATCCGTGTGTGTAGGTTAGATAAGCCATAATATAAGCGGTGTGCTATTGTTTATTCAGGTATACAGGTGTACAGGTAAATTTTTCCCAGGTGACTAGGTGTGTTTCCCAGGTAACCAGGTACACAGGTGTACAGGTAAATTTTTCCCAGGTGACAGGTAGAATTTTTTCCAGGTGTAATAATAGGTGTAGATTAAAAAAACAAAGAAGTATACAGTGACGTCATCTATCAAGTTTTACCTTGCTGTTTTGGATGAACAAAGATTATTTTTTAGTATTGAACTCATTACTGCAGATAAGTTTTCTAGAAAAACCCAAAACAAAGCTAATTTATCTTTCATATAAAACATTTTTCAAGAAATGATAAAAATACTAAGGTTAAAAGGTTAAAAAATTTTAAGAACTTTAGAGATAATAAGAAAGGTGAGATGAACAATAAATAGCTAAGATTGTTTTATTTTATATAACAGTGCTATTTGTGCATTTAACAAGTCATGATGGATAGCAATAATAATAGTAATTACAGTAGAGAGATTAGATCTTTGTGTAAACAAATAAGAACTGCAGATAATGCTACAGTAGGTAGGAAACGACATCTAGAGACTTGCGTTTTAAATGCAAAGACGCTAAGATTACGAAATGTAACGAGCGGGGGAGGTGAATCTGATAAAGATCTAAGAAGTCGCAGATTAAAATGGATTGATATTGAAAACGCATTTGACGGAAGGATTCGCACAGGTGCAGTCGTTAATTTAGTACATATGGATCCTATAGAGTTCATGAGAGATAGCTTTTATTTAGTAAGAATCCGCTTAAGGAAGATATTGAAACAACTTGACTGTTTAAAGGTGAATTTTGTCTTAAGCTGTGAATATGAAAAGGTGGGGAATCCAAAAGAGACGGATATTAAATATTTTAACACGAAAAATTTTAATATTTATAAAGCAACTGATTTAGAATTGGTATTTAAGAGTGTGGAAGATAATCTAAAAGTTAGTTTAGATGAGTTTGAGGAGAAGGGTAGCGGTTGGATTCTTAAATCAGTGTTAAGGTTATCAGTTAATATATCACAAATATGATCTACATAATCGCATTGATGCTGATGGATTGTGTTTTATTAAGAAGTAAAAGGATCATTTATTATCTATGTATGCTGATGGTGTTAAGTGACGCTCAGGATGCTAAAATAAATTCGCAAATGTGGCTTAATGGAACTACATCAATTCACCGAAATGCAAATGGTAGCATCGCCAGTATTCATTTAAATGAACCTTGGCATGATGGAATTCCTATTTTTAACTATACTAGTGCATTTAAAGTATTGAGAACTTTAAATGTAAATAGGAAATCTGTAATTGATGTGACGAATGATGAGGGGTGTAAAGTGACTCAGGAGTGTGAAGATGATAAAATACAATTAGACTTCCTTCTAACGAAAACAACATCTTTAGAGATAGAACTTGAAAAAAGCAGAAGCCTATATAATTTTACAGTTAATCAATTACAACAATGTAAAACAAATGAACTTATTTTAAACCGTCGCCATGCGCTATATAAATAGAATATATCCTAATTTAAAAGTTTAAAAGTAAAGCTTTATATGAGAGAGAGAGAGAGAGAGAGAGAGAGAATTAAATTTTTTTTAAAATGAATTGTACATAATTATATATTTTATAGAAAAATATACTATTTTAAAAATGATGTATTGTGTTTTTAATTTCTCATATATTTAATATAGGAAAATGTGACAAATCCACACGAATTTACAAATTAACATTGTTTCTTATGTAAAAATAGCACAAATTTCAGATTTTTTCTAATAAACTTGTTACCGTTGAACGGCTCGTAGTTATTCAGAGTTACCAAATAATGCTAGTAAAAGGAAAGAAAGGTTAACGCAATAATACGGCAGTATTATAACACAAAATAAAGTCATATATTCATCCAAATATATACAATAACAAAATATGATAGTGGTTAAGGCAAAAGTTGGAAAAATAATGAGACAGAGTGTCCCGCGAGAAGCGCTTATATGTTAGGATGTCGGTTCCTCCTCCAGGCTGGTGCTGCGTCGTGGTTGGCTGGCCGGCTTCTCCAATTGCAGGCTGCAGACGTCGTGGAGCACGTGGTTCTAGGTGTCAAACTTGTCACCGACGACCACGTGCGCCACGACGTCAGAAGCCTGCAATTGGAGAATCCGGCCGACCAACCACGATGCAGCACCAGCCTGGAGGAGGGACCGACATCGTAACATTTAAGCGCTTCACGCGAGACGCTTGCTCTCATTATTTTTCCAACTTTTGCCTTAACCACTATCATATTTTGTTATTGTATATATTTGGATGAATATATGACTTTATTTTGTGTTATAATACTGCCGTATTAATGCGTTAACCTTTCTTTCCTTTTACTAGCATTATTTGGTAACTCTGAATAACTACGAGCCGTTCAACGGTAACAATTGGCGCCCAACTACAGTGTGTGTTTGGATAGACACAACAACCGACGACCCAGCCTATGGTGAACACCCGATCGACAACACGAGAGATGGCAGAGGACAACAAACCGACAGCAGCATCCATGGACCCGTCTTCGGCGTTCTTCTCGGCCCTGCTGGACCGGCTCACCGCTCTGACACCGACGGCAGTCAACCCAGCCCTACCGACCTACGGCGGCCACGACGATGAAGACCTGGAGGACTTCATCGCCCAGATGACTGCCAACATCGCGACATCCCCGGACCAGCTGAGGCTCATCATGGTCCAACTGCGGGAGCCAGCACGCGCCCTAGCCCAAAAGCAGCCGCCGAGGACTCCGGAACAGCTGTTCGAGCTTCTACGCAGGACCTACGACTCCCACGTGCAGCGCGTCCAGCTGTACCAGGAGTTATTCGCGAAGACCCAGGCCGACCGTCAGGTAACCGCGGATTTTTTAACCCGGAAGATGTCCTTGTTTCAGAAGCTGGTACCAAGTATGCGGGAAGCTGACAAGATCCACCTTCTACGGAAGCTGCTCCGTCCCGAGGTAGCGGTCTACCTTTGCGGCCACTTCAACAGCGTGCGGGACCTAGCAGACGCAGCCATCGCCACCGCGTACACTCTCCAGTCCACCAAGAAGGCAACCAACCCCTTCATCGGCCAGGATCAACTTCCGAAATGCCGCTTCTGCCCGGAACGACACTTCCACCGCGACTGCCCCGTACGGAGTTCGGGAAACGACGCCGGGGGGGATTAGGCCGGCATATTCCCTCTTTAACGGCCATGCCCGGCATACAGGTACCTAGGATTCAGGTAAGCATGAATAATGACATTTGTTTCAGAGCGCTAGTGGACACCGGCGCCTCCATCAATGTCATCAACGCGAAGTTCGCCCCGGGAGCCCGGAAAATCGCCACCAAACTCCCACTGGCTAGCGGTAGCCAGAAGATGTCCTGCAGCGGGGAAGCGGAACTCGCCATCATCATCTCCGGATACGAACACGCCGCCAAATTCGTCGTCAGCAGCGACCTCCGAGAGGACTGCATTCTGGGGATGCCTTGGTTACAAGAGCAGCAAGCGACGGTGGACATCGTCAGAGGCTGCCTGTACCTGGGAATCGGAGAACGGAAGACCGTCTTCTGGACCAAACCACCCCCTAAGACGGAATCAATAAGTATCGGGGAAATTAATCACAGTTTCCCAACGGACGCGCAAACCCGGTTTAAAAATTTAATTTCAGATTTCCCCGCGCCTTTCAACACCACCCAGGGGATGACGACAACGAGCAGCACCAGGCATAAGATCGACGTGACGGAACGGAAGCCAGTCTGCCAACGCCCCTATCGCGTGTCGGATGAAAAGAAGCGGATCATCCAAGAACAGGTGGAAGAAATGCTGTCCCAAGGCATCATCGAGGCTTCCACATCGCCGTACTCCAGCCCGGTGGTCCTGGTGAAGAAATCCGACGGCACACCCCGGTTCTGCGTGGACTACCGCAAGCTGAACGCGATCACCACCAGCGAGCCATCACCGATGCCCATCATCCAAGAGACCCTGCGTGACCTGGGGGATGCAGCAGTGTTCTCCCGTCTGGACTTGAAGAGCGGCTACTGGCAAATCCCTATGGACGAGGGATCCAAGCAGCTCACCGCCTTCAGCACCCCGGATGGAGGCCACTACCACTTCAAGGTCATGCCCTTCGGACTCCGCAACGCCCCGGCAACGTTCCAACGCCTGATGAGCCAGGAAGTCCTCGCAGGATACCTCCGTAAGTTCTGCATCGTCTACCTGGATGACATAATCGTTTACAGCTCCGACTACGAGACCCACCTCCGACATCTCGCTTTAGTCTTGGAGAGACTATCGCAACACCGCCTCCGGTTGTCCATCAAGAAGTGCGCCTTTGGAAAGGCGTCCCTCGACTTCCTCGGCCACACCATCCACCCGGGAATCATCACGCCCCAGCGGAAGCACGTAGAGCAGATCCGGCAGCTGCCCGTACCGACCACCAAGGACAAACTCCGGAGTTTCCTTGGCGTTTGTGGATGGATCCGCCAATACATCCCGGACTTCGCGACCATCGCGGCACCACTAACCGATTTGTTACAGGCAAAGAAAACGTGGGAGATCACACCGGAAGTCATGGGGGCATTCAATCGACTGAAGACCGCATGCAGCCAACCGCTCCAGCTACACCATCCTCGCCCCAACGAGCCCCTGGTGGTCCAGACCGACGCGAGCTCCATCGGCATCGGGGCCATAGTCTACCAGGAGAACGACGACGGGACCAAGAGGATCATCTGCTTCGACAGCGCGCGCCTTAAACCAACGGAGCAGCGGTACCACATCAACGAGCAAGAGTGCCTGGCCCTGACATGGGCCCTCCGACGCTACCGACCGCTACTAGAGGGGAAACGCTTTAAAGTCCGGACGGACAGTAAAGCCCTTACCTGGTTACAATTGTTCAAAGAGGAAAAGGCAAAACTACTCAGATGGGCTTTGTTTTTACAGGAATTCGACTTCGACCTGGAGCATTGCCGCGGTACCCAGAACGAATTCGCGGACGTTCTATCGCGAGACCCCGAGGACGAGACCACCCACGACGCCCTAATCGACGCGCGACCAGCCTCACCGGAGCTCCACGCCCTGACCACCATCGTCGACGAGATCAAGCGGGCCCAAGACCAGGACGACGAGACGCAAGAGTTCCTGAGACGCTGGCGAAACCCCTTCACCCCCGAAGATGAAGGCATCCGATCCGCGTACGAGCAATTCGAGGGATACCTTTACCGCGCCGCCACCGACACCGATCCGCAGACGCTGTACGTGCCACCCGCAGCCCGAGAAAAGGTACTCAAGCAACACCACGACGACAGTGGACACCCCGGCCGGGACGAGACCCACACCGCCATCCGCCGGAGATACTGCTGGCCGCAACTAGCTCGCAACGTCGCCCTCCACGTCCAACAATGCGTGACCTGCGCCGCCGTGAAAAGAGGTAAGTTACAGACTAACGCTAATTTACAGGCACGAAAACCAACCCGACCATGGCATACCGTCAACATCGACATCATGGGGCCCTATCCACCAACAGCTTCTGGAAGAAGATACATCCTGGTCATCGAGGACGCCTTCACGAGATGGGTCGAGGCATTCGCGATGCGGGACGCCACCAGCCAGTTCATGTGTCGACTAGCGGAAGAGGAAGTCTTTCATCGGTTCGGCTACCCGAAGGTCATCCTCACGGACAACGGTACCCAGTTCACCAGCGACCTCTGGAGAACCACGTGCAGAAGATGGGGCGCGACCCACCACACGACGGCGATCTACCACCCCCGAGCCAACCCGGTCGAACGACGCAACCAGGAGATCAAGAGGGCCCTCCGCACGCGACTTCAGGGACAACCCCACGACGAATGGGTCCGCCATCTACCCCGAGTCCTCCACGACCTCCGCCTCCGGACCAACGCCGCCACGCGATCGAGCCCTGCCAAGCTGCTGTTCGGGTATGAGCCACTTCAGCCAGGGGATCAACAGCTTCCGGAACAACGGGAACCGCCATCCGCCGAAGACCGACAGAGGGAAGCCACCGCCAACCAACTTCGGTATCACCGGAGATACCAGGGGCAGCCCACCGCACCAGTCGCCCGGGTAGGAGAGGATGTCATGGTACGGGCCCACATCCAGTCCAACGAGCAGCGGAAGATCCACGCCGGTTTCGCGCCCAAATGGTTGGGACCCTACAACATCCGGAACATCTTCGACGGGAGGGTCTACACGGTCGACAAAGGGGGACAGCAGGTGAAGTACCACGCAGACCACATCCGGCCAGCACCACGACGCCCAGCGCTTCGCACACCGCCTCCGGCATCACCACCACCGCACCCGGAAGAAGACGAAGAAGACGCTTTGCAGGCCATGCCGTCGTCTCCGAGGGGGGGCGAATTGTCACCGACGACCACGTGCGCCACGACGTCAGAAGCCTGCAATTGGAGAATCCGGCCGACCAACCACGATGCAGCACCGGCCTGGAGGAGGGACCGACATCGTAACATTTAAGCGCTTCACGCGAGACGCTCGCTCTCATTATTTTTCCAACTTTTGCCTTAACCACTATCATATTTTGTTATTGTATATATTTGGATGAATATATGACTTTATTTTGTGTTATAATACTGCCGTATTATTGCGTTAACCTTTCTTTCCTTTTACTAGCATTATTTGGTAACTCTGAATAACTACGAGCCGTTCAACGGTAACAAACTTTTAACTTATTCTCTTGGCGGTACGTGCACATTTCTATAAAAGAATTACCAGAACCTATATTTAGTTAGTTTACTCTTTTATAAGTAGCAGTTACAGTGTATACGAGGATAAATTGAAAAGTCTCCGGCCTAGGCAATAAAACAAACGAATATCAGGGTAACAAAAATTTTATTTTTCTACGTAGTCCCCATCGAGTTCAATGCACTTGGTCCACCTTTGTTCAAGTGCTCTTATACCGTCCCTATAAGCCTTTTCTTCTAACTCGTCAAAATAGGCGTTTGTGGCAGCAATCACTTCTTCATCGGACTCGTATTTCTTTCCAGCGTGAAATTTTTTTAGGTTTGGAAATAAATAAAAATCCGATGGGGCTAAGTCTGGTGAATAAGGGGCATGGGGTAACAATTCAAATTGCAATTCATTGATTTTTGCCATGGCAATTGCCGACTTGTGACAAGGTGCATTGTCCTGGTGAAACAGAATTTTTTTCTTTGCTAATCCAGGTCGTTTTTCTTCAATATTTTTTTTTAATTCATCCAGTAAGGTAGCATAGTATACTCCGTTGATTGTTTTACCTTTTTGAAGATAATCAACGAAAAGTACTCCCTTGGCGTCCCAAAAGACTGAAGCCAAAACTTTTCCGGCTGACGGAACTGTTTTGGCTTTCTTCGGAGCAGGTTCTCCTTTGGCAGTCCACTGTTTTGATTGCTGCTTTGTTTCGGGTGTGTAGTGATGAATCCACGTCTCATCCATTGTTACAAACCGTCGCAGAAAGTCCACTGAATTTCGATTAAACAAGTCTAAACACTCACTTGAAACTGTTTTGCGAGTCAGCTTTTGTTCCACTGTGAGCAGCCGCGGCACCCAACGTGCCGATAACTTTCTCATTCCCAAAATTTCGGTTAGGATATGATATGTTCGTTCCGTTGAAATGCCCAGGGTATCTGCTATTTCAGCCAACTTCAATCGCCGATCATTCAACACAACTCTATGGACTTTTTCGACAATTTCCGTTGTGGTGGCAGTTTTCGGTCTTCCTGAACGCGGTGCGTCATCTGTGCTTTTGCGACCCCGTTTAAAGTCCGCAACCCAGGTTTTAACTGTGCTATAGGAAGGAGAAGATTCGCCTAATGTCCCGTCTAGCTCAGCTTTGATTTCTTTTGGGGATAAACCCTTAATGTGAAAATATTTAATAACCGCACGAATTTCAGCTTTTTCCATTTTAACACCACACAAAACTTTATCGACTTTGACAACTTGCCAAACAATTATTGTTTGACAGAAATTTTTGTTATTTCACAGCCATACTGATAAATTAAGAAAAAATAAAATGCCGTAAAAACATTGCAAAAATTTGTATCCCATATGGGTTAGGCCGGAGATTTATCAATTCATCCTCGTATATGGATAGTTTTGAAATGTGTGCTGAAGATTATCAGCAGCCTGAAGTTGAAGAATGTCATTGTAAGTACACCGCAAATTATATTTTACTTGAAATTTATATCGCTAATTTCTTGTTATTTTTTATTTTTTAGTTCATTCATCTCATGAGGATGATGATGATGGTGTAGACGTAGTAAATACATGTAGATATTCCGATTTAAGAAAGAATTATTATAATAATAATCATCATCAAGCGAAAGATCCATATGAAGAGATGCAGCTGTTATCATCTTCAAGATATTCACTATCAAACCCGGAGCCGATATTAAATAATTGGTGTTATTGCGCACATTCTAATTATGTGGAGGTAGGATTAAGCTCAGCATTATATTTTTCACCAGTAGTTCGCATATCTTGCTCGAATAAAAATTGTAAAAGTTCGTTAATAATCTTTAATGAAACACAATGGCGAGAATTATGTGATATAAAAATCGAGCACAAATGTCGAAAGTTCTTTTATGATAGTTGGTTCCCTGAAGAAATAACTGAACAAAAACATGTTTTACAAGATGGGAAAATATCATTAATATTTAGACACGTTACGCATGGTGAAAATGTAGTAAAACTAATGGGTGATAATAACAGTGCTATAGTATTAAGTGAGAATGAATTTATGGAAATGTTCACCATATCAAATTTAATTTCACATAAAATAGAACTTTTACGTTCTGAGAATTTCAAAGAGTTTTATGTTGAACTTGTAAAAGCTATTAGTAAGGTTTTAAACGAAAATCCTGGAATAGATATTATATTGTATATTAAAATGCTTTGCAATCACTTTAATTCGCAACACTATTCTACACTAGAAGAAATGATATATTTTGATTCTGAAACTCTTGTTACAGATATCCGAAATCGGAACTGATTGCCCTTTATGTCATTATAAAAGAATGTTATTAATATATATGGAAAAGTTAAAAGCTTTACGCTTTAGTTTAGAAAATTATTGTAAACAGAGAAAACTATGCAGACAATTTGAACAATTAAAAATAAATATTGATAATGAAGGTGATGATTTAACTATTCAGCTATCAAAATTATCATTATTAACAAATTGTACGCTTTTTGCGTGAAAAATTTTTAATAAACTTTTTATATTACTTGTGTGTTTATATTTCCCCGAACTGTCCTTTCCTACATCAAAGGTCGGTTGAAAGGTATAAATAGCAGACTTGGAAGTGATTCTCTTATTAAATGCTGATCTACGGTGAAGGTGTGATCAATAGCCTAATCAACAAACCACCAATTGAACTTCACCTACCTGGATATAATTTTTGTGGACCGGGTACGAAATTAGAAAAACGATTACAGAGAGGTGATCAAGGAATAAACCCTTTAGACTCCGCATGTCGGGCGCACGATATCGCTTATCATCAACATAAAGGTGTAGAAGAAAGACATCAAGCTGATAAAATTTTACAGGAGGCTGCTTGGAATCGTGTTAAATCACGTGACGCAGGAATTGGTGAAAAAACTGCAGCTTTAGCAGTTACAACGGCGATGAAAGTAAAACGAAGACTAGGAGCAGGAATGGCAGACGTTCGAAAGCGTAGAAATAGAAAAGTTAAGAGAAAAAGTGTAAAACATAGGGAAACTACATCTTTTCAAGGAGGGTTTTTAAGAGATATTATTAAAGCAATTAAAAATATAAATGCAGATGGTGATGGAACAAATCTCATTAAAGTTGCCTTAAAAGCTGCAAAGCGAGCCGTTACAAATGGTGGCGGTAAAAAGAAAATTAAAGTTCCGCGAATCATCCCTCTACCTAAAGAGGGGGGGATACTACCCCTCATCCCCATTTTTGCAGGGCTCAGTGCGTTGGGGGGGTTGGCTGGCGGCATATCGAATATAGTAAAATCTGTAAATGCAGCTAAAGCGGTAAAGAAACAACATGAAGAAGGTATGCGCCATAATAAAATGATGGAGGCTATGCAATGGGTAAAAAAGGAACAGCTCTGTTTTTGAATCCATATAAATCTGGAAGCGCTCTTTATTTAAAACCATATCCAAAAAACTAAAGAGCTTACCTCGAAGAGCTTTAACTGATATCGATTTGATAAAATACACTAGAAACGTTAAACATTTTCGAGGTATATTCATGAGAAATGATCTCCCCCCTAAACCGTGGATAAACGAAAGTGCAATTGTAAACTTAGATGATAAGAGCGGACCTGGTACGCATTGGGTTTGTTATCGAAAACAAGGATCAAAAGTTTACTATTATGATTCTTTTGGAAACTTGCAACCTCCATTAGAATTACATCACTATTTTAAAGATTGTGATATTTTCTATAATTATGAAAACGAACAGACTTATAATACGGTCAATTGTGGTCATTTATGCCTTCGGTTTTTATATAAAAAGAAGATCTAAATAACTATTTAGTATAATAATGTCGCAGGCACTCAGCGTGAGCGGTACAGGAAATACATTTTCCAGCGGACCAATACATCCCATACAATTACATTCAAATTATACTCACTCATTGGGATTGGTTATATTGAATACATGTAATTCAGTGAGAAACATTTATCCGGGTAACAATAAATTTTATTTTGATGATAATGAGATCACAATACCGTCAGGTTGCTATGAAATAGATGAATTAAATGGATTTATACAAAATGAAATTAATAGAATGAAAGTTTAAAAAAATAAGCAGCAGGTTGTTAAAGAGAAGAAATTCGAAAAGGAAATTGAATTACGTCCAAACAACAATACATTAAAATGTGAAATAGAATCTATCTATACGATAGACTTTGAAAAACCAGGTAATATAGGTTCCATGCTTGGGTTTACACCTCAAAAATTATTACCCGGAAAAAGATATACATCTGATAAAGATGTGCAAATAATAAAATCTTCAAATATTTATGTAGATACGAATATTACGGGGGGTGCATATAGAAATAACATTCCCTGTCATACTATCTATACATTTGGATTAAGTGTTCCACCTGGATATAATTTAGATGAAAAACCTTCAACGGTTATTTATTTTCCTATAAATGTTAGTCAAATAGATAATATAACCATTCGTTTAGTGGATGACGAAGGGGAATTAGTTAATTTTAGTGAAGATACGAAAACTAGTATCTGGCTTCATTTAAAAAGTGAAGAGAAGAAAAAGACAAGCAGGCCGTCCAACATTCATTAATCAAATGAAAGTCATCGGTGAAGCACCCTCGCAGCTCACGTGTAGTGATATTAAATTTCTATCTAAACTTGGATTCAAGGTTTTAAATAAAACAAACGTGTGTAAGTGTAAGAATGGGGGAGGGAGGCAACGTAATGAAAAAAGTTAAATACAATGAAGAGGGTCATAAGCTAGATATTTTTAAAAAGCAACGATTTGATGATTTAATTGTTAAAGAAGAAATATTTTCATATTTACCATACACTCAAAATACTGAGAACTCTGACACCATTCGAATAGAGATTCAAAGTTCAGACTTAATTACAGCAACATGTGATAGCTTCATTAAAATTAATGGAACTTATGATATTAGTCCTCCCGGAAAGGCATGTACGTTTGTCAATAATGCACCTTGTTTTTTGTTTGAAGAAATTCGCTTAAAGATGGGTAATAATGAAGTTATTGATGTATGTAAGCAGCCAGGTATAACATCATATTTGAAGGGGGCAGTTTCATATTCAGAACGAGATGGTATCGGTTTAAGCTGCTCAGGATGGACGCTTAATGAGGGGCAGCAAATGTTTAAAAATAATAGGTTTTCATGTATAATACCTTTAAAGCATTTATTTGGATTTTGTGAGGACTATAGAAAATTAATTGTGCGAATGCCTCAGGAATTGATTTTGATACGATCTAAAAGTGATGTCAATTGCTATCAAAGTAATGAGGGTGAAGTGAATTTTAAAATTACAAAGATAAGTTGGGAAGTTCCTCATGTTACTCTAAGTGATGAGGCGAATTTAGATTTACTAGAAAAATTACGTAAAACATCAGGTATAACAACATTCTACCGACGATGGGAATTACACGAATTGCACGGTCTACCGCAATCAAATAAAACTATATGGCGTGTGAAGAATACTGGACAATTTGATAAACCACGTTTTATTCTTATAACTCTCCAAAAAGACAAATTAGACAGGAAAGATGCTAATCCTACAGACTTCATGCATTGTAATCTGACTAATATCAAGGTGCTGTTAAATTCTACAGAATTCCCATACCAAAGGATGAATTTGGATTTCAATAACGATGATTATTTAGCTGCCTATATAAATTATAAAAACTTTCAGAAGAACTACTATCAGAATGCATCATCTAATGGGGGTTGTCTATTCCATTATGAAGACTTTAAAAGCAATCCCATATTTGTGATAAATTGCATGAGGCAATTTGAATCAGTGAAAGAATCTCCTGTAGATGTCAAAATAGAATTAGAATCATCGGACAATTTTGCAAATGGAACTAAAGTTTATGCACTTATTTTATATGAAAATATGATACAATACAACCCTTTCACTGAAATGGTTTCAAAAGTAATTCGTGACTAATATGTTTTATTAATGTATATATTGTATATGTCTTTGTTCTTATATATAAAAATGTAATAAATTACTATTTTCAAATAAATTTATTGTTATCTACTTTCTGTTTCTTTATTTATTCTTCTTCTATTGAGGTGTATATAACTGATTAATAATTAAAAAAATCTCAGAATGATGAAAATTATCAAGCAAAAACATTCATTGTTAGTAGATGATTTAGATGAACTGGTGGTAGAAAAACAAATAAAAAGACATGGAGCTCTGTTTCCTTCTACAATACGTTGCATTATTTGTGGACCTTCTAACTGCGGTAAAACGAATGTGATGATGAGTCTAATAACAAACCCCAATGGTTTAAGATTCGAGAACGTTTATGTTTATTCAAAGTCGCTTTATCAGCCAAAATATGAGTTTTTGAAAGCCGTTCTAAAGCCGATTAAGGGGATTACGTATTATGAATTCCGTGAAAATGAAGAAGTTATTGAACCCTCAAATATACAACCTAATTCTATAATTATCTTTGATGATGTGGCAACGAGCAACCAAGAAAAGATTCGTGAATTTTTTAGTATGGGGCGACATAAATCAGCAGACTGTTTCTATCTCAGTCAGACGTATGCGAGAATACCAAAACACTTAATACGAGACAACATAAATATGATGGCTTTATTTAAACAAGATGAGCTCAATTTGAGACATGTGTATGATGATCATGTTAATAGCGATATGACATTTCAAGTATTTAAAAATATGTGCTTTCAATGTTGGGGTGATAAATATGGCTTTCTTGTGATAGATAAAGATAGTAACATTAATGAAGGGCGTTACAGAAAAGGCTTTGATTCATACATTTATTTGTAGCATACAGATAGATTCTAACATATTATATCACAGTCTCTTAAGATGAAGAGTTCATCGATAGCACATAAGCGTAAAATTCTAGAAATGACAAAAATGATTCGAAAGAAATTTGATGATTTTAAGAGTGATGTAAAACAGGCTGAACTTGATTACTTCCAAGAACATAAACAAGTCATTGAACCCTTACGAGAAATTGTCGCAAATATGCAAACTAATCAATCTCAACAACAACAACAAGGTTATTTGTCACCTACATTAACGCAGATTAAGAATGAGAAGAAAGAAAAACAATTATCAATAAAACCAGAAATAAAAAACGAGTCGTATAAATCGGAAAAGGATTGGTCTGATGATGATGAATATGAAGATGCTGCAGAGGGGGTTAAAGATACTGATAATGAGGGAAAAAATAAAAAAGATGAGGAGAAAGAAGAAAAGGATGACGAGTGGAACATAGAAAGGGATAATCAGCCAACAAGTAGTAATTTTTTACCATCAGCATTTTTACCTCAACATTATGCTAAATTATTACTGGATAAAAATAATAAAAGTGTCGATAAATCCCGTTATGCGATGAAGTATATTAGGAACACGTTTAGAATTGGCAATTCTGATTTGGATGTTCTACAAAATAATCTTCTGCTAAATGGTAAAGAATATGAAGGGACCCCAGGACTTTATAATTTACTTACTCTTAAAGATCCTAAAGATTACACTTCTAAAGATGTCGATAATTATAGGCAGATAGTAGTCAACAGTAATGCTCATAGATTCGGCTATAGAACAAAAGGACGTATACAACCAAACAAAAGTTTTAAATTTGTTAATATATTACATCCACATTTCAAGAAAAAACAAGTTGGTGGGGGGCTTTTTAAAGCTTTAAATAAACAAAATATCTCCTAATACGTTTACTGGAACAACCCCACAGAATTAGTAGCACGACTAAGGTTATTGTATGCATCTAAATGGGCTGGAAATAATTCACATGATAATGAAATTATTTCAATAATAGAAGAGCTAAAAGAAGCCGGTATAATTGCTTAACTTTCATTATAACAATGGGAATTGATAAATTCGGTCGTCAGTACACAGTCGGTCAAGGTGTTGCTAACCGAGGACCTCCCGGAGTCGGTTTCAAATTAACAGCAAATGGTGATTTTGATATTGAACGAAAACGAATTTGCAATGTAGCAGATCCGCAAAATGATTTTGATGTTGTAAACAAAAAAAGTGCGTTAGTTATAGAAAATAATCAGATTAGTATGCATAAACGTCGATTAGTTGATCTTGAAGAACCTTATGATGAATCAGATGCAGCTACGAAAAAATTTATTCTTAGCACAATAAACGATACGTGTATTGTGAAAGATGCGTCACAAGCATTTAACGCTAAAAATATGCAAATTACTAATGTTGCTGCATCTCAGAAACCGACAGATGTTGTAGTTAAAAGTCAATTAGATTATGAAGTGAGTGAAATCAAGGAGAAAATACGTAAACTAAGAAAAGATAGAAAAAGTCTTGATGAGGCTGTAAACATACAAATTAAGGATAAATTTAGACTAATGATAGATATGCTCAGCGCACTTTATTTCGTTGTTGGAGATTTGGTTATGAATATACGACAACAGCATCCAAAAGCGCAATTTATTGGAAAAATGAGCCTTTCTGAATTAAATCACATTCATAAAGAATTACAAGCTGCTAGTAATCCAGTTACATCAGTATTAAACATAGCGCGCGCAGGATCTAGATTAGAGTAGTAGTATGAGGGATAGTAAATTGACGGTAGTGAGAGAGCTTCATAAACAAGCTAGAAAAAAATTCCCTCGAAGAGGAACAATCATTAAGGGCTATCGGGAATTATTACAAATTGATCTTGGAGAATTTCACCATGAGAAAGATAATAAAGGTTATAAATATGTGCTATTTGTAATCGACTGCTATTCTAAATTTCTTTGGGCTCGTTAAAAACAAAGACTGCAGAAGAAGTTACAAACGCTATGAGGGATGTACTGAGAGAAGCAGGACCCCCACACCCTCGTCACATTCAAAGCGATGATGGAACGGAATTTTGGAATAGTAAATTTAAAAAGTTAATGAAGGAGTTCAACATTAATCATTATTCTACGTATTCTACTAAAAAAGCTGCTATTGTTGAAAGAGTAATTCGAACAATAAAAAATAAATTGTATCAAACATTTAGCTATCAAGGTAGTTATAAATGGATTGATATTTTACAAGACATCACCAATAAATACAATAATCAAACACATCGATCAATAAAGATAAGCCTGCTGAAGTGACTCCTAACACTAAAATTGACATATACAACACCTCAGACGTGAGGATAAACAAGAAAAGTTCTTATAAGGTTGGCGATATTGTTCGAATTAGTAAATACAGATCAATATTTAGAAAAGGATTTTATCCTCAATGGACTACTGAACTTTTCAAAGTAATTAAAGTGCAGAAGACCAATCCTGTTACCTATTTGTTGTCTGATCTAAAAGGATCCCCAATTTTGGGAGCGTTTTATGAATATGAAATCTCTAAAACAAAAGAACCTAACACCTACCTAATCGAGCGAATCTTGAAGCGTAAAGGTGACAACCTGTATGTGCAGTGGCTGGGGTTAAACGAGCGTACCTGGATAAATAAATCTGATCTAGTATAGATCTAATAAATGTTAAAGTTTTATTGTTATGATGTATCAGTGTTTTTTGTTTTTATTTTCTTTGATTGTATACTTAGCAGTAGTACTAGTAGTATTATAATTATAAATAATTCTTATAATAAATAAAATAAATAAAAACTTATGTTATTTTTTATTTTACAAAGAAAATGAAGTAGTACATGTACATTTTTTAAAGACTAAAAAGTTTATAATTTTACAAAATACAATTATAATTTACAACTGGGGATTTTATAATGCCCCCAAGGTAATGTATCAATTTTGTTTATTAAATAGCGTTTATCATCATTAGCACTAAGTGCAACTTTTGTTTGATTTATTGTATAAACATTGTGTGAAAATGATCTGATTATATTCTGACTCCTACTAATTACCTGACCTGACATTAAAATATTATAGTAATCATCAAAGGTGATTGTTTTTTTAACTACACATTTTTTCACGCCTTTAGATTTTTTTATTTTACCAGTTCCATTGTTAATTTTTAAACTATACATTTTGCATTTTAAACCAACATAGTGAGTTAAAGGATGTCCTTTTAGCTCATCTTTCATCATACCTAACTTCTTTTTATTTGCTAAAGGTATACCATAAGCGTTATTTATTGCATAATTACTAGTATCAAAATGATCAATGTTATCTCGAATTATTTCATAAAAATTTTGATTGCGTATTTCCACCAAAAAACTGTCGGTATCCATATACAAAACAGTAAAATCTCTTACTTTTTTCTTTAAAAAATTATAATAAAACTCATACATAAAGAGCTTTGATATATCTAAGACTACCATACCTACATAAATTGGTTTATTAAACAGAGCTTGTGTCGTCGCTAGTTCGACAGCAATTAGGTTTTCATCAAATATAGTTCTACTATGAAAATAAGGTTTTGATATGTAATACTGAGCGCCATAACGACCTTTAAATTTAGTTACTAGGTGAACTTCCCTTCTTTTACGGACGTTTTCCATCGTTTTCCCAAAATTTGCATTCACCATTAGCTTATAAAGGTTAGATTCAAAATCGTTAGTTGCTTTAGCACGTAAATCTGTATTTAAATCGATGTAAGGTTTAAGCCACGCTGACTGATTGAATTCTAAAATTCTATGTATTTTTGTAAGTACTAAACCTTCTCTTATACATTGCTTCAAGTTACGATAATGTAGGACGTATTTTTCTTTCGGATATAAAGTTGTCATTAATTTTGGATATTTTCCATTTTCCGGGATACGGTTTTCCGGGCAAAATGGTAAATCTTTGTGAGCATCGTGAATAGCCTCAGGATAATCCAAATTAACCTCAAGGACATAACCTACTTTATTGTTATCAGCTATAGAACAAACATCAAAATTTTCTATATCTTCATCAGTCAACCACCTAAAATTACCTGAGGGTAAATACTCGCTTTGTGCATGTCCGTAAAGATTATTTTTATCTAGGTAGAATAAAAAAGTTTCAGGTAAATTAGGATTATAGTTTGACATATATCTATTATTAGCTTGACTAAAACGTTTAACTACCTGACAAAGACCACCACGTATTCCTTTTTCAAAGAAAAGAAGCATATCCACGTCAGTTAATAACTCTAAAGTAATGTTTGTATACTTTAGCATGCAATCTCAGGTATAACCAGGTAGTGTGTAATAGTGCGCAGGATCAAGTCCATAGGTTTTAATACAATTTTTTCTAAAATTTTCAAACACATCCACCAATAACAGAACATCGGTTTTTAGGTAAAGGTCACTGTATTCACCTAAATTTTGACAATTAAAAGAACTCCACACATTTTTCGCATGTTTGTATTGGTCTTCTGTAACAGATTCTTCATTTAAACTGCTATAAAAATCTTGTATTATAGGTAAAGACGAGTCATTTAATTTCTCCTCACTATCTAGATATTCGTAGGGAAAAACACCCTTTTTCATTAATAATTTTAATTTTTCTCTATCTAAATGACTATTTTCTTTTTTTAAAGTTACAAAATCTTGCTCTTGCAAATAACTAGCTAATTGATCTAAGGAGGAATCTAGAAATCGGAATGAATCAATAAATTTAAATGTAATACCGCTATCTTTATAGTTTTTCCTAACTGAAATATACTTTTCTTTATTTAAAGGTATCACCCCTATTTTACCGGGAAACATACTACAAATATCTTTTATTACAAAATGGCAATCATAATTGGTAAAATTATGAAATATAATAGGAATCACAGGTTTGATTTGAAAATTAAGATTGCAAATATTGTGAGCTATCCCTCGAAAAGCGCCAGTAATATGACAATGATCACGCACTTTTTTATCTGTAGGTGAAAAAGGTTTTTTGCAAATGTGGCAAGTGTCAGAGTCGCACGAGGAAGAAGAGAAATCTTGCTGCTGCTGCATAGATTTATTAGCAAAAAATAATCCCCCTTGATTATTAGCAATATTCTCTAACTCCTGAGAGAACCATTTTGCACAATCCTTCCCTCTAAACTGCCTATAATAGGATAAATTATCATCAAATGAGCAATGAAAATAATAAGCTATGCTAAAAGCCTCATGATGATTGTATTTATATGTATTAGTATTTTTCTCGGGATCAATTTTTAAGAAAAGATTCAATGTCAGCGTAAATAGTAAACGGAACCTTTTGTTGATTACAATAATTTTTAAAGTACAGCCATTTTTCGCGTTCATTGGGAAGTACAACTTTACACTTATTTTGATTTTGACAATCTTCATAATGCGCTTTCATTTGCACTTCACGATTAAAGTAACATAAACATCTATCGCAAATAAATTTTTTTTCTTTATGTTTGGATATTTGTTTGCTAACAAGACGAGATAAATTTTTTATATAAGTAAAATGATAATGTGTCTGCGTTTCTAAGTTATCATCATCATCATCATCGCTATCACTAAAATTTTGAAGATTCTGCTCTATTTTATCATCATTTAAATCTGGATGATCATATTTCTCTTCAATCATAAGTAAATTGACATGTTTGTTACGTTTAGATTTTGTCAAATACACAGGAACTATAGTAAATTGCTCATTCCTTTCCGGCTTTAAAATAAATACATTTACTGATATTTCATTTGAATCTTCAAATTTTCCTATTTTCTTTAAAGACATAGGCTGCTCATTTGTACCTTTTAAAATGCTCGAATAATGAGGATATGAACTTACACGATCGGGGTGAGATTCTGCAGGAAATAATGCTGCAACAATAGACCAATAAAAACACGCTTGATCTGAATTTTTTATATTTACTACGGCATTTTTGTTTTTTACAAATGTAGGTAGTTTGATGTATGAAGATATATGAAAATCACCACACTGATTAATATTTACAGTTAATGACATAATTTCATCTAACGACCATCCTGAATTATTACCCTCAAATGTTTCTAATTTATGTAATAGACTTTTTATCACCTCATCAAACCAGTCATCTAAATTATTAATCGCATTGTAAATAATTAAATAATTTTTTGTAGAAAAATATTTGAGTTCCGAAATACTTTCATTCTCTATCCCCTCCTTAATGAAAGAACCGCAAAATACCGTATTTACTTTTATGCTTGTTATATTTTTAGTGAAGTACTGACTGATAAATTTTTTTATTTCATCATAACAATCTTTTAAAAAATCTTCTACCCTTTTATGAATTAAATTAGTGATAACGTATGTAGCGATGCGACTTTTAAAAGATGATTGATATTTTTCCCAGATTACGCGTTTGTCTTGTTTATTTAGCAATTCTTGAAATTTAATTTTGAAAGGTAAAATTTGCTGTATATGCGTTTCTACTATCATTTTTGAGCTGGTTTGATGTAAAGTGAGAGCAGTCTGCGATAAAGAGGAGATAACATTATCACAAAGATTTACCCATTGTTGAATATCGCTTTTTTCACCTCCTTTACTTAATATAGAATACGTCATTTTTAATTTATCTACCGTACTTTTACTAATAATTTTAATGTTTTCACTTATGGAAGACATTGTTTATGTTAACTAATAAAAAGCTGTCAAACTATCAAAACACAAGCTTTACAAAAAAGAATATAAAAATATTAATTATAAATGCATATACCTATAACGTGTACATATACTAATAATTTGTAGCTGTTCTTCTATTGACGATCTCTGGTAATTCTGCAAATATATTAAAACAATCATTAGTGCTAGAGAAAAAAAAATAAAATTTGAAAATTGTAATTACCTTTTATAATTCTAAAGATGTACCTCTTTATTTGTGGTAAAAACACCTCTTCAGCTTCAGCTTGTATATCACGTTTTTTTTATTTTTGTGCTATATCCTCTTCTTATCTTATTATCGTACCCTTTTTTATCTCTTTTAGCGGAATGGTTGGTTTTCTTTTTGCTGATTACACCTATAAATTAAAGTAAATTAATATATTTTATAAAACAATAGCAGTAATTACCTTTTATAATTCTAAAATAAAGTAAATTAATATATTTTATAAAACAATAGCAGTAATTACCTTTTATAATTGTAAAGATGTAGCTCTTTATTTGCAGTAAAAACACCACCTAATAATTAACCGATTTTTCACTAATCACCTGAGTTCAATATCTACTGGTTTTTACAGTATAACAGTAGCTTTTATACTGAAGTAGGAAATGTATATTTTAAAATGTTATCGCATTGTTTTTTTAATTAATGCTTACCTCTTTCGAAATATCTCATTAAAAAAATTTATTAACGAACTGCGTAGCTTCTTTCAAAATTGTTTGCTTATCTTCATATTTTGTTGAACTTGACCTCTCTTAAAGATAAATTTTCAACAGTATTATCAAAATCGATGCATTTTTTTTATAAAACTTCCTGGATCAATTAATTACTCTAAATAGGAAAAGAATAACCTTTGTTTTAAAATTATTTATTTAGATCGGAGAGCAATAACCCTAACACGTGCATTTCCTTTTTTACGGTTTTGTAGCAAACAGAATCATATATAAGAAATGTGTATTTTATAAAATTCAGTTTGAAATATTATTTTAAAATGAAAAGTAACAAACAAGTTGGCGGTGCTGGTTTAAACCCCGATGAGTGTGAACAAATGAGAGCTTGGGGTTTCACGTACTCTGAAATATTAACCTACGGGGGACAATAGAGTGTTGGCTTCAACGATAATTCGCAATTGTGCGGAAAGCATCAACTCGAAGGCTAATCTACCTGTGGGAGCAACAAGTGAAGCTGCTGGTATGGATTTGTGTTCACCTGCAACATCATCTCCAGGATTAACACAACGCATTGTTAGTGGACTAAGGTGTGAATTACCTCGAGGTTACCTATGGTCAGCTAGCAGTTAGATCAACGATTGTTGTAAAAGGGATTATACTACTTGGTGCGAGCAGTGATTACAGTGGTGAGATAGTGTTCTTGCTTCATAATTTAACACCTGAAACTATTGTGATACATACTGCAATCATGCAACTTCTTATCATTAAAATATGGTGAATCGATGTTAGTGCGAGGTGTATTATCTACTGCATGAGATAGTGGA
This sequence comes from Agrypnus murinus, assembly GCA_929113105.1. Lineage (NCBI taxonomy): Eukaryota > Metazoa > Arthropoda > Insecta > Coleoptera > Elateridae > Agrypnus > Agrypnus murinus. The sequence goes on along the minus strand of OV816025.1, from coordinate 89,772,659 downwards.
GGATTTGAAATCAACAACTAAATATTGTATTTTATACTCTTTAAAGAATAACTATATTTCTAAGGTTAATAAATATCTACCTGTTTTTTTATATTTTTGTAATAAATGAGTAAGAAAGATAAATTTGTTTTTATTTATGTTTTATCTTATATTCATACATTATTGGAGTAACGACCTCAAAACTAAAAAATAATCTTTGTTCATCCAAAACAGCAAGGTAAAACTTGATAGATGACGTCACTGTATACTTCTTTGTTTTTTTATCTACACCTATTATTACACCTGGAAAAAATTCTACCTGTCACCTGGGAAAAATTTACCTGTACACCTGTGTACCTGGTTACCTGGGAAACACACCTAGTCACCTGGGAAAATTTTACCTGTACACCTGTATACCTGAATAAACAATAGCACACCGCTTATATTATGGCTTATCTAACCTACACACACGGATTACCTGTATACCTGAATAAAATATACAACACCGCTTATATTATGGCTTATCTAACCTACACACGGCTTACCTGTATACCTGAATAAAATATACAACACCGCTTATATTATGGCTTATCTAACCTACACACGGCTTACCTGTATACCTGAATAAAATATACAACAGCGCTTATCTGACCTGCTGACCTAAGCTTTATCTAACCTACATACACGGATTACCTGTATACCTGAATAAACAATAGCATACCGCTTATATTATGGCTTATCTAACCTACACACACGGATTACCTGTATACCTGAATAAACAATAGCACACCGCTTATATTATAGCTTATCTATCCTACATACACGGATTACCTGTATACCTGAATAAAATATACAACAGCGCTTATCTGACCTGCTGACCTAAGCTTTATCTAACCTACATACATGGATTACCTGTATACCTGAATAAACAATAGCATACTGCTTATATTATGGCTTATCTAACCTACACACACGGATTACCTGTATACCTGAATAAACAATAGCACACCGCTTATATTATAGCTTATCTAACCTACACACGGATTACCTGTATACCTGAATAAAATATACAACAGCGCTTATCTGACCTGCTGACCTAAGCTTTATCTAACCTACATACACGGATTACCTGTATACCTGAATAAACAATAGCATACCGCTTATATTATGGCTTATCTAACCTACACACACGGATTACCTGTATACCTGAATAAAATATACAACACCGCTTATCTGACCTGCTGACCTAAGCTTTATCTAACCTACACACACAATAATAACACATCGCTTATCTTACTTATGCCTTATCTGACCCCTGCTAACCTACACACACACCTCACCTACCATTGACCTAGTTTGGTCTGGAGTCCCCACAGATATACTACTCACAAGTCAAAGACACTAACTAGAAATAATAATACAATAGATTTTTATAGTTATTTATCTGTTTTGGGCCTACCATTAATAGGTAAAATACAAGAGGATTCGAGATCTTTTTCGATATTCGTTTTTTAGATAATAATCACAATTATCTCATCGTCATAATTGTGTTGTAGTCATAGCAACGAGAAAATATTTATAAATAATCAAAAAATTCGAGAAAGTAGAAAAGTACATACTAAATACTAATAGTTATTTATGTACAAAGTATGATGATAATGCTAGAAGGGCAACGCTGTTGAAGTCGCCCGATGGACATTATCATCTAGTAAGGTTCGTGGTGCATACAAAGTTTTATTTTTCACGAGAAAATATTGTACACATAAAAAATTAATTTTAGTTTATAATTGTTGGTGTTGCCACGGACATTGTTTATATATTTATAAAGCTAGGAATTTTGATGTTTGTCGGATGGTAAAAAGTTTTGCTAAATTTTTTTAAATTTTAAGTCAAACAGAGATATGACAATTTAAATTCAAATGTTTTTGTTGTTTTTACCAACATGAAAACAAAAAATGTCCTACTAACACTAATGTCATCTAAGGAATAAGTTAATTTTATCTAAGAAATTTCTGCAGAAGTCGACACAAAAGAATTCGTGAATCACGCGCCCAGAAGCTACGTTGCACATACTCTTTATTTGTTGTGTAGTAACACACTCGTACGCAAACATATAGTTTACGACCTAATGATCCAACTTCTTACTATTGAACGTAACGCCGGCTTTGATTGCAAAGTAAACGATGAGCTGGCGTTATAGACTATAACACCCGCTTATAATGCCCTGGTTGTTATGGAGTTGTTTATATGGTTCGTATTAGAGGTATAAACAACGAATAATATGCAAGTGAAACATAAAAACTTTAAACCGTTCGAGGAATAAAATTTTTATTTTGTTATTTATTAAACAACTGCTTTATGGTCTGTATCCTAGTAAATAAACATGATTTGATAAGGCAAAATTGAATAAATTAATTTTTTCTACTCCTACCTGTAAATCACCCGTTTTCTTCACGTTTCGCGCAATGGAAATGTATGCAATTCCAGCAAGGTGTACGGATATAATTTCATTTCCGTACAGTGTACGGATATGAAAACAACCAATCCAGTCCAATTTGACATTTCTTTATTTGTAATTAATTTATTGACAACTCCTGTCATAAATATAGAAGTAAAAGTAAGTTAAATCGGTGTTTCCTTCTTTCAATAACACTTAAAGCATTTGAAAATAACGTGATTTGTGAAATTGTAGCTTTAACAATTATACTTTTATAATTAAAAATACATAAATATTAAATCATTTAAATAAGTACAACCTACTTTTATAATAAGTATAGTAGACACAGTTTGTGATGGGGTTTGGTGGCTCAGTCTCTAGAAGCTTCGTATAAATAAACTGAAATTGACCGACGCATGTTCAATTCCAGCTGGGAAAAAAATTCTCTTCTAATTTTTTTTTTATAAAACAAAATTTAAAATAATAATTTTCTCTCCGAAAATGTTAATTTCTGAAAGTTTTAATAATTCTCTTAAAAATTCTACAATGACAGGAGCTTTTACAAACCATATTTTAGCATGGATAAAAGCATAGGTTAATCCTTACATTCGATTTCTCAAGGAGATATGCAATCTATTTTGTAATTGTTTTGCTTAGTCGAAGAAAAAAGATACTGTACAACTTGGGTGGAATGCCTATATCGCCCTCGAACGATTGAGGCACTTCGCCTTCGGCGTCGTTCTCGTGCGATATAGGCATCATATCCACCCTTGTTGCACAAACTACTAATTATTAAACAACCTGCAAATAAATTCATCGCCATGAGAACATCTAACTTGATTGATGATTTGTATTTGATTTCTGATCCCTTGTCACCACATAGATTAGTAAAGATCAAAAGTGGGATAAAAGCTTATAGTATAAGCTAAATAAATATAATGCTAAAAGCTTATAGTAGTAGTAGTAGGAGAAGTACTCCAGCATTTGAAAATAGTCTTTTTCTTACTAATAACTGAAAGTGTCATTGCCGCTCTCGAGATGCACGCACCTACTTTCTCTCTATCGGCAATTTATCTTTCTACCTTTAATATACAAATAGCTAATTCTTGCATTCGACCAGAAAACTATTTGTTTTTGTTTATTTTTTCGTTTGGCAAATAGATGTTTACTGAGCTAAACCGGAAAAGCTAACAATTACCTTTATTCGTAGATGCTGTGTTTTACCTATATATTTAAAACACAAGGCTTTTTTTTGTTCCAGTTCGTTTGAGAGATCCACCAGGCCGATTTACGCAGTTCTTTTTTTAAATTAAAGCTTTCGCTGTGTAGATTAGTCAACACTACTTAATTTTTATATTGTTTTAATGTTTATATTTTTAATTTGAGACGGGCGAATCGGACATTCACTAGGGGCACCCCCACACCTTTCCATGGCCTACTAGATTAATATCCACTACGTTCCTAAATGGCCGTGTCATTCGGAAATTCGCGGTAATAACGGTAGTGACATCGTTGGTTAGTTTTTGAACTATAGATAAATCAAATTGACAAACAATGACATGAAACGACATAATAAATAAAATAATATTATAAAATTGGTGTTTAGGTTAAGTTTTAATAATAAAAAGTACATGAGCAAACCATAAAGCTAGGTAACAACGGAAAAGGAGAGTAGTAAGTAGGTACCTAAGTAAAATATCTAGTAGGCCATGGTAAAATTTTGATAATTTATATTTTTAACACTTTCCTGCTGATGGGTTTGTGTTCTAAAAATTTCCGTTTTAGCGAATTTGTTTTTTCTAGGCAGATGTTGTTGAGTGCAGGTTTTGCAGTAAGAATAATAATTAATCTGCATAACTTTATCTTGTGCAATAAACAAGTAAATAATACATTTTTCATTAAAAATGGCTGGATTAAATCAATAAACTGCCCACATGTTTTTTCGAAACTCAAAGCAGGTAACACTTGCTGTACGATGTCAGCGATTCGTTTAATAAGCCCTACAAATAGTTCGTTGGGATAGGTCAAGGCTCCATGATCTTGAAGAGTGATTAATCTTAAAAGAGGTCCTGGCACAGTTGTCGACAACAATGGTGATACACAATTATCACAACGGAGTATCTTTTCTAATTTCATAATTATGTATCCAGATAAAAAGGCAACAGATGCTGAGTATATATTGCTCTGTGGTATTTCATTATTTTGTAAGTTGTGAATTTTACTTTTTAATTCTTCAGACAAAACCAGTTCTTTTTTTTATTGGACTCTGATGGACGGGAGCAGGAAGGAAGTTGAGCTGAGCTGACGAAGTTGGTATCTTCAGCTCTAACATTTGATGATGTTGATGCCTTTACGATACCACACCGCAGAATTTGGCGAATCACATAATCAGCAGATCGAGCATCCGTGGCATCATTGGACCCACATCGCAAGCGAACATGTGAAAATGTCATTTCAACAGGATCTGAACTAAATGCTCTAGTAAGGACATAGAAGAAACCAACTTCTTGCAGAAGAAATTGAACAGTAAGATAAGTGCTTTCTGCAGTAAACTTTAAAGCATGAGCAGTTTCCTTACTCAAGCCACGAAAATTCTTACTTTCAGATGTTTTTTGGATATCATCAATATAACTTGGAAAAGTTATGTGTAACCATTGAAGACGTTCATCTGATATATCTATATATGGGACAATATTACTATCTAAGTTTTTTATGTATTGTCTTGTAGTAGAAACATTATGAACTTCAAAAAATTGGTACATGTTCTTCATATAAGACAATGAGGCGTCAACATCTTGAAATCGGTTCGCCATATTCTTTTAATAATTGCAAAGCTGAAGTCACAGTTGGTGAAAATACTTGGATGGCCCTCAAGACATTCATTTTATCAAAATTGGTAGGATATAAATGTTTTGGTGTTAAATATCTAATTGGTTTTATGGGTAGGTTTTTCTGCATGTCACATAATAATTTTAGATGTTTCGATGATATGACGCCTTCAGATGAACACATCTCATGGTCTAAGAATAAGTTTCTGGCATTTTTAAAAGAATGACAATAATCAAAAGATAGAAAAAGCGGCAACTCCGGGAGAAATGGATGATTAACATAATTTTGAATTGTTCCATTGCCAAGTTTCTTGAACAGTGCAACATTAGAAGACATATTATCTGTCACTAGTCTTAAGGTGATGAATCCACAATCCGTTAACAATTTTAATACTCTCAGCGTGAGTGAATAAAAATTAGCTTGTGTCATCGATTTATGGAAGAAATAACCGCATGGAATAGTAAATTTAGTAGAAAGGCCATGCACTACATAACACAACATCTTGTTTGCAATTTTTGGTCTAGTTCCTAGCGTAGAATTATCATCAGATGTATCAAGCCCATAAATGCGATCTTCTGTTCTGCTATAGTATAGCTTTTCTTTTATTACCATATCAACAATAATTAAAGAACATAATCTTTCTATAGGCTTTTCGAGAATTGCAATTTCGGCACATAAACGTTTTCTAATTAGATCATTTTGTCCATTGAACTCACCAATATATCGTGATATTGTGGACTTTGAAGGTAGTCTAATTAAATGTTTATTGCAAAATTCGTACCCTTTTGATGAGCAAAATCGCCAAACTGTGCACATGCGTATGGTTAGCTCTGACCAACGCGGACGTTTTTTGTTATAATTTTTTAAAATATCCATAATGAAGGTCGCACTTTCGTTATTACCTTCTGCATCGGACTTGATTTTCTTAATACAATTTACAAGAGATAAAATATCCTCTTCTTCTTTCATTAATTCTACCTTTGATTTGTACCACTGTAATTGGTTTTTAGCTTCTCGAAGCTGCAATTCTAAATTTTCGCATTTTTTTTCTAGAAGGATAACTTCGAGAGGACTGGTTAAGCCGGAAATGGGGATATCTTCTTTTGCATTTGTGTCCTTAAAAATATAAGTATAAAAACTGGAAATTCATAGAGAACTGCAAACAGGTATGTGGATTTTCTCTTACAAATAAGGAAAAGGAAGGAACCTCGGAAGGAACAGCTGGGGTAGATGGGGTCGTCACAGATAACGCTAGGGTGGGGATGGAACCTCTTTTTAACCGGCAAATTTTGGTAGATTGGTCAAAACAGCTTTCTTCAAAATGGTTTTTGCACAGAACAGAACGTTCAGAGAAGTTTCTCACTAGTTAAAAATGTGTTAATAAATTTATGTATGTTTAAAAATGATGTTTGATTTACCAGGAATAATATGTTTCAAACAGTTTAACCATTTAAATCGAATCCTTCGGTCAACGGGGACTTCAAAGAAGGGAGATTTTTTATTTTTGCATATTATGCAGCTTTTCCCCATTCTGCCTTTGAAGTCAGAGCCAAAATATGACAATAAAAATTATAGACTTCAAAACTGACAAATTTGCGACAAAAATTATAATCTCTGGCGCCACCGTTCTTACCATTGCTAACCTCACTTTTTCCGAATGACACGGCCATTTAGGAACGTAGTGGATATTAATCTAGTAGGCCATGACCTTTCACGGTGGCGAGTTTCGTAAGTACTCTTCGCATAATATAAAGGGTAATGCAGCCGTCCACTTCCATCATTAATAAGCGTAGACAAAATCCGTATAGTTGAAAATTATGAACTGACCAATTATACAAATAATAACTGATGGCAAATGCTTATTCAGAGTAGTTTCGTATTGTTTGTATAAAAGGCAGGAAATTTGCCAACACTATATTTATGTCATGTTTTTGAAATATGTACTAATAGACGTTTTCAAGAATGTTTTAAACAAGATCGATTCTTGATTTTATTTTTATCATTTCGTAAGGTAGAATTTCCGTATGTATGTATTTATGTAAAATAAATCGGCAGGGAGGGGTAATAACTGTGAATCTAACATTCAGTTCTTTTGAGGGCAAGTTATTGATAATTATGAAGCTGCTTATGAATTATCATGTATGCCAGAAAGTCAGCGATTAGTAAGATGTCAATATCAATTTTCTACTCAAGTTTACTAAATTAATTTAACAATAAAACGCCAAAATTATCTTATCTGTATAATTCAGACACATTAAACAAACCAAAATCACTGGGAAAAGAATTCTGCTTTTTAAAGAAGAATTTTCTCGATCCCTTTAGACCTGATCTTGTTTGCGTACTGTAAATGTAAAAGGTAGCCATACTTATGACTTACAGAAGATATAGCACAAATTTCACATTTGAATTACAGCTTAGGAAAACTGCAGAAACCCTTAACCAGATCCCTGTACTTGATCTGTATCGCGATCCGGTCCGCTTGGGTGAGAGATCAGCACGCTAGTCACTACACTACCAAGGCTATAGGAAGCGTTCAAGTATTACCTAAGCATAATTTTGACGATTTTAAACCCCCACCCTCCCTTTGTAAGGAAAATTAAGAAAATTACAGAGCCCCCCTCCTCCAAAGGATAAGAAGTAAGCAGTTTTTTGTGTTTTCTATTAGCTATCAAAATTAAAACAAAAATCATAGAAATCAAATTTCTAAGGTTAATCAACTACTATTTAATTATTTTTTAAATTGAATAAATAAAAGGATCTTTTATTCAAGCTAAAAGAACGAAGTAATCAAAAGAAAATCTTATAACAAATGTAATTTGACTCATATTCGCTTGTTTTAATTTGTTTTGAGTTGATATATCGGGGAATCCTCGAATATCGTGTTCAAGTCGACTACTTTGTTTGTACTATAGTGCTGCGGTACAGAGAATTCCCAGAATGAAGGTTTTGCTTATAAAGACTTATAAACCAACTTGGTATAAAAGTAGAAAAAGTAATTTTATGAATTTGAAGTAGGTATTCAAATATTATTTAAAAAAATTAATCAATTTGTAATTTCTATCTTGCATAAGATTTTGATCTCTCCCCCACTCCCTTTGTCAGCAAAAATAAGGATAAGTTTAACCACCCCACCCCACCCCCTAAATCTGCTTATGTAATACTTGATCGGCCCCATACCAACGATAAAACAATAATTATCTGACTTATTACTTTGCTACTTTTTTACAGCTTGGATAGGTAACCTTTTGCTTGGGTTAATTAAAATATCGTATCAAATTCTCATAACTTTATTACCAACAATTAGAAATAATCAACAACCAAGCAACTTTTTATAAACTGTTGTGGATGTGAGATAGAATTTCAGGATTGGAAGTCCTGGCGTAAACTCCAGGGTATCTTGGTGCGGCACATCCTGCTCCCCAAGAAACAATACCGGCTAATACACCACCAACGTTCAATGGACCGCCAGAGTCACCCTACAATAGTTTTATTAGAAATTCTGCATCAGAATCTGCTATATTAAAATTACTTACTTGGCAAGAGTCTTTGCCTCCTTCCTCAAGACCGTAGCATGTCATACGATCGGTAATAGCGCTAGAACCGTAGGCTGCTTTGCATCTTGCGTCAGTGACCTTAGGTACTTTTACGCGCTGAAGTTGGATTGGAAGGGAACCTCCAGAAGAAAGAGTACCCCATCCGCTGATAGTTCCTAGTGTGCCGACTGCAACTTCTTCATTTTCTGATGGGAGTTTGATAGGTTGTGCAGAGTCAGAAAATTCAATGTCAGGTACTACAAGAACACAAGAATCATAATCGATAGTCCATGCATCGTAATCTGGATTTTGACGGATTTCTTGAACTTGGAGAACTTTTCCACCTGATCCGCGGCTGGAGCTACCAATACGAACACTCAAAGAACTGGCTGAGGCACTAAATTTAAAAATTTTAGGTTAATAAAAAAGTAAGCAGAAAACAGAGCATTCAATTACTGACCCATCCGTGCAATGGGCAGCAGTTACAATACGATTTTTGCTAACGATAGATCCACCGCAGCTGTGACTGCCCCATCTTTGAAGAGAAACTTGGTAGGGGTGGTCTTCAATTTTGGCAGGTTCTCCACCTACAATTCTTCCATCGAGCATAGGCCGGATGGGACGTGGGACAGCGCCTGTGTAAAATGCAGGAAGTATTTAATGGTCAAAGTCGTAGAACATAAACAAACAAGGATCTGTCTAGAGAGAATTATGCAAGAAAATAATAAAGTTACACTTGTACAAAATATTTAATTTCTTATAATTAATAGTTGTTAGTGAATTGATAATAATTTAGTCATAAGTAAATACATTATTTTTTGTTGGAATTGTTCTTGTCAAGTAATTGCGTTTAGATTGCCTCTTAGTTATCGTTTCGAATGGAAGTAAATAAATTAGCAAAACAAAAAATTTAAAAATCTAACTTACCCATAGACACGGCTACCAGAGCACATACAAGTACCAATCGGAACATTTTGACTGATTGTAAAAATTAGTATTTTGTCCCTTTTTATACTAAATAGTACGATAGAATTGTTTGCACTTATTGATAAAAAAGCACTTCAAATAAACGGCACAATAAGTACTTGAAAATTGATTGCATAAATCGCATCAGATATATTCTTAGACTTTATCCTCTACACAATGAATATTGGAAATAAACACTTTAGTAATTAGTTAATGAATTAATCTTTCCCTTAAATTATTTGGTGCTATTTAGGATTTACGTTGTGTGTATGTATGTAAATTAAAGAAAACAATTATTATTTATGAAAAAATACATGCTGCTACCAAAAGAAATTGATGTTAACTACACTCAGCTATCGTTCACAATAAGAGAACCTTTTTTATTTACTGATTTTATACCAGATAGCAATTTTTTATTTTTTGAAAAACCCATAAAAGAGTAACAGAATTTTAAGATTACTTATATAAAATCTAAAAAACCCTAATAACATTCTAACATTCTGTAGTGATTTTTCTATATGCACACTGTTACGATTGGGGGTTGTCGTGACTAGGGACGCATTTAAGAGTAGAGACAGAATGAAACACAGAGTTCAACTTAACAATATAATAATATAATGAATATAAAAAGTCCACAAACTAATACAAAAGCAGTATGACAATTAGGTAACTACCAAGCCAACCTTGGCAGCTTCTTGATATATTATTAATCTAGTTACTTTAGGATTATTGTTCAAAAAAAAAATCGGAACGTTTTTTGTTATTACTAATTAAGGTTATTATAAAAATGAAAGATAATTAGATTTCCAAGGCAAGAAAGGTGATATTCATTTCTTACGTACAGCAAACCGTTTGCGAAGAGACTGGCCATAACGGTCAATCGATATTTTGAGTCTTTACCATAACAGCCAACAGCGAACGCACAGCCACAACGGTCAATTTGACTATATCGCCCAACTCGATACTTGAGCATAACGGCCAACTAGGAATTCCACCTCATCCGCCATTTTGACCACTACGTCCACCCACGCTGACGTATTGGCCACAACGGCCAACTAGGGTGTGTGACCACAACTGCCAAAATGACCACAACGGCCAACTGTGGTGCGTGACCACAACAGCCAAAATGACCACAACGGCCAACCTTTTCTATTCTGGGAGACCAGATGAGAAATGGGGCCACACATACAATTATTACATCTGCCCCATGGATAGAGCTGAAATAGTCAGTACTTAATAGAGCATACTGTATAAGGTGTAATTAACTAGGTATATAAAAAAATTAAAAATGATTGCTTGCAAATAATAAACAGTATTTCTTATGTATGATGTATTTTTTATGAATTATTATTATTAAGTTTTTGCTTTGATTTTATAGCACCCTGATTTGATTTGATTAGTTGTTAAGCCGTGCGGCTTTGGGCGGCCAGTGTGTCGATTGCTAAGTTGTTTGGGTGGGTTCTGATGCAATCTTGAGATCTGGTACTATGTTCTTTGATGGTCTCTTAAATAGAAGGCATATCTATAGATTACGTTGTTCGACGCAAACCAAGGTACTTTGGTTATGAAACTCAAAGTTTTGGACTGAAAGCGATGTATTTTGACAATGTTTGACTCGCTTGTTGCTCCCCATAATTGAATGCCATAGCAACATATGGGTTTGATTGCTACTTGTATACCACTAATATATCCCTCGTATGGGAGTTCCTTTAGAAGTTTTTCAGTTCTTAGGTCAAAGCCTGGGGTCGAAGACTGCGGATTTATTTCAGTTTCGATGACCGTAATTACTTCGTGCTTGGAGGAAGTCATGTGTGGATTTTTCTTCTTCAATGATAAGAGGCGTAAACACGTTTGCCGATATTCACCAAAGGTATCTGCTTTTTGACTATTGTCTCGAGTCCAATCACCAAGGATTGCATTTTAATCGGAGGGTTTTTGTGAATTATAACTATTAAAATTATATGTACTCCTTTCTCAAATGTAAGTTGTTGAGAGCAATTTCCTTGTTAGAAAACTTTTGCAAATATATGTAAATCAGGACGATCTTCAGATATTTTCATAGTATTAAGTTTTCCTTTATTAAATAGAGCAAAAGTGGTATCGCACCCGGATATAGCGTGTAGAAATAAAATATGTGATTACAATGAGAATATTTGTAAAAGCTTGAATAACTATAGAAATGTGTGTCGACATTTCCCTTGCCTGGTTTCATGCAAAAATAATTAATAAGGCCATTTTCATCACAATTATTGAAGTGTCTTTCTGTCTTTTTACATCGCAGGTATGAATCAAAACGGCTTTAACAAAATTTGGCTTTTGTGCGGCAAAGAGGATAACGACGAGATACCGATTGAGGAAATTGACGAAGACGAGATAATATTTTTAACACTAAACATGGATTAGGCCTACTAGGGAAACCATGTAAAAAAACGCGCCTTGTATTCTACCTTGAAGGTAATAGTTCCGTTCAAAAAACTAGTTCCGATTTTTTTGGAACAGAAGCCATATTTATGTCTAAAGTAACTGGACTATATCCGAAGTAAGAGTTCTCAACAACCATAGCAGATTCTAGACTTATCTTAAGTATATTGCAATGCAAAGTAAAAATAAAGTCACCTACTGAGACAGACACTAAGATAATGGTGGTGAGTTATCAAGAGAAACTGAGCTCCCTTAGTGCAAACCTCGTATTGTAGGGTATGTAATTGCAAGATCAGCAGAAAAAGGCAAATCTCTTTGTACATGTTAATGTCACACGTACGCAAGTAGCTCCCTCTCTAGCAGGTAGGATGCAGGAGGTCAGCCAGTTGTATGATATGTTATTAATAGCAGCAGGTTTTGCGAGATTGGAAATATGTGTGCAACCTTGATGAATATTTATACTAATTGAAATGCACCCTGGAAAATAATGAATAATTTAATTTTCATCTTGTTTCATATTTCAGTGGTCATGTTATTGAAAGTTTCAAATATTCAGAGAGATGAAATCAGGTCGGCATTCAAGAATAATTGAGTTGGCATTCACAAAATTAAAGTTTTAAGTTTTAAAACTAAAATTAAGTTTTAACTAATATCTAAGTAAAAGTACGTTTATAGAACAATTCAGACAACAAAAGGTCTAAATTATGGGTAAAAAATGGATATCAGTGAAAAAGAATGTTACTGTAATGGTTTTGCGTTGATGGCATTTTACTTTAGGTTATTTAAAAGAAAAACGAAGATAGTTTAATAGATTTATTTACTTAATTAAATTTGCATTTATTTTGCTTGTAATGTAACAGTGGTTACGACAGAAAGATACCGAATTTCTCTAAACTGCAGTTGGGAGTGGTATATACAGGGTGCCCATTATGTATGGAATATAGTATATCTCGGTAAATATCGACTTTATAAAAAAAATTGTTATATAAAAGTTGTTTTTCTCCAAACGTCATACAAGTGACATTTTAATGACAGAATTCTGCTAGTAGAAGTTTCATTTATATGCTTAAGCACATAAAGTACTTTATGTGCCTAAGCATATAAAGTCTAAGCTACTTGATTTAGTAAAAAAGGTAAGTATGTAACTACCAATAATTATCATTTTATTGTTAATTTTTATTACAATTAATATTAATATTAAATGTACACTTCGTCGCATACTGAACAAGAGGCTGTTTTGTCATTTCTTCCAAATTGCTGTCGCTAACTACATGTGTAGAATGCAGTTCCAATGAGCTAACATTTTCTTTACTCGTAGTGGGACCATAATCACTTTCTCTGATAAGAAAAGAAGAATTAATTATTAAAAAATTAAACTCAAAAAAACAAACCTGCTACTGGTACTCGACATGAGAATCCTCCTGCTAATCTCCTTTTTGTTTTCTAAGGATTCCGCTATATATCCTTCTGCAACGGAACTAGACTTCCAACAGCCATGTCGCTTGAGGGTAGTAATGTCAGCGCCAGTGTCGACAAGCAAGGTCGCCGAAGTCCTTCTTAGATAATGCCCTGTATACTCGTTACAATAGGGCAGTTTTAAATATGTAGCCGCTTCCTTTCCTATGTTTCCAATTTTGTGGATTCCCATAATCATCCGATAGCATCGTCCATTCTGATATTTTATAAATCATCTTCTTTCTTCAAATCCTTCAGGCCTCTGGGAGACATATTTTCTGTACTTATTTATATACGTCTCGCCAACCACAGTGAAAGAACGACTTTTATTTGTTTTGCTGTCAGGGATTTTTACTAGCAATATGGAGCCCTGTTCTTCGACATTATCCAGCGTCATCTTATATAGCTCATCGCATCTGCATGCTCCAGATATTCCGAATATTAATATAACCTGATAAATTATAATTTTTAATTATTTTTGTAATAAGAACTTATATATTTACCTTTGCGGCCAAGTATTTTTCATCTGGAGCGTTAAAGATGAACATATCGAATTGTTCTTTGGTTAGAACTCTTGCTTTCTTGGGAGAATACCCTTCGTTCTTCTTTTTCAAAAAGGCACGCAGCTTTAAATATTTTGAGACATCAACATCATGTCGGAGATTTAACAATGTCCTGATCATCGAATAATGCGACCATAAGCTTGAACTTTTCATTCTTTTGGCCATCTCCGAAAAATACGCCAGAAGAACACTTTCTGAATAAACGGATGCATTTTTTTCCGAACACCATGCGATGAATTTCTTGAACGCTGCTTCATAAACAGCGCTTGACTTTGTAGGAAGAAGATTTTCAATTTCAGCTCTTGCTGCTTCGGCTATTTCTGGCGGCGTCAACTGAAATTCACCTGAACTAGACATTACCACAAAATTCTTCAAATTATCCACTTAAAACACTACTATTTTACTGCGTAATTCGTGGACTGACTTTTCTTTTCGCAAAAAAAATCTTGTTTGGTGGGTTGCTACGGTAATATCTAAAAATTGTCTATCAGGCGTTGCGATTTTCGTACAAGTGTAATGTTTTCCGAAATAACCTCCGTAATTAGATCTTTCTTTTTGTATTATAATTTTGCACGTTTGGAGAAAAAGTCGCATATATTATTCGGAGTATAAGCGCTTTATGTGCTTCAGCGGATTTGGCTGCCTCACTCCGTTCGGCAGTCAACCTATCAGCTTCAGCACATAAAGCTTCACTTATACTCCTAATAATATAAATAACTATTAACATTTTATTTTCCATAATAAGATAGCATTCAATTGTTTTTATTTCAGAAAACAAATGAGTAATGAATAACACTTTAATTTTTTTAAATAGCAATGTACCCTTTCATTAGGCGCATTTGATAGAGATTTTTTTTCTCTTTTCGATGACCTAAAATCTTAGTACCCTTATATCAGAAAATTTTTGAAAAAAACGTAAAAAATGTTTATTAAGTTAATGTCACCAATAACATGAATCTAGATATCCGAGATCTCTTTCATTTGTCTTAACAATTGATTGTAGGTTTTTATTGTGACAGAAGTTTGTTTATTTAATTAAGTACATGGAAAAATAAAAATGGTTCATTTAACAGAAACTGAACGTATAGAAATTTTAATTATGGTCGGTTATGGGGATCGCAAACGAACACAATTAGAAGTATGTGAAATTTTTTAATGAGCGTTATCCACATCGAGAACCAAATCAGAATCACCCAGTCAGTAGTAGCAAAACCTTAAAACGGTTTAGGGAAACTGGCAATGTTAAAGATCTGGTGAAGGCTGGTCCGCAGAGGTCTGCGACAAATGAAGATAAAAAGCTCGATGTTTTAATAGAAATCGAAGAAAATCCAAACATTTCAACTCGTCAGTTAAGTTTAAACCATACCGTGAGTAAAGGTTCAATACAGAAAATATTACATTCAGAAAAATTACATCCGTACAAACCGACTTTATCATTATCATTATGACTTTGTATGTAAGTTTATATGTTTTATGTTTTTATTTATTGATCCTTAATAACCACATCTATGCAATAATGATTCTTTAAATTTTTCTTTATCTTATGTATATGCTCATATTAAATTTTCCACCTCACATAAACGTGAACATCACAATATATAAAAATAATAAATTAGGAAATGTAATGCGAGCAGCCTCCACGGTGTTTGGAGGTGAACAAGTGTACTCTCATCACTCCATTTTCCCATCTTCGGATTCACTCATGATAAACCTAGAATTTCGAAAACAACAAAAGTAAATATTAAATTTCTAAAGACAATAGTAATAATACGTTTACAACAACTACAATTTGACTAATGTCAGTCAATCCACTATTTAGTACAGCAAAACACGTATGTACTCGTTTTCAAAGGTAATTTTTATAAACAATCACAATTCAATTGTCTAGGTTATTAATCTCTTTGCTGCAAAATGTAAACATATTCTGGTATCGCAAGTATTGTGGGTCACAAGGAAAGAGAGCTTTACGTGTACCCATCGCCCTTGTACTTGTAAATTATGTACCAAATTATAAAAGGTTTCATTGTTTTTATTGTAATTTAGCAATAATAATAAATAATATTATATTAACAATTATATAATAATGTAAAAATTAATCAATTTTACGTTAATTCAATAAAAATGTTATAATAAATTAATTTAGTAATAATAACTAAATTATGGTAAGTCGTCTCAATAGGGTAACGGTAGAGATCTCGCTTAGCAAGCAGATGCCCAGGGTTCGATTTCCCACCGGAGTGATAATCTTTCTAGATAGATTTGCATTCAAAATATAATTTAATGTCAAACATAAAGTAAACAAAACAAATTAACCTTTATCTCAAATTTATAACTTTTATATTTCAAATAATTAAGTAATAATATTATAATATTGCATGTGCTGACATCTATGGCGTTTTAATAGAACTGCTGATCGTACGATATCATTTCCCGCGGTCATTTCCGTTTAGTTTTGTTTGTAGGCAATGAGTTATTTTCATGGTTACTAGACTGTGCAAAATGTGTATTTTTCTATAGTGGTCGTATATAAAAATACTTCCATCACAGTGCAATAGAATCAGATATAAATTAAAGTAATGTTAGATTATTCCTGTAGCTGTTCAGGCTAAATAACATGAAATTGATTATTACGATTGATGATTAATAAAATTTACAATATTGAACGTGTAGAACCTCAAACCGTTAGAAAGGGTGAATTCTAGTACCACAATAAAAATATAAGTATAGCAACACAGTAATACAAAAAAATAATAAGGTTAAATCATGTAGTTTATGCCCACAAAACATAATTTAAAATTAAATACTAAATCAATCAAACTAGTTAAAAAGAAAATAATAAATTAAACAAAGAAGCATAGAAAAATAGACTTTCAAGTATTAAAGTAACAATAAATATAATAAAAATATGATAATCATAGTGTTAGTGTTTTAACTAAGTTAGTTTTGTATTTAGATTTTTTTTAATATGTTTATAGTAATGCACACTATTAGTTTTTTCTCTTTATGGGTTGTATAAAGAAAATAAATAATTTATAATTTTTTTTCTAATAAATTAACTTTATAAAGATTCCATAAAAGGGTTGAAGCACAATATACAATACAAGATACAAATACAATCGTCCCAATAAATATTTTAACTAAATTCTAATATTTTCTAATCTGAATTTTCTTTTAAAAACTTTATATTATTAGTTTATGTATGTATCTAAAAAATATCGATTTGCTTTTGAGACTAATTTTAAATAGTTATTTGTGTATTTAGTGCGCGAAATGCTACTTTGGTGGTCAAGAATGAAAGTCTCATTCGAAATGCACACAACGTTTTTTCTACAGCGTTATTGAAATAACCGAAAAAATAGAAGAAAAATCATAAAAAGTAACACAAAGAAATTGTTGATTTGAAACTTTCGTTGTTGCTACGGAAACAACATCGCTCAAATATGCACAAATCGCATAAATGCAAGAAATATTTTTCGATCTAGAGTGAAAAATATTTCGTGCACGTTGTCAAGTAAACATATCCAATGTGACATTTTGCATACGGATATTAATGAAAAAATGTCATTATTTTTTGACAGCTGTAGAATAGTATATTATGTACCCAGGGACTAAAGTACATCTTTTAATCCCGAATGTGAGTGTGAATAAAAACATGAGGGATTAAAAAGCACTTTAGTCCAGTGGTATATACGCTATTTTTTGCACGTCCTAAAGGACTTAATCGCAAAAATTCAAAATTTCGAAAAATTTTTTCAGAAATTTCGTTACATGTCATTCGGACAATTGAACTCTGCAAACGCCAAAATTACATAGTTTCAGGATTTATAAATTCTAATACGTACTGAAATTATTTTTTTTTGGTTGTTTACTTGTTGTTTAAAACACTTTACTTCCTCATGGAGTAAACATGCTACTTTACTCCCTCTTTTGGGGTACTAAAGTAGAGCCTTATATATAGGACGTGCAAAAAAAATATACAACAAAAAAAAAGCTGAAAAGGATCTAGAACTTATAATCTAGTTTTTTAGAAGCAAAACACTTGATAGGTATTGAAGTTTCTTTTTTATTCACTTTTTTTCTACAGAATTGACTTTATCTATAATTAATAACAATTTTTTGTGAAAGCGTTAAATACTAGGATACTTACTAACCTACCTAACAAGAAACCCATGTAAACGGTTATCTGGTAAGTAGTATGTTTTTACGTAAACTTGTTTGCTTTCATTTTTGTAGATTATAAAAGATATTAAGGTTAGATTATATTCTGAAGTAACTATTTGTACTATTTGTGATACTCCGAAAAGTTATAAAAATAGACTTGTTTTCATTCTTTAGCTTTAGTTTATTGAAAAGTTGGCTATTGTCTTATTAAGTCAATGTCCCGTAATATTAAAAAATTGTATTACAAAAAAGATCTTGCTAAATAGATATTTAAGATGTAAGTATAAAAAGTCATTCTTTATTGCGCGAACGGTTTAATACACGAGCGAGGTACGAGCGAGTGTCTTAAAGGATGTGAGTGCAATGCAGAGACTTTTTACACGTATATCTTACAACGTTTTATTTACGATCATATACGCTTTACTAAAGTATTCATAATATTTGATATATTATTTTAATTTGTGTCTTATGTCAGGTGTACATATATTAACGTGCTTAGATTTTTATGTGCTAAGTTGTTTAGCAACTAGTTTGTAAAATATTCATAAATCATTAATTTATCATACACTTGTGTTGACATTAACACGCCATAAACGTTAACTTTTTACACAAAAGTCAGTGTAAAAAGTAGTCACTTTTTGTATGATCGTAGATAATAGTATATTATTGGGTAAGTGGTTGAAATAAAATTTCAACGTTGAGAGTGGTTTTAAGTAACTCGAGACGTTGACATTTTACTAGCCACTCGTTGCATATACTATTTTTTCTCCGAATTTTTATTAAATCAATGCACTTTAGAAAAAAATATGACATTTAAGTGATAAAACATGACATTAAAGTGACATTTCTTTTGTCAGCAATTGAATGTCGAACAGTTTGAAATTCGAAATCCCGGTAGTCCGAAAATTTCAACCTCTAATGGTTGAAATGCGATTTCAACCATCATTATCAATTGCAAAATGAGTGATTTCAATGTCATGAGTAGAAAATAGTAGATTACATACCGAGGCGGGAAGTGTTTCATTCCTGTCGAGAGCTAAGATAGCTCACCGAGGGCCCAGGCCCGAGGTGAGCTAATGCTCGAGACAGGAGGAAACGTCCCGCCGAGGTTTGTATACTATTTTATTCGGAATCATCATATTTTTTAACAAATAAATAATTATTTACAACTGACAACTGAAGTGACAAACTTGACCTAATAATGCACCCGCCCTCTACCGAGCAAACTACGAACTTACAACAGGTCGGGAATGATCACATTCCTGACCAAGAGAGGGATAACAGGTAGGGAATGATTACATTCCTGACCAAGAGAGGGAATTAAAAGTAAGTTAGGAATGGTTAATTTCCCACCCTCTGAGGCGGTTAGGAATGCACATATTACCATATGATTCCGAATAAACATTTTTTTGTTCTGTACATATCGCCAGCCATCGCAGCTTTTTGCGCCTGCTTGACGATCATCTGATCACTTTAATGTTCAATAATCTTATTATAGTCAAAATTTATAGTAGTAGTACGTTCAGGACGTTCATAAATTATAGTTTTGATATTTCAGAAGTGATTCAGGGAATATTGAGTATTTAAATACTCATCGATGCAGGGGCTTTTATTCAGATCCCACATTCCCACTATTAGTTTTTTTCTAAATTTCCAAGATTTCAAGCATAAGGATGCTTAATAAATTCCAATTTTAGAAACTTCAGAAGTACACTTCGAAGCATTGGCGCCCGGAAGGAGGGGCACTTGCCCCCCCCCTGGAAGTTGAACAATTTGAATTTTATTGAAAGTTTTGTATAATATGTCGTTTTTTCCTAAGCTTACCCCCCTAGCATGTCGTTTATTCTAGGCTTGCCCTCCCTAGCATGCCGTTCATTCTAGGCTTGCCCCCCCCCCTTGTGGGCGCCTATGCTTCGAAGTTTTACTGACTTACCCATCCGACCATTCTACGTTCGAGGTTGGTCGTCTTTTGCTTCCACAGTTGAACACGATGGTTCTAAGCTCCTTCCTTTAAAATTATGTCGCTCATAAGTCTACGTATGTACTATATGCGTCTACAATTTCATTGTAAAGCTGCATCTTCTTTTTTATCTTATTGGGGACTAGTCCAAGATCTTCTTTGGCCATCAATCTTCTGTAGCACTTTACGACGACTTTAATCTCGGGTAATAACTTCTCTAAGCGTAGTAGTATAGCCAGAGGTGTATTAAACAAGATAGGAGCTCGAAGCTCGCGACATTTTGTGCCCCTTCCGATTATGAATTTTTTATTCTTATATACACATAGTATAATTACAAGTAGACGCATATTTTATTATAACACAAATATACAGGGTGTAATGATTCGATAGGTAAAAACTCTGCATACGGTATTCTACTACGAGAACTGAGTTAAGACATTCTAATAACATTTTTTTCTCTGATGGGTCCTTCAAGAGATATAATCAGTTTTAGATTTTTAAAACTAGCAACAGTGTAGATTCTTCAATGTTATTTGATCTCAGTCGACTAGGTTTTGATTGCATAATGATTTATGATTAACTAAGCGACATAGTAGGCGTCTGTTAAGAGAGATTTTAAAACCGAGTATCCACCATGATGAAAAATACGATGTTGTCATATTTTCAAAAAGTTCGATCACATCCGTATTCTTCCGCATAGAATTCTTCTGATTTACAACACTTAACACTTGGAAGACTGTTAAAACGTTTATGTAAAGGTTCATATTGTTAATTAAATCCAAACATACGGGTGTCCTGTTTAACAGTCTACACTCAATCATTCGGGCAAGCTTCTGGCTATAGCACTGGAATTAAGATCTTTGTATAATTCGACCTCTAGCTTACGAAATCAGCATTAGAACCCATCTTAGAACTTCAGCTGGTACCGGATATGACGTCATCGGGATTTTTTTAAATGGAACCATTATGTTTTAAGTATGGAGATCGATAGCTAGGGTGATTCTGAATAAAAAAATATCAAGGAACTACGTGTATACAATGCATAATAACGGAACTAGTTTTGTCCTGTTTAATAGTCTGTACCTCCTCAATCATTCGGACGAGCTTCTAACTATAGCAATGGTGTTGACAGAGACAGTGTAGTTGATCTGTAGCTTCGGAGAAAACAGTAAATAACCGTAAACTTTTTAATGCTTATGAGGTATTCCAAGTATTGTTGATTAAACATTGATTAGATATCACCAGGTTGATATTATTGTAGGTTGCGATTTAGATGGTAATAACCCCAGGGAGTCCTGCCTTGCTGAATGTCTAGCTGATAATTAGTTTTGTGCAGTCACATGTATAATTTTTTTTCCATTGCTGTTAAACAGGACAGAACCCGTTAGGTGGCTCTAACTATTTTTTTATTCAGACTTACACTATCTATCGATTTCCATACTTAAAACATAATGGTTCCATTTAAGAAAATCTTGATGACGTCATATCCGCTACCAACTGAAATTCTAAGATGGGTTCTAATACTGATTTCGTAGACTAGAAGTCGAGTTATACAAAATTCTTTTAATTCCATTGCTATAGCCAGAAGCTTATCCGAATGATTGAGTGTAGACTGTTAAACAGGACACCCGTATGTAACTAAACGTCTGAAAGTTTAAAAATAACCAAATCTTGGGTGATACTTTAACTGTGTATACCTCTTAAAGGAGCCATCGGAGAAGAAAATCTCATTAGAGTTTTTTACTCAGTTTTCGTAGAACATATCTCGTTTTCGAGATATTTTAACATCATTTTTAACTTCATAAAATTCATCGATAACATTAAATCTGAACTTTTAATAAATAATAAAGTAGTTATAGGCTCATACAAAGCATTAATAAATAACTTTTGTATGTTAAAATAAAGTTAAAAACGTTAAAATATCTCGAAATAGGTGAACTTAGGTATAGAGAAAGCTACATAAATTATGTGCAGAATTACTGAGAGAACTCAGAAAATATAAATATACAGGGTGTCCTGTTTAAAATACAAAAGTTGATTAAGATTCTGAAAGAACTAACATCTTGGCAACACTGTCGATATCAGTTTTGAATCCAGTATCGAATTAAAGTGTTCTCGCCTTGATCGTGTAAACCGTTATTAAATTTTAACCTGACAATATTGTTTCAACAGCTAAGCTGTCATTATCAAAGATAATATAAATATAAACACGTCGCTAAGGTAAATACAAAAAATAAGTAACTAGATAAAAAGATAAAAATAATCAGAATTAAATATGTAACACTTCCAGTAATGGAGAATTACTAAGCTCAATCTGTTCATTCATTAAAGGTACCTTGAGTTTGTGTTTGTATATCTCAAAAGCTTCTAAAATGTCTAATTTGCGTTTGTTATTACAAAATTGTAGGAATTTAATGGTGTTTTAAGATGTCATTGTGTGATTTTGTTCTAAAAGGTGTTTGGCATAATTAGATTTTTCAGGATGTTTATTTCTATAATGACGTACGTGTTCTTTATATCTTATATCAAAATTATATTATTATATCAAGTGTTTGCCCAATGTATACCGAACTACAAAAAGAACAATTTAAACGGTAAATGCCCGATTTCATAATATCATGTGTTCTATCTTTAGCATTAAATAAAAATGAAAAAGTGTTAGTGTTGGTTTTTCTTAGCATATGTGAACTTTTTCTGCTATTTTGCCAAAATATGGTATAGATATGTAATTTGTGTCTTTTGTTTGATTGTGAATGAGCTATATTCTTCTGATAGCTAACCTATAATCTTTTTGTTTAACTAAAGTGTCAATCATGTTCGGATTGTAATGATTTACATGTGTTAGTTCTTTAATGGTCGATAAGAGATATCAACAATAAACAAGCTTTTTTTGAGTTTCTATGCAATACGGATTAAGGCTTATTCACACTATCGATCAACGAACGGTCAAGTCACGGACCGGTCACAGACTGGTCACGGACCAGTGAATTTTCAATGAATTCACACTGGTGGTCTATCGGCAGTCAGTTTGGTACTTCAAATGTGCAGAAATATTCTCCACATCAAGTTTAATAAAAATTGCGCTTATTTTGCATGAAGAAGTTTCACCACATTTCCCGTTCTGAGCGTCAATTTCTATTTTGTAAAGGTTTTAGTATTTTATATTTACAAGACTTTAAAAAAAATTATTAAAATCGAAGCAGTTTGGACCGGTTCCGAGATAACGCTCTTTTTTTGCTTATCGTTACTCCACTAATTATAAAGTCACAAAAGACTTGTTTACTCTGCGTAGAATTTAGTGATACTATTAGTATTGGGCGCATTCAGTAGACTTATCGGGTCTCCGGTAATTGGTTTGCTGACCACAATTTAAATACGGTTTGTTTAGATACCGTTCCGGTACTATTAAAGTGAGGTTACAGCGTTTATTATATTGTGCTAAATAGATATTTTTACAATCTCTACCGAAAAAACTGTTGATATTTACAATTTAGCTTTAAATTATCACCATCTAATATAGCTGCTCCATTATTATTATTATTATAAATATCAAATTAATAATAATAATAATAATTGCTACAACCCATAACCTGGAAACCAGGCCCCAGAAGCTATAAGCTTGTATGGGATGGAGGGGGCTATTATTATTATTACGTAGGCCCTACGTGCGGCTGCAGCCGACTTACAGATGGAACAGCGCAAATCCCACATTTGTTTCACAGCTAAGGAAAACTGCAGAAATCCTTAACCAGATCTGCCGGCACCGGGAGTCGATCTCGGGCCGCTTGGGTAAAAGTCCAGCACGCTAGACACTACACTACCAAGGTCGTTAGGTCATGTCATTCTATATTTGACAAGTAAATTTAAATATATCAACCGGTACCCAATTTTTCATCATCATCGTCTGCTGAATGTGGCCATTGTTACGTTTTCTGCCTTCTTTTGTCTTATGTCTGATTATAATTATCACCTTTCAAATTTGTATTCAGATATGACTTTAAAAACTTTTGGGTTCTATACATTATATGTCTTTTTTTGTTTTTTAATCTAACTCGGCAATATTGAGAAAAACCGCTTTATCTTCGAATATAAAATAAAGACATTTGGGTATGTTACGCCGATTTAGTAGTGGTGTATAATAGAAACGTCATTGATCCCGCAGCATACAAACAGTTGTTTCATCACCATTGATATAAAATTGAACTTTATCATCCTGATATTATTTATCAAATACTTAAAATGCTTAGTATAATGAAATCATTAGTTACGTAATATTTAATTAACATAATTATAACAATAACATTCGATTTAGACCATTTTTAGATGATAATAGTAGATACAATTAATTGTAATTTTTAAGATTGGATTCGTTTATCTACTAGAAATGTGCAGATGTACTTAATGAAGTGCCGATTTCAGGACATAATTACCTTAAAAAGTTTGAAAGACTCTCTTGTGTGTATTAATAATGCGTTTACAAGTATTTGCGCACTTATTCTACAGATACAGTTTTACACAGTACACATTTACGTTTACATAAGTCCACATCTAAAACCCTTATTGAAAATTTGGATTTCATTTATTTACATAATTGTTCAATACTAATTTAATAAGTACTTCTATAGTTATTTTTATTAACCGTTTAATTAAGATCTTAAATTTTTTCTTTATTCCAGATAAATCCTTTAGGTTCGTCAAGTGTTGTCTTATGTATTTTATTTACGACCATTCGGTCAGCCACATTTACATTTGCTGTAATGAAGAAAGGAAAAATAGAAAAAAAGTCTATAAACACAAATTATTATTTATTAGGTGATATATCTCTGTTAAAATTAATTATCTAACTCCCTTAAAAAGGTTTTCAATATTATGGAATGTAAAAGCAATCAATTTACTAGACGATTAGAGGGAAAGGTAGAAATTTTAACCTAGAAACCATAATAAATAAAATAATTGAAAAAAAAGAAAATAATTTCGTGAATGAAATTATTTTGAAATTTAGAAAGTTTTTAGATTTTCTTACCGTAGAAATGTCCTTACCGTAAAGTATATAATAAATAGTAGAGTAAATCTGAAAGCGGATTTGATAATGGGTTCTCTCAAAAATAGTTTTAAACGATATTATGTGTGCTTTTTAAACATACTAAAAGTTTTTGAAAATTAGTATATTATACAGGGTGATGAAAAAGTGAACATTTTTAATAAACACTCTGTATATATTTCAATAATTAAACTTCTTACTATTTTCTAAATTCAAATATATAAATACTTCTCGCATATTTGACCGAGCAGTTTCTGAGTTATCGTTAAAAAATATATTTATATTTATAGAAAATATTTATTAGGCTTGTGCAGTGGCGGATTTGACATTTAAAAGGCCTTAAGCGCAATTCGATTCTTAGTCCCCCCCCTCTGAATATTTTCTGGACCGCTACAGTGTGCATTCTACGCACACGTTTTTATATGGTAATAATAACTTTATATGCTGGTAGTCGACACAGTAGCTCAGAGGTAGAGATGTCGCTCAGAAAGTGGAAGGACCAGGGTTCGATTTCCAGTTGGGGTGATAATTTTTTCTGTATGGATTTGCATTCAAAATATAATTTAAAGTAAAACATTAATTAAACAAAATAAATTAACATAAATAAAATACAAAATGAACACAAACATGTTTTAATAAAGTGAGCTTTGTTGATGAACTTAACTGAGGAGAACCAAAAGCTCGAAACAGCTGTCTTAAAGTGCCGTCTGTGACTTATACACATATCACTATAAAAGTGTGAGTATAATAGTTATATACAATAGTCCATTAACAATTTTTAACTTTTAAAAATAAAGTAATCTTTATATAAAAGTTATAACTTTGTATAGGTATTTCATATAATTAGAAATATTGCATGTGCTGACATCTATGGCATTTTAATAGAACCACTCGAAATCCCGGTCATTTCCGTACAGTTTAAAGATTACAAACAATGAGTCATTTTCATAGTTACTAGACTGTGTGAATTCTGTAATTTTCTATAGTGGTCGTAGATAAATTAGTTATTAGTATACCAAATAAAGTTGTACTTTTTTATCACGAATATGGAGATTGTTGAACAACCATAACGAGTGATAAAAAATCAACTTTAGTGCTGAGGTGTACATTACGTTTTTTCTGAAATCGTGAAATTAAGAATTTATAATACAAAATGTGCTGCCAGTCTTGGTGGATTAGTGGTTTGCATGTTTGCTTCATAATCCAAAGATCGCAGGTTCGATCCCCGGCCGAGCTGGTAATTTTTCATAGCGGAGAAAAATTTAAAACATGCCTTCTTTTCGGATAGGAAGTAAAACTGTAGGTCCCGTGTCAATGCGATGTTTGGCACGATAAAGATCCCTACTGGGGGGTGGAATTCCCCCAGATTCGGCTAAATTCTAGTAGGGTCGGCCAAATGATTATAGCAATCGGTGCCATGAGGTACGAAGGATGCTCCGCCATCCTGATTCCTTGCCCAAAAGACAAACAAACAAACAAACAAAATGTGCTTTTAATAACAATAGAGTAGGCAACTAAATCAACGTGGCTGTGTGTGACATATGCCAAATACATGTGAAACAATGCAAATAAAAATGACAGATGAGTCCTTAAAAGTCAGTTTTGACACATGTCATTGTGACAGGTGAGCCCATAAAAGTTCTACTATATTTTAGAAAAACATTTTATTCCTTAAAATCAGTTCATTTATAATGGAACTTTTCTGCTTTTAGAAGTATCAAATTTATCAATAATATTTTCAAAACAGTCAAAACATAAATTTTGCATAATGTCATTTTCAATAAACATTACTGATAAATTTTTTAAATGACTTTGTCCAAGATTATTTCTTAATTAATTTTTTACACGTTTAAGAACGGAGATCGATCTCCAGTTACATTACATATCAGTAATGTTAAGATTTTCCTTTAAATTGTTTCAACATTTCCCAATGTTGAAACAATTTAAAGGACAATGACAATTGACAAATGACATTAAGGAATTTCACCCATTCGAAAGCATGGTACAGTTCCCCTTCCCCGAATGTTAGTCGGACGACCGCGCATAGTTTGCTAGAAGGCATTGAAGGCAAGCCATTCGGAGTGACAGAGATGATATATTCCTTGCAGATCTGCTGCGAAACTGTATATTCCGTTACAGAATTTTACCTGTCACTCTGAATGCTTGCCTTTTCGCACGAAACTCTATTGCGTCGACCGTACACCTTTTTTACCCGCCTGTACACCATACGAACTTTTGTTCTCACATGTTTCACTATTCTCGACAAAGTTAGTTCCCATGCCAATAATTTTTATTTGTCGCATGTCCACTGCGATCCTGAGCAAGGGGTCTCTGCGTGGCCCCTGATTTGTGGGGCCTAGAGCGACCGCTTCCATTGCTTGTGTGTAAATCCGCCACTGTTTACCGAATGTCTATCAGAAACCATTAATTCAAGAAATTAATCATCATAGTAGTCGGATGACCGCGCTGATTGTGCGAGAAGACCCGCAATCGGACCGACAAAGATGATACATTCCTCGCAGGTCTGCGGTGAAACAGTATACTCCGTTACAATATCGCTCTGACTGCCGCTTGTTTTTTTGTACGAAACTCTAATGAGTCAACCGTACACTTTTTTACCAGCCTGTATACGATATGATCTGTTTCTTGTTTCACTTTTTTGTGAGAAAGTGAATTCCTACGCCAATAATTTTTATTTGTCGCGTGTCCAGAGATTATCTGAATGTTTTACGTGGAGTCCCCGTGTGAACATACCTCCACGTTCCTTCCAATGAAGAAGTAATTGAGATAAGCTCAATTAGCGCGCAATTGCTCCCAGTCAACTCACTGGTCGGAGCGAGGTTGCCTATCCACCCTCTACTAGCTATCCAGGCTAGTACCGGAGCGATCGACTTAACACGTGCTCACCCGCCGGTACCCTCCCGTCCTCTTTCATACGGGGTGAAGTACCTCGTCCAGCAATAGGACTATTCCCCCAACTTAACTCAGTTGAATAGAGAGAGCCCTCCAGTCCTATTTCATACCTTCACAAGCTCCTCCCCGAGACGGGTTGGGGCCACTGCCCGATCGAATCCAACTTCAATTGTGGCGGGACTTGGTTTTTTAATGGTTTTGCCACCCCGATCTACCAATATATAGGCTTGGTGGGCCTTCGACAGAGCTTCGTTTAAGTCTACACGTTATAGACTCCCAGTGTGTACCCGTTAAGGTGAAGTTGTCTTGATTGTGAGAGGCTATGTATTCGCTTCAACTCTCCTTAAGTGTAATGGCATTCAGAGCTTCTCCCAATTACTGTACCCGGCTGCAGTCCGGATCATAGGGTGGTCGGGATAGCTCCTATGCACATTTACCTGGCGGCATGCAGTTTCCCATATGCCAAAAGGCGGGATAAACCTCACTTCGATTCTCCTCACTTAAGATTCAGTCAAACAGCGGGTTCCTTTGGTGACCATAAATGACCTCGGTCAAACAGCGGGTTCCGTTGGTGACCATAATTGACCTTATCCAAGGCGAGATTCGAATCCGCCCACACCGGTATCATATACCAGGGCTTGCCCTGATCGGTATGAGTAACCGTCGAGAATTCTCACGAATTTCTCTACCACACACTTGACCTGACAGCTTCATCCATTGCCCAGTTTCCAAGGAAACAAGGATAAGGTAGAAGACAGCCAGTTTTATGGGTGAAACGCGTGTCCAGTGCGGTCCTTGGCAGGAGGCCTCTGCGGGGCCCCCTGACTTGCAGGGCCTGAAGCGGCCGCTTCCAACGCTTGTGCCTAAATCCGCCACTGTACCAACACTATTTGTCAACAGGAGGCATTTGCGATGTTGCCGTGCTTTCCATGTAAATTAAAAATATTTGAAAAATTGTTTTATTGCGAATTAAATCATTATTTCACGCTTCAATTATGGTGATATTATTAAATAAAGCAATAAAAAGAATGCAAGTTTTTGTTTTTTAATTCCTATTTTTAACAATGCATAATTTGTTCGTTAAGAGTTGGTACTGTTGATAGTAACCACTAAAGTCCTTTGCTTAACCATACGTGAACCCCTCTTGCCGCCTGCTCCTCAAAGATAGTCACCAACCTCCTTAAATTAGATAATTAGGTTAAGGGATTTTGTTGACACCTCGTTTTGGCTACATTAAAAAATCTTTAATTTTATGGTAATTAGGTGCCTTAATCAAATTTTTTTTACAGAAGGTATTCGTCAAGAAGTTTATTACCTATACTATCTAGAAGACCCCACTGTAAAATAAAAGAAGGATAAAAAAGTCTGAAAAGTATTCGTGTTGCCAACGTGACAATAGTTTAACGTGGCGGTAAATTCAAATAGTTCTCAGTAATCTTGAATCACCCTGTACTATAAAACTGCGTAAAAAAAGTCTTGTAGGAAACTGAGATTTACTTTAGCGGACAGAAAGAAGTTTAACGCACCCTACCCTTTCGGTGAAGTTTGACGAGCTGAGTTGACTGGCACTAGTCCCAAGGTGCGGAATGTTAAGTGTATGACAGAAACTTTTTTTCATTGAAAATCAATTAAATCAATGTCTTTGGTGAGTTTCATGACCCGGTTAGATTAATTTAGGTTAGTAGTAAACGAGTTTTTAAAACTGGCTGCATCGTTTGACGACACCCACCAAAGTAACCAAGATGAGGGTTGTTATGTTAGGTTAGATTAGTAGAAAGTTTTTAAAACGTACTGCACTTACTGTGGTGATACTCACTTTCTCGTCGTTCAGTAGGGGCTTTTACATAAGAAAATAATAACAGACACATTGCTGACTGACGAAAAAATGGAGAATGGATTGCATGCAGGTTAAAATGAAATAGAGGGATGTACCTAACTCTTTGATATGTTTTTTAATTTACAACCTACGTTATTAGGTATGACTATATCTTGTTTAGTACATCTATGCGAATTTGTAATTAGTTTTTCAAAATGTTTATTTTTCAAAAATTTGTTATTTATATCTTTTTTTGTTTTGTTTTTTTAATTCTTCCAATTTGGAAGGGGGCAGCTGCCCCCTTGCCCTCTCCCTGGATATGCTCTTGAGTAGGTACAACATATATACCTTTTTCTGAAATAGTACATAAAGTAATAGTATATTACGTTATAAGTCCGGTAAACCCAAGTTTACAGTAGCGAGTTGAAAACGTTTCGGGACGAGGCGACGAAGGAGCCGAGTCTCGAATGTTGAAACGAGCTACTGTAATGGTTTACCGGAAGTATGACGTAAGGCGTTTTATTTCATACTGCCTCACATTGTTCATTTTTTAAAAAAATGCATTTAAAATTTTCAGTCCGGTAAAATTTATTAAATCCTAAATCTATTTTATATTTTCTTAATGTATTCGCTGTGATAAATATAAAATCCTTATATTTAATTACACGATATTTAAATACAAAAAAGGATTTAAGGCAACAAATACTGCTCAGCTCTGGATATTAATTAGTTTATAATAATTATTATCTTTATATTAATGATATTGCTAAATCTAACAGGTACTTGAAAGACAATATAAAAAAACTGAGATCAAATCGGTACTTGTTATAGATAAATATACTTTGAAGATCTTAAAAAATATGATAATATTAGTACCTATCTTTATTATTATAAACTCCCTATTTATTGAAAACACTTAGTTTTTTTACCAAAAACTATAAAAAAGTCGAACACTTTAAAGCTTCTTATCTTATTGATATAAACTAGCTAAGGACTCATTGTAAAACATTTAAAAGTGATCAATCAATTAAATTAATTAACTTTTTCTACAGTCTGTCTGATTGCATCTATCAAGTAATTATTTACAAAATAAAAATTAAATAAAAACAACTCGAAACAATATGCATGGAGTAGAACACTGGACAATATTCACCACCACTTACAAATACTTCTAACAACTGGACGTAGTTCACTATTTTCCCGCTTTCCAGATCTTCCGCCGTTTATACATCCCTTGGATAACTTTTTGTTCTTGAGAGTCTTTTCTACCGGAATTCTCTGCTATTACTTACTTTGTTATATTTTTTTCATATTCGTGTTCCATATTGATCCTATGAGTATGGGGGAAAGAAAGTTCACACAAGAAGACCCCTGCCATTGCCATCTTAATATATCTAGATGGCATTGCCCCTGCTCGTGTATATGGCGACTGAATGCAACGAAGATGAAATTATTTCCAATTTAAGATATATTATAGATTACATACAGTGTGGAAATAAAATAGCGGATACATTCGATAACTTTTTTTGGAAAAATCTCGAAGGGGCATAGCGATTTTAATTACTTGACGCTATAATACTGTATCATTTTCAACTTGTTACGTCATTTGTTACTTGTTTTTAAAGTAATGACGTTATCGATATTTTTTTAAATGAAAAGCTATATTTTTGATTGTCGATTTCGGTAGTACTTTTTATTCTCTTTTCAACTGTTTACAATTTTCAATATGTTACATTAGAAAAAAATTGAGAAAAAATGTCCTAAAGTTCGAATATTAAAAATTCTTTAATTGCAAAATGAATCTAGTCACGGTATAAATAGAAACCTTAGTTACGGTTGTCAGAAGTAAACAATAAAATAAATGTTATTTTCTTGTTTTAAAGTAGAATTTACCTTTAGCAAACTATTTTATTAATAAAAATGTCGCAATTGAGCAAGAAACAGCGAATTGAAGTGTTAATGATGGTTGGTTATGGCGACAGAATTCGAACACATCAAAAAGTGTGTCAACGTTTTAGAGAAACGTACCCGGATCAACCCATAAGTCAAGCAACGGTTAGTAGGATTGAAAAGAAATTTCGAGAACATGTCGTGGTAAAGAATCTTCCAAAAAGAGGACCTCCGGTGACATTAAATGAAGATATACAACTGAAGATGTGCTACTAGAAATTGAAAACAATTCACATGGAACATGGAACTAGAACTAGAAAGATTTCATCCATATAAGGGAGCAATAATTTGTTCATGAGTTGACAGAAGATGACTTTGATCGTAGACAAGAATTCTGTGACCAGATGATGGAAATTTGTCTTCGCGATCCAATGTTTTACCAGCGTATTTTATTTTCGCATGAAGCAACATTTGGTTTAAACGGTACGGTTAATAAACAGAATTGTAGATATTGGGCTAAAAAAAATCCTTATTGGATGCAGGAAACTCATACACAACATCTTTAGAAGCTTAATGTATGGGCGGGGATTATTGATAACCAAATCATAGGGCCATTTTTTTCGCAAATAGTCTAACTGGAAAAAGATACCTGCAATTTTTACAGTTGTAACTGATGCCTGCATTATTTCCTAATGCAAACAATCCCGAGCTACCAAAGGGTAGCGTTTGGTTACAACATGATGGCGCTCCACCTCATTACGAAATTAATGTACAACGCTATTTGCACCGAGTTCTCCCAGGAAGGAGAATAGGAAGAAGAGGTACGATGGAATGACCGGCTAGATCTCCTGATTTAACGCCATTAGACTTCTTTCTATGGGGGGGGGGGTACTTAAAAAGTAAAGTGTATAACAATCGACCCAATAATTCAGAAGATCTCAAGCAAAGAATTCGACATAAGATTAGATTACTATTACCTAAAACTCTTCAGAATGTGAGAAATGTATTGTCAGATGGTACAGGGTCGTCACTTTGAACATCTAGTGTAATAAAAACTGTTATTTCTGTGCTTATTTTTGTAACTGATGTTATTGTTATTAGAGTTTTTTCTTGTCAATCACTTTAATTTGTTTTTAGTCTAATTAAAATTTTAGACTGTTTTTCTCACTTTTTTAAACGTAATGAAACGTTCTTTTTCAAATAATAACACAAGTGCTGTTTAAATCGTCTATTCACAAACAAATATTTATTTCTATACACTAATGAATACACTATAAATTAACGCTATAATTATAAACCATTAAAAACTATTATTTACAGACTATGAATTTCTAATACAACATTTATATCCACTATTTATTTTGTAATACACAGTTAATGACTTGCTGTTGACCGCTCCTTTTCTCCGCGACGTCGACTTTATACCATCCTATAAACGTTCCAGAAATCGCCCGAACATACCATGTATTTCTAGAATACACCAGAATAAACCGCGTTTGGTTCACATGCTTGTGCGATGCGTCATTCTCTCGAAGGCGGCAGAACGCACCACCTGTCGCTCGAAAAGAGGTTCGTTCCTTTTCTCTCTTGTTACACTGCCCCCCTCTTCAAGTCTGTTCTGTCCCAGAACAGGTTTTATGCTCTGGTTCCTGTAGAACGGGTCATGACGATATCGACAGTCTTCACCTCGACTACACGTTCCATTACGGTAGAAATAACAGTCTACACTCTTCGTTGGCCTTAATGCGGGTTGTGGGTCAAAATTGCAGACGAAGATCTTGACGTCCGTACCTCTAAAGACAACTTCCAGCATGTTTCTAACGATTCTCCAATCCAGCTGGTCCCGCCCACAGCCGAGTTTGGGAACTGCCAATTTGTTAATTCCCCTGGTAAGCAACTCGATTCTCAAATTCCATAGTACCCTCCACAAGTCGGCGTAACTCGGTTTCTGGTAGTAAAACTGCTTGGTTACCAAGTAGTAAATGGATCGGTCATGATCAGGCAAGCGTAAGGATTTACCAACAGAGGGATTCTGTTCTCGAAGTTCATTCAGCCGTCCAAATTTATTTCTAAACACCACTGCGATCCCCCTAGACATACGGAGATCCTCGGAGACACAGTGGGCAATGGAATAATCACCAGGGACCCGGAAGAGATCTTGTTGCATCTCAGTCGTGACTCCGAATCGCGCTTTTCTAGTTCCAGAGAACGCAGCCATAAATTCTCTAAAGGTTGGCTGATCATCTCCAGGCCTTACGGTATTGATAGCCACCTCAGCCTCATCTTCCGGAACTGCGTCATTATTTCCCTCATAGTGCGCCAGACGATTGGAGTGTACCACCTTTGGTTTCCCTCTTGGCAATTTCTGGATGCGATAAATCAAGTCATTTATTCGTTTCTTCACCTGGTATGGACCCTCCCAATTTCGCTGTAACTTTGGAGAATAGCCACGACGCCTTTGAGGGTTGTATAACCAGACAAGCTCTCCAGGTTGAAACCCTCCTTCTTGGGCTCTCACATCGTACGTAGCCTTCATCCGGTCACTCGCGATTCGACTATTATTTCGGGTTCGGTCGTGAATATCCTCCAACTTCTTCTTTAAGTTGATGACATAATCATTCCCGGCTACCTCCTGCTCTATAGGTGGAGACCCAAATTCCAGATCACACGGTAACCGTAACTCGCGTCCAAACATCACAGACGCTGGTGACTGACCGGTTGTTTCGTGGACCGATGCACGATAAGCCATCAGGAACAGATGCAGGTATTGGTCCCAGTCTCGTTGATGATCGGAGACGACCTTGGCCAAATATTTGCCCATTGTTCGATTCATGCGTTCTACCATTCCATCGGACTGCGGATGTAACGGTGTGGTCCGAGTCTTGCGAATGCCCAACAATCGACAGACTTCTCCAAAGAGTACAGACTCGAAATTGCGGCCTTGATCCGAATGCAGCTCCATGGGCACTCCGAAGCGACTGAAAAACTCTTTGACTAGTACGTCAGCAACAGTCGCAGCTTCCTGGTTTGGTAGGGCATATGCTTCTGGCCATTTGGTAAAATAGTCCATTGCCACTAAGATGTATTTATTCCCATCGTCAGTTTCGGGAAATGGTCCGGCAATGTCTATAGCTATTCTCTCCAGAGGACTACCCACATTGTACTGCCTCATAGGTGCTCTTCGTTTCCCCAAGGGTCCGTTGCCAGTGGCACATAGTTCACATTTCCGGCACCACTCCTTCACGTCTTCTTTACAGTTGACCCAATAAAAACGCTCCCTAACTTTCTCCAAGGTCTTTTTCACACCGAAGTGTCCCCCGGAGGCACCGTCATGGAGATGTCGCAATACTGTAGCCACTGGGCTTCTTGGAACCACAAACTGAGACCTAATGGTGGTGCCATCTTCACTCTCCAGTACTCGCTTCAGGAGATCGTCTTCCACCTTCAAGGACTCCCATTGGGCCCAATATGCTTTGAGCGCTCTGTTGAAAGGGCTGACGGCCTCCCAGGCAGGCCTTTCTCCCACGCGCTTCCATTCCAGTACCATTTTTAGTTCGGGATCAGCCTCCTGCTGTCGTTGCAATTCTTCCGGCAACCAATTGTCGTTGACGATGGTAGTCCTTAGTACTTGGCAAACCCTCTCTTCCAAACGAGAACAATGACGGCAATCCGTTGGACAGGGTCTTCTTGAAAGAGCATCGGCATTTCGATGACTAGTGCCCGCTCGATGTTCGGTGTCAAAGTCGTATCCTTGTAATCGTTCGATCCACCTTGCGACCTGGCCTTCAGGATTACGGAATTGTAGAAGCCATTTCAACGCTGCATGGTCCGTCCTCAATAAAAACTTCCGTCCGTACAAGTATTTATAGAAGTGCTCAACGGACTTCACGACGGCCAATAGTTCTTTTCTGGTCACACAATAATTCCTTTCGGCTTTCGACAAAACCTTACTAAAATAGCCGATGACCTTTTCTTGTCCATCCTGTATCTGCGAAAGTACCCCCCCAATGGCCAGATTACTTGCATCTGTGTCAAGTATGAATTTCCCTTCTGTCCGTGGATAGCTCAATATTGGTGCTGTTGTCAGGACACGCTTCAGCTGTTGGAAAGCTGTTTCACACTCTCCGCTCCAAACATACTCGCGCCCATCTTCAGTTAACCTTGTCAGAGGTTTCGCTATATTGGCAAACCCAGGAACGAAACGCCTGTAGTAGGTACATAACCCAAGAAAACTACGAACTTGGTGTTTATCTTTCGGTGTTGGCCACTCTTGAACTGCACGAATCTTATCGGGATCGGCTGCCACTCCATTTTGTGATACGACGTGCCCGAGATATTTCACTTCCTTCCTGAATATGTGGCACTTTTTCGGACTCAGTTTCAGATTGGCTCCACGTAGTCTTCGGAACACTTCCTCTAGGTTTTTCAAATGTTCGTTGAATGATTTTCCGACTACAATCACATCATCTAGGTATACCAGGCAGGTCTTCCACGACAGCCCTCTCAGGATGGTCTCCATTAAACGCTCAAAGGTGGCCGGAGCGTTACATAAACCAAAAGGCATAACCGTAAACTGCCATAGTCCGGAACCAATAGTGAACGCGGTCTTCTCCCGGTCTTCAGGTTCCATTTCAACTTGCCAATAACCACTCTTCAAGTCCAAAGTCGAAAACCATCGTGAACCAGACAGGGTATCTAACGTGTCGTCGATGCGTGGTAAGGGATAGCTGTCTTTCTTGGTCACGTCGTTAAGCTGCCGATAGTCCACACAAAATCTCGTTGACCCGTCCTTCTTACTGACCAGGACCACCGGTGATGCCCATGGACTGCTGGATGGCTCGATGACCCCTTGTTCTTCCATATCAGTAATAATCTTTTCGGCTTCTGCTCGCCTTGCTAGAGGTAGACGCCTCGGCTGCTGACGGACAGGCATAGAGTTGCCTGTATTGATTTTATGTTTTACTATATTTGTTCATCCCTTCTGGCTATCGTCAAGAGCGAAGATATCTTGGTATCGGTGAACCAAACCCTGTACCTCTTTCACTTCCGTTCTGTTAAGGTCTTCGCACGAACTAGTAACCATACCCACTAATTTTCCACCATGGTCTTTGGGCACTGGTTTTGGAACATCAGCCATACACCTGGCTACTCGGAATACTGGCACACACTGTCTCACAAGGGTACTCTTCTTCAATGTCACCGGATCCACATTAACGTTCATAAGCCTCACCGGTACAGTCTTTCCAACCTTGATCAGCGCTTTTCCCACCAATATGCCACTATGGATCTTCTTATCACAAACAGGCTCCATCATTCTCACACATCCTACCCGAAGATCTCCATCCAAACCTGCCTCGACAACCATCTCGCTTTGACCAGGCAATATCACATCTTCTGTCAGCAAAACCCTTACGACAGGATCTTCTCGTGGGTGCAACGGAAGTTCTTCGTTACCAACCTTCAAAACACCCTCCTTCAAGTCCAATGTAAAACCAAATTTTCTCAGGAGGTCCATTCCCAAGATGAATTCGTCAATGATGTCGGCTACCAGCACCTCATGATCACGTTCTTCACTTCCAATACCAATCTTCATCTTCACCACTCCGCGTGTTGGTATCACTTCACCTGTTGCTGTACGGAGTTGAGTAGTTGTGGGTAACAACTTAATACTTGATCGTAGAACATCAGGGCGTACGATGGATTTTGTCGCCCCCGTATCAATAAGTAGTGGAACAGTTCGGTTAGCAATCTTCCCATCTACGAACAAACTGCTGATACTGTTCTTCGATGTTACGGCATAGATGGTGATCTCCGGGGCATTTCCACTCAAGGTCAACGTTCGCCCCCTCTCGTCGACCCCCTTTAGTTTTCCGACGGCTGAACTTGTTTGGGTTTAGGGCAGCGGCGTCGTATGTGCCCTTGTTCACCGCAGTTCCAGCAACGGGGTCCTCGAACTCCTTGAGGATTCTTTTTACGGTTCTCTTCCTTCTGAAGAACTCTCATTAATAATTCTTCTAGGCGATCTTTAGAACCTTCATCTTCTTCCAAAACGGTCCGAACACGTCCGTGACCTCGGGACGCTTGTTTTGCGGCTTCAAACTCTAAAGCGTGAGCAAGCGCATCATCAGTTGTTCTTGGTCGTGCCAGCCTCAATGATTGTTGTGTTTCCCCATCTCTTAACCCATCAATGAAGGTCTGCACAGCGAGCTGTCCCAGAAATGAATCGGGTGCCGTAGGGTACGCCAATCGGACAAGCCGCGCAACATCGGCTTCAAACTCCTGCAGGCTTTCTCCATTCTTCTGGATACGATTCTTCACTTGCGCGTGATACACTTGTTGAAGATGCGCGTCTCCATATCTCATCTCCAATCTAGACACTAACAATTGATAATCATTTTCTTCGGACTTTCTAGAATTTTCCAAAACTTTTTCTTCCAATGCTTTAGTGTTTTCCATTAGTTTTCTAGAATTCTCTTCGGCCTTCCTAGAACTTTCCAGTAATTCCTCTCTTAAAATTCTAGAATTCTCTTCGGACTTTCTAGAACTTTCTTCGGCTTTTCTAGAACTTTCTTCCATTTTACTTAACAACAAACTAGTATCAATTGCGGGTCCAGGTATTTCGAAGCGGTAATTTTCAGGATCTTCCTTCTGTTCTAAAAGCCATTCTCTTAGCCGATTTATCAAAACTTCTTTCTTTCCATTACTATCCAAGTCCCTCTCGTCCAATTCCCGTTTTAAATCTATTACTAAGAGATCTTTCAATAGTTTCATCACCATTTTAATCGTTTGTTGAAATTAATTTTAACACTAAAAATTTATTCTCACAGCACTTTATTTAATTATTACGCGATTTTATTTATTTTAGAACACCACACCTGACATCACTGAAACGTTCTTTTTCAAATAATAACACAAGTGCTGTTTAAATCGTCTATTCACAAACAAATATTTATTTCTATACACTAATGAATACACTATAAATTAACGCTATAATTATAAACCATTAAAAACTATTATTTACAGACTATGAATTTCTAATACAACATTTATATCCACTATTTATTTTGTAATACACAGTTAATGACTTGCTGTTGACCGCTCCTTTTCTCCGCGACGTCGACTTTATACCATCCTATAAACGTTCCAGAAATCGCCCGAACATACCATGTATTTCTAGAATACACCAGAATAAACCGCGTTTGGTTCACATGCTTGTGCGATGCGTCATTCTCTCGAAGGCGGCAGAACGCACCACCTGTCGCTCGAAAAGAGGTTCGTTCCTTTTCTCTCTTGTTACAGTAACTTTTTTATACGGTGACTAGATTTATTTTGCAAATTTAAATAATTTCTAATATTCGAACTTTAGGGCAGTTTTTCTCAATTTTTTTCAAATGTAACATATTGAAAATTGCGTACAGTTGACAAGAGGATAAAAAGTAATACCGAAATCGACAATAAAAAATATAGGTTGTCATTTAAAAAAAATCAATGAGTTAGTACGTGGAAATTACATAACGGCCATCACGGCCTAAGATCGCACCTAATACTAATGTGTATATTGCTGTTTGTTAATAAACGTTTGGGTGGTGCAAAATAAAATAAAATAGTGTATTTAATGAATTGGTAGTGGTTTTTCTTGTAGTGTATTTTTATTGTTTTCTGTAACCTTATGGGTATAACTCTGTATTTTAAATTATAATATTACATTATATTTATTATGTTGAACAAAGTTTTATTTTTATATTTTTGTAGATTTGCTCCTGAAAATAATCCAAAGAAAAATGTTTTTTTTATCTTTTTCTTGCAGATTTCAGTCAGACAAATATTCATTCAATATTTATATAATATTAAAAATGTTTATTAAATTATTTTTAAATAAAAAGAAAATCTGTCCTTTTTATGTTTGACAAATATTAAGAATTAAATATTCCATTTGTATATGATGCTACCTGGGAACCTACAAAAGTGAACCAAAAAGAAAAAGTAAGTCCTGGAATCCGAAGCAAACAACTAATAAAAAGTAAGCAGGGCGGATTAACTAAGATGACGAACCCAGCAATCAACATGAACCGGAATCAAAAAATTAAAACAGAAATAGCGAGGAAGAAACATATTAATAATGATTCAGTAATTAGACGGCACATGGAATATAAAAAACAGAAAAAAAAAGAAGTAGGGGACGGATCGGAGAACCTAGGACTTGATTGCATAGTAATTACAGAAACAAAGGAGGGGAAAGGCTTAGTAAAATTATCAAAAGGTTATTAGATGTACTGGTCGAGAATGATTCATAATGAGAGAGAAAAAGAAGGAGTAGGCTTAATAACCATACCAGAGAGATTGGGAACAATAGTAGCTAACAACTTAATAAATGAAAGATTAGTAATAGTAGAAGTAAAACTCGTGGTAAAAGACACCTTCACTTTAATTATGGGCTGACGAGCTCAACAAAAATGCATTAAAAGAAGAAAAGGGCAAATTCTTCGAAGACTGCAAGTAGAGATAGATACCACAAAAAACAATATTATAGTGGTGGTAGATTTAAATGTAACAGCAAGGTTCGAAAGAAATATGGACACATAGGGTGAACAGACAAGAAACAGCATGGAGTAGAAATTCTAATCTAGCGGAAAATCAAGTTTATGCCTTTTAAATAATTATAATTCATTAATTTTTATGGACATAATAATAATAGATGCCAGATGCTGTGTAATTCCTCAACGCCCAAGCGCGCGGCTTGTTGACGCATGAGGTATATTTCTTATCTGTTTCCAATAAAAATAAAATAAATTCTTCACAAATGTTTGTTTGTTACAAACTTTTTATAAACTTACTAGCATTTGAAAATAGGTGTAATGCACGGCAGTATGCAGCAATGCATTTCAAATTATAGGTATAATGTCCTTTAAAATTAATAGTTTGTGTGTATTTTATCAGAAATCAAATTTATTTTTACTCAATTACAATGAAATTGAATGAGGTGTACGTTGTACAATACTCCTGAAGCCAATCGGTTTTCTTATTGTTAGCAAAATAATTTCTCCAACACACTACAGATGAACTTGCAGCATCACTCGCGGGTCCACATTTACCAGGCTCAAGAAACATTCATCATCATCATCATCATCTTCAGATCATTCCTTAGCTTTAAAATCAGTTTATCACTCTATGTGGCGTCTCTCCTGATTTCGTGGGAAAGATGCCATGCTTAAAAATAACACACATAAATACATTTGCAAATATATGTTTATTATTTAATAAAGTTGCCCATAAAAATAGTATATTACGAGGGTGGTCCCAGAAGTACCCGACCTGACCAAGAGGTGGCGGTAGTTGTTTGAAAATGTCACTGTATTGGAAAGTACGCAGTCTATAAAGCATATGTTTCAAGTTTGAAAGCGCCACGTTGTTCAGTATTTGTTTGGCAGCCATCAATAGTGAACGTTGTCAGTGAATTTGTGAAAATGGAGAAAATTGGTCATCGTTATGTGATACAATACTTTTATTTGAAAGGCGTCAGCCCAACCAATATAAAAGCTGAACTGGATTCTACTCTGGGTGAGTCTGCTCCTTCGTTTACAACAGTTAAATTTTGGGTAGCTGAGTTTAAACGAGGCCGTACGAGCTGCCAAGACGAGCATCGCAGTGGTCGACCAAATGAGGTGACGACTCCAGAATTGGTGAAGAAAATCCACAAAGCGGTACTTGATGATCGTCGACTGAAAGTGCGCGAGCTAGCAGACATTACGGGCATTTCAAAAAGTGCGGTACATCGCATATTATCTGAAAATTTGGACATGAGAAAGCTGTGTGC
This sequence comes from Agrypnus murinus, assembly GCA_929113105.1. Classification (NCBI taxonomy): domain Eukaryota; kingdom Metazoa; phylum Arthropoda; class Insecta; order Coleoptera; family Elateridae; genus Agrypnus; species Agrypnus murinus. The sequence continues at coordinate 89,730,881 of OV816025.1, read as the reverse complement.
AAGATGGGTGCCGCGTTTGCTCACACTCGAGCAAAAACAGTGTCGTGAAAATGTTTCAATTGAGTGTTTAGCGAAGTTTCACAGCAACAAAGCAGAATTTCTGCGCCGTTTCGTAACAATGGATGAAACATGGGTCCATCATTTCACACCCGAGACAAAAGAACAATCGAAACAATGGACTCAAAAGGGAGAACCGGCTCCAAAGAAGGCGAAGACCGTTTCATCTGCAGGCAAGGTTATGGCGTCGGTTTTTTGGAATGCCCGTGGAATAATTTTTATTGACTATCTCGAAAAAGGAAAAACTATCAACGTTTATGCAAACTTATTGCAACGTTTGAGCGAAAAAATCAAGCAAAAACGGCCGCATTTGGTTAAAAAGAAACTGTTGTTTCATCACGACAACGCGCCAGTTCACAAATCCGTTATTGCAATGGCCAAAATTAATCAATTAAAGTTTGAATTGCTACCTCATGCACCATATTCGCCAGATTTAGCCCCCTCGGATTACTTTCTGTTCCCAAACTTGAAAAAATGGCTCGGTGGTCAAAGATTTTCCAACGATGAAGAAGTGATGTTAGCAGTTAATGGCTATTTTGAGGAGCAAGACAGTTATTATTATAAAAGGGTATCAAACTTTTTGAACATCGCTGGGAAAAGTGTATAGAGCTGAAAGGAGATTACGTTGAAAAATAAATAAATCTTTTTCCAAAGTTTTTGTGTTTTTTTGTTGGGTCGAGTACTTGTGGGACCACCCTCGTATATACCCAGGGACTAAAGTGCATCTTTTAATCCCGAATGTTGTCACGTGGGGTTTTCGTGACCGGAGGACGTAGTCAGAGGTAGAGAGAAATTAAACACAAGTTGTAAAAAACAACTATATACTAAAGACAATAAAGAGAGTACAAAAGGTTAACATACATGTTGACATATCGATACATATTGTGAGGACGTATATGTCCTCCAAAACTGGTACAATCAAAGGGAGGTCGGAACCAACCCTGTTCTAGCACTAAATCTACTAACTAAGCGTAGGAGCTAGACTCCTAGTAATTATAACTAAGTCGGGTAGCCTGGTCACAACTCCCCATAATTTCGCAGAGAGTGGGCGGTTAAGCGCTACCCACTCAACTAAGCACTAAGCATAAAATAATTGAAAGGTACTCACCATCTTGCTTGTTGTATTCGAGCCATGGTCACTGACTGGTTTAAAGAGATCAAGCAAGCTGGTTATATACTGCTGGACGAGGAAGTATTACTGAATAATTGAATAAATTAAGTGGGATACGAAGAACACATGAATACATAATGAGATGCAAACTGTATAAATTATTACAGCCTTGGTAGTGTAATGTCTGGCGTGCCGGACTTTCACCCAAGCGGCCCGGGTTCGACTCCCGGCGCTGGCAGATCTGGTTAAGGTTTTCTGCAGTTTCCCTTAGCTGTAACACAAATGTGGGATTTGCGCTGTTCCATCTATAAGTCGGCTGCAGCCGCACATTGGGCCTACATAATAATAATAATCGCCCCCTCCCTCCCGCACAAGCTTATAGCTTCTGGGGCCTTGGTTAAGGTTATGGGTTGTAGTAATTATTATTATTATTATTCTAATGAGATACAAACTGTATAAATTATTCCAATGAGATATAAACTGTATAAATTATTCTCAAGGATATGCAAACTGTATAAATTATTCTAATGAGATTCAAACTGTATAAATTATTCTCAAGGCAATGCAGATTGTGTACCGCGCGTGGCTGCGTATGGGTGGCTCTCCCACTACTCTTGATACTAAATGAATGCAAGTTGAAATGTTACAAAAAGGATTTCATTTAAAATAATTCCGTTTGTGACACTTTCCCCCTCTTCGACGGAAGAGTAGTGGGTAAGGTGTCGTGGAAGGTGTGACCAAGTTGATAGTAAAAACAACCAAAAATTCAGAGAACACAACTTGTGTAACTAATAGCTAACTAAAAGTACGTTAAAAGAATAATGCAGACAACAAAAGGTCGAAGCATAAAGAAAAATAAAAGTGAATATAGTGAAAAATAATGTTACTGACTGTTTCGAAAGATGTTTCCAGGGTTGAAGATGAGAACTGCTTGGCTTGGAATGTCGAAGTGTGCATGGCATGGATGCGAAGCAATTTTATGCTACCATAGTGGCGTCATGAGCTGGTTGTTGGTTAAGGTTCCATAAAAATTATTGTTCCATAGTCATAACATAGGATGTGTTTAATATAGAGGAACACATCTGTACAGCGTATGTTTTATAGAATGATCCTTCGTGACCAAACTATTTGATTGCAGTATTGGTCTGGTGATGACTATTTTCAAAGTGTAACCATAGTAACCATAGGTGATGGTTGGTTGGAACCAGTCGGTACTGCCATTGTATTTATCCAGGTGAAAGCCATTTAGTATCAGCCAATGCCGATGGAAGATCCATTTGTGTAGACGAAGAAAGAAACAGTACGTAGTAAGTAACACAGCAAAAACAAAATTTTGAAAAGTGAACATTTGAGGGATTTAATGAACGTACTTGATACGAGAACGTATAATATAAGTCTATAAGTAAAGTAAAGCAAAAATACAAAAATGATTAAAAATACAAATAATTAAAACTACAGATAGGTCCGTATTCATAGCAAGCGTCAAAAAAAAGTAATGCATAACCTAATAGTTCAATATCAGTTATACAATAAACATGAAAGGTGACACTTTTCATGCTTATTGTGTTGTTTACGTTTATTGTGTGTCAATATGTTGAATAAAGAAGTTCGTACATAAAAATAGATCTGTACATAAATATTGTGAGTGTTAAATACAAGATTAATAAAACATAAATTCATGAAACACCATAAGGGCGTGACACTATTTTCACACTTATACGTGTCAAGAAAGAAAGAGTACTGACAATAACTTTCATAAAGGAAAAATATGACAATTAGAGTAAAAAAGGAAAAAATCAAATTGAGAAGTAATAATATAAAATATAAACCGTATATTGCAAAAGAAAGTGTCAGCATTACAATATGTAAAAGAAGAACAAATTGGTTCAATTTATTTCCATTTTAGTAGATTATTTTAATAATCTTAATAGTTAAGCTTAACGTTGGGGAAGTTCCGTATCGGGACCGCGCAAACCGCGCAGAGAGCGCTGCATGACCCGATTTCCAATTTCTTAAATAATATTTCTGCACAATGACAAAAAACCACCAGCGGCCAGGCTGCTCGGTAATGGGCATGCGCGAGGCGAGTACACGTGTACTCGTGCAGAGAACACAGAGAAGTAAGACTTCGCTACTTCCCGTGATCTGTGAAATGGAGTATTATACTGAAATATGAAAGTTGTGGGAAATAGAAAATGGAGAAACTGTAGACAAAACTGCGTACCGGGGTATATGTAAAATATGAAAACTAACTCTATAATTTAAATAATAATTATTTCAATAAAACATAAATATTCAAATGTAGCGCTCACATGTAGGAGTCGACTAACTGATGGCGTGTTAAAGTAGGAACCAATCACAGTTCCGTTCACAAACCCGACCCGAGTCAACAGTCAACAAAAAAGTTTACTCGTGGTTTACTCGTTTGTAGTTTGTGAAAGTGTGATTATTGTTTTATCTTTGGTATTTAGACAGTAAGTATATTAGTATTGTAATGTCGATTATTGGAAATTGTTGCATTTCAATTCAAGGTATTATAATGCCCAAATCAAAGGCTTGCCTAAGTAGACAAAAAAGTAGTAGAAGTCGAACAAACCGAGCCAAAAATATAAAACGTTCTTGGAATTTAAAGAAAGAAAAAGAAAATGATGCCAAACGAAACATGTAAGTGATAGAACGGTATATGTGTTTAAACTGTACCTAAGAATAAGTGTATTAATTGTTAGAGTTGGAAATGTGGAAAGACCAGAGTCTCCTGTTGAGCTTACAGAGTTGGAAACAGTATGGGATGGTTCGTCTGCAGCCAATAAATACTCTCCAAAAGTATCTGAGACAATAGTTGATATGGACATGGCATGGGGAACCGCAGAAGAATTCGACAGGTAAGAATAACACTTGTTAGCATATGACTAAGTTTGAATAAACATTGAGGATTATCACAGTATAATGGCTGAGGAAATACCGGTTGAAAGCGTAGAGCAACCTGAAAAAGTTGTAGTAGGAAACAGAATTGTAAACATTAGTTTTTTATTGGAAAAAACTATCTACATTGCTGAAAAGCATGCAAGAGCTTGCACATGTGGGTCACTGAAAATAAGCAAGGAAGTACGAAGTGGTCTTGAAAGTGTAATCAGCCTACACTGTGATATGTGTGAAAAAACATTTACTTGTTCCACTGTTGATTCCACTGTTGACTCACTGAATAAAGCTGCAGTGTGGGCCACAGTAGCTGTTGGAAGCACATACAATCATACACAAGAAATGTTGAGTGTTATGAACATTCCTTCTTTATCAAATACACTGTTTTATACACTACAAGAACAATTGTCACAGGTACTTTTTTATTTTATTTTGCTCTACGTTCTTCCCGTATATGAATCAATTAATGTTGGCAGGTGTGGATGGCTTCCAGTATCACTGACATGGAGGCAGCTGGGAAAGAAGAGCATGCTATAGCTGTAGAAAAAGGTCATGTTGACAGTGATGGTATACCTTGGATCAGTGTATATTTAGATGGTGGTTGGTCAAAGAGGAGCTACGGTCATTCATACAATGCAGCTTCTGGTGTTGTATGTAGTAATAACATTAACAACTTGCTAATTTTTTAATCACTCTATTTTTAGGGTGTCATAATAGGGAGGCAAACAAAAAAGGTTTTGTACATGGGTGTACGAAATAAATTCTGCATCATCTGCAGCAAGGCGGAAAACCAGAAAGTAGCTGCTAAACCCCACAATTGTTTTAAAAATTGGGAAGGGTCGTCATCTGCCATGGAGGCAGATATAATTGTTGAAGGATTTTGCTCAAGCATTGCAATGCACAATTTGCGTTACAAAGAATTTGTTGCGGATGGTGACTCGAGTGTGTATGCAAAGATTGTGCGACAAGTACCATATGGCAAAGAGGTAAACGGTATCTTGTTTTTTTTATTAATTAACTATCATTGTTTTCAAGATTACAAAAATTGAGTGTACAAATCATATTATTAAAAATTATGGAAAACGGTTGTATGCTCTCAAACAGGACACGAAGAATATTTAAGAATAAGAGGTAATTTGCAACGCGGTTTAAGATGTGAAGACCCTGATTACATCAAAGAAGCCCAGAACAAAGTAGCCTCCAAAAAAATTACTTAACTTTATATTTTATAATTTTCATTCAATATATCCACCAAGGCTGGAAACATTTGTGTTTTTATTTTGTATCCATTAATCCATGAAGTAATTCAAAGTAATTAACTATTAATGCTCCCACTAGCGCACGTTTAAACACAGTAGTGGAAATTGCTTATCTTTCAATGTAGAACAACGTTACTTTACAATACGTATCCATTCTGACAGGTTTTTAAATTAACTTTACATCTGACTTCATTACATTAAACGTTCATCTATTTTGTAATACATAATACTACGTTTCCGTATCTTCGTTTTCATTATACTTGTTAATCGATCCCAAGCGTACTTTGAAAAACAACAATTTTCAACTTTAGGTTAGGATGTTAGGAACAGTTTTATTACTTAGCGCCATCTCGGTAAATATACTCAAACTACTCTGCCGGTACAGTGTATTGGGAAATAATGGCGGCTATGTTGAAATGGACGTTTTTCATAATAAAGTTTCTTTCATGATCTACAATTTCAATTGCTTGAGCATTTTCGTTTTACATACGTTGTGTTATTCCTCTGGTCGAATAGGATGGCTTGATATGTATTTTGTCACATATTCATTTAAAATGTATGCGAAAGAAATTTTTTACACCTCTCAACAATACCGGTATTTCATGTTTTTTTTTTTATTTGATAGGAAGTTTAATGACTTGGTATCTATATCATCTTGTTCTCTGTTTCATTGAGCATAGCTTGGCCAAAAGAGAAAACGCTGTGCTTTGTAATTTTCGAGTTTATCATGAAATTCGACGTGCCTGCATTTGCTTTAGAATTCCCTACCCTTAATAGTTGAACGTGGCAAGTGCAAAGTTTTCATAATAATAAAACAGGTGAAACTCATAAACGACATAAAAATTTCGTTAATTTGATTAAGAGAGATTCAAAGAAATACATAAAAAAAGTGTGAAACACATGTAGGTAATTAATTCAATACTTTGCAATCGCGACAAAAAAAAGATAAATTAAGAAAGATGTAACAATCAAAATTGACAAAAGACAAAAAGGGGTGATCTTTGATCAGTGATTAAATTGTCTTACTGGTTACGGTAAGATGTCAAAATAAGGGCTGACAAAAATCTAAATATTCAAAGGTATATAAAGAGTAAGAAAGGGTGGATTTCTGTGATTCATTTAGCATATGAAACGAGAACATGCGAAGCATTTTACGCAAGTGTTCCATTAGAGCATAAGGCTTATAGATGATAAGAAAGATTTTGTAGGGTTTATAACCAAGGCATTTTTTGGAAATGAACAGCGACAGCAAATAGATAAAACTCGGTACAGTTATTAATAGTCACAGACCGAGAACAAATATATGAAAAAAAATATTTATTTTGAAGTATAAAAATTGCCAACGGTAATAATTCGGAAAAATGAAATTCTGAATATCGAATAAGGGCTCAAAGTACAGAAATTAAAGTTCCATTTGTTCCATAAGTTTCGGAAACAAATAGTGTAAACAATTTGTAACAATAAGTTAAAAATGTAAATTATGTTAAATAACACTAAAGGGTTATACCGTGCCGATTTATTCGAAGTGAATTTCAGTTGACAGATGAAGTTTTGTCACTGAATAAGAGTCAATTTCCGTGGTCACAACGGGTATGACTGCTAGGTTACTGCTAGGAAAGTCTGTAAAAAGAAAGATAAATTAAACATTTAATACATAAAAGTAGGTTACCAGATTGCCTTGTGTGTTGCCAACGGGAGGAAAACTAAATACCACCCATAGTATATATATATTTAAATACTAAAAAAGTTAAACCACTTATACTCTATAATGTGTCGATTCCAGCCAACTTGGTTAGCTCTTCAGTCTGACTTGCAAATGTTTCCCCGGTACGTGGTACATTGAGGCCTCGTTCACGTACAAATCCCGCAGGATAGAAAAAACACCTTCAAATGAGAGTGGAAAAACGAGAATGCACCAGGTCAAAGACTGGCAACGAAGTCTGGCCTGTAATGGGTAGAATACATCAATACCCGCAAACACATAAAATATAAAATAAAACATAAAGAATGCATTCATCGCACTACAAGTAGTTACAATAATAATAATAATAATACATATAAAATCAAGCCTGCAATGATATCGCATAAAGCAATCGCATGAGGATAATTTTTAGTTAACGAAAAGGAATTTGTCAACAGGAAAAGGTGTTTAATCAATTAGGTAATTAACAAAAATACTAGGACGTATGTGCAGGTTCGAAATGTTCGGTGTGCCAGATTGCATTGTAAAACTGCATGCTGTTAATACGGCGGGAAAGAATCTTAAAAGTGGGTGAGTGTATTTTAAGTAAGCAAGAACTTGGGTCGAGAGAATTATGCAATTATTCTTTAAACGCGCGAGATAACCAATGTGTTTATGGGAACAGTTTATTTAAATAGTTAAGGACGAGAATCATAAAATCGATGATACGGATTATCGTAACAGGTAAACAAAAACAAAAGGAATTAGTTAGAGTGAAGAGATTTAAGTTTTAATAAATCATCCATTAGTGAAACTTATCTAGAAAGGTAAAGAATTTTTGTCTTAAATATTCGCGAGAAGCAAATATAGCTAATAAACATGAAAGACACAAAAGAATAATACAATTTGGTAGTATTAATTGTGAAGGGACGTCTCCGCTCTTGTTGAAAATTGATAAACGAAATTCATAGACAGAATCCATAGTTGAAATCCATGACGAAAGGATATAACTACTGGGTAAAAAAAAGAAACGTAAGTGCTATTCAGTATTATAGTATATGTGTTGTAAATATGCTACGTAAGGTGCGATATAAGAACTGAGATAAAAATAGGTCGGTTTTAGTAAAAGGAATTAATGAATAACTGAATGTGACAAAAATTGTGAATAAAACAAAAAGAAATAAATAAGAATTATGGTAAAAAAGCAAAAGCAGTGAGAAACCGTAATCGCTAAAATAAAATCAAAAGAAGTTTGTAGATGCAAAATTTATGCGAGAAATTTAATTTTAGTTTTTTCCGTAATGGGAAACAGTAAAAGAAATACTAGGTGACTGTAGGGATAAGGTTGAGTGAACACTACTAAGATCGAGATGTAGGGGCGTCGAGAGAGCACAACCCGTCGACAGTGCTAAGATATAGTAAGCCAATTAACAAAAGGGAATGCAAGAGAAAAACACTAATTAACCGTTGCGTAAAGTTAACGTTAATTTAAAAGCAATACTAAAAATATTGACATAAAGAAAAAGGACAATGAAGAATAGATAAAAATATTCATAAAGGGTTTTAAAATTGGATTTAAAATCTTTAGAAAAAAGAAATAAAACGGGTCTTTAAAAGATTAATATAAAATTGTAAAAAGAATTGCCGAAATAGGACATAGCTAAAATTCATCATAATATCGTTAGGGTCAAAAAATAAATTACGGAAAAACTGGGTAAGATTTATAGTGTGTTGTTGAAACGTTAATATTAGTAAGATAAATGATTCGAAGAGAAATCGAAATTAACAAGGAAATAAAAACGAAAAAATACGACATTATGAAAGGGAAAAAACGTGGTACTGCAAAATTAGCGTACGAGAATGGTTAATCTTAGAGGAAAAACGCTGATTTAAAACAAATCGCAGGGGAAAACAGGGATCATAAAACCAGTGACCAGAATATTGTATCATTAAGGGGTACAACAAATGGCGTGATAAAAAATGGAGAAGCCGGTAGAGAAGCACGATTATTTACCATAATTGGAGTGGTTAAAATACGAAAAGAATTACACCGGGTCGAGTATAACGAGTATAACAAGTGGGGTGGTTAAAAAAAAGGTAAGTAGTGCAAAGAGGGTGCGAGAGGGTACCCCGGAACAGAAGCACGCGCCTCCACCACAATGTCACGTGGGGTTTTAGTGACTGGAGGACGTAGTCAGAGGTAGAGAGAAATTAAACACAAGTTGTAAAAAACAACTATATACTAAAGACAATAAAGAGAGTACAAAAGGTTAACATACATGTTGACATATTGATACATATTGTGAGAACGTATATGTCCTCCAAAACTGGTACAATCAAAGGGAGGTCGGAACCAACCCTGTTCTAGCACTAAATCTACTAACTAAGCGTAAGAGCTAGACTCCTAGTAATTACAACTAAGCCGGGTAGCCTGGTCGCAACTCCCCATAATTTCGCAGAGAGTGGGCGTTTAAGCGCTAACCACTCAACTAAGCTCTAAGCATAAAATAATTGAAAGGTACTCACCAGCTTGCTTGTTGTATTCGAGCCATGGTCACTGACTGGTTTGAAGAGCTCAAGCAAGCTGGTTATATACTGCTGGACGAGGAAGTATTACTGAATAATTGAATAAATTAAGTGGGATACGAAGAACACATGAATACATAATGAGATGCAAACTGTATAAATTATTCTAATGAGATACAAACTGTATAAATTATTCCAATAAGATATAAACTGTATAAATTATTCTCAAGGATATGCAAACTGAATAAATTATTCTAATGAGATTCAAACTGTATAAATTATTCTCAAGGCAATGCAGATTGTGTACCGCGCATGGCGGCGTGTGGGTGGCTATCGCACTACTCTTGATACTAAATGAATGCAAGTTGAAATGTTCCAAAAAGGATTTCATTTAAAATAATTCCGTTTGTGACAATGTGTTGGAATGAGGGATTAAAAGGTACTTTAGTCCAATGGTATATACGCTATTTTTTGCACGTCCTAAAGGACTTAATCGCAATAATTCAAAACTTTGAAAATTTTTTCGAAAATTTTGTTATGCGGCCCCTAGACGCTCAATAACATTGTGCAATAATTGATATTGCGCAATATTATTGATCGTCTGGAGCGTATATTGAAAGATTGCGCAATATATTGTGTCAATCTAAAACTGTTTGAAATTATTGCGCAATGTGTAAAATATTGGCCTGTGGATACTATTGCACAATATTAATTCATTTTCACGACCGCTAAATATAGTGCATCTAAAACTGACGAAAGGGCTTTTATAAATGAATGTATTGAGGTATAAAAGTCGCTATCAGCCAACGCCCGCTCCAGTTCAAGCCTACATGCAACGCTCGACCGTCCTCATGACGTCATCATAGAAGACGGTCGAGCGATCGGGTTGTTAAAGCGCGCAATGAGAATTGCATTCATTTTATCGTTTTATGCCTTTCCAGGAAATTTCTTTGCGTAGAGATATTATTGTCGATACTCGAAATCCTCTACCTACCAGTCTGCAATTGCCTCTCAAAGGTTGAAAGTCAATTCCGTTCGGTTCTTTTTAAATAAAAAATGCCATCACATTGTCGTGTCCCGGGCTGTTGCAGCAATTATTCGAAAAACGATAATATAAGCGTATTCAGTTTTCCCACTGATGGAGTTTTAAAAGCTAAATGGATTAGAAGTATTCATCGCAGTGAAGATTTTAAACCAACAGCTTCTTCCAGAGTTTGTATTAAACATTTTGCTGAAAACCACATAATTCGTGAACACAGAGCGGTTAGAGACGATAAAACAGTTTTGGTTATTCCTAGAAAACGGATCAAGCTTACAGAAGATGCTTATCCTACAATTTTTGCAAATCAGCCATCATATATGACTCAAAATTTACCAACGAAGAGAAAAGATCCGAGAGTGAGAGAAGAAGAAATCTCATTGCGTTTAGAAAATGCATTAGAAGAAATAAATGTAGCTGATAAAATTAACAATTTTGAAGATTTGAAATTGAATATTGCAAATAAATTTGTGAAACATAATGGTAATTTTGAATTAAAAGTGTTTTCAAGAAATATATTCATCTACTGTTTTCTTGAAAATGGGACACAAAAACCCATTCTAAAATCTCTGTCTGTCAAAGAAGATTTAAAAGTTAAACTTTCGTGCGAAGAAAAATCAGTACCTAAATCCCAGTACAAAGAAATGTTGGGTAAAAATGAAATTTGTGAGCGTTGGTCAACCCTTTTTAAATTACTTAATGTTTTGGAAATGTATGAGTATGCTAATCAAATGGAGATAGATCGGGACGACGAAAACTTATGTACTGTGTGCAGATTATTAGAACAATTATCCGCGAGTGAAAATATGTCAGCAGAAAATAAGCGAACCCTACATTTTATAAAAGAACAAATCAAGTTGCTTAAAATGAAACAAATTAGGTATTCTGCTGATACATTAATTTGGGCTACTACTATTTATTTTTCATTTCCTGGTGCCTACAAATTGATAGAAAATTCTAAATTATTGAAGTTGCCACATCCAAGATACCTAAAAACACTTTTAATGAAACTGGATACTGAAAGTTCTAGTTTAAGTAGTGGGCATGTTAAATACTTAACAGAAAAATTGAAGAAGTTAGAAGAAAACACCAAGTTTGTAACACTGATGTTGGATGAAATTTACGTAAAGAAAAACATTTCTTACAAAGGTGGTAAAATTGTAGGTGCTGATATTCAGTCAGTAGGTAATAATAATTCATCAATAACAGCGGCTTCAACAATTCAGACCTTCATGATTAATTCTATATACGGCCACAACAAAGACGTCGTCGGACTTTTTCCAGTGACCAATTTAAAATATGACTTTCTATACATGCTAGTGCTTCAAGTTTTGAAATTGCTGACTGAAGCCGGTTATCATGTGGTGTGTATGATAAGTGACAATAATGGTGTTAATAGGAAAATGTATGAAGAAATTTGTGGAGGCGTTTTAAGAGTAAGTTTTTTAAATCCTGTTAATCCAGACAATAAGATTTTTACGCTCTTTGATGGTGTCCATATATTAAAAACTATTAGGAATATATGGCTTAACCAAAAAGATTCTAGACAAACATTTGTGATTCCGAAAATCCCTGAAAATTTACATGAAAGAAACTGTAGTTTCGATACTGAATCCAAATTATTTGCTTGCGTTGGAGATTTGAAAAATGTCTACAGAGAAGAACAAAATAGTATCATAAAGTTAGCGCCTTCCTTAGACAGAAAAGTTCTATATCCCACCAGTATTGAACGCCAAAATGTTTCACTATGTTTGCGGCTTTTTGAGGAGAAGAATATCGCTGCTTTAAAAATTAAACATGCCAACAACATTGCCTGCGTTGAAGGAAGTATCGCATTTTTAAAATTAATAAGCGACTGGTGGAAAATAATTAACTGTAATTCTTTTTACAAAGACATTCGTTTACGCGATCCACGATGTGCACCAATCCAAAGCGTCATTGATGAAAATTTAATCTTCCTCGAAAATTTTTTGAAATGGTTGGAATTGTGGAACAATTTGGAAATTCAGGGCGAAACTCAAAGATCGAGAAATGGAAAACTAACTTTGCAGACTCAATTATCTTTGACCCACTCCCTGAAAACTATAATTCAACTTAGCCGATATTTAATTGAAGATCTAAAATTCCAGTACATTTTATTATTCAAATTTCAAACAGATGCCCTAGAAGACCGCTTTGGCAAATACAGACAAATGAGTGGTGGAAACTATCATATTTCAGTCATGCAGGTTTTAGAATCTGAAAGAAAATTGAAAATGCTTTCTATTTTAAAACTGAAGTCATCGAATAAAGGGGAATTTTCGTTAAAAGAGTTTCTTGATTCTTGTGAACAAGAATCTAGTGAAAATGAAAATGTATTGGTCGAAAAGTTTGAAGATGCGTTAATAATAGCAGAAGACGAGACAATTTTGGAAGATGAAGCTGAAGTTCTAGTATATATAGCAGGATACATTGCCCACAGAACTAACATGACATTGAAGTGCACACAATGTAAAAGTCTTATTTCCTATGATAGAAAATTGGAAGTCGATTCCTCTAATCGTCCAAATTTGATTTACTTAAAAGATTTAGATCGAGGCGGACTTAAGCGGCCTAAGGAATTTCTTGTAGAAATAGTATCCCAAATGTTCGTGTTATTTAAAGTACTAATAGGACAAGACTATGAAAGTGAATTTGTTAAAGTGCAAAATCAACGTGTACTTTTAAAAAAGTTTGCAATTGAAATGTTAATTTACAAAGATATTATGATATACAGTACGTGTGAATGTGGCGAGTCATGTTTAAACTTAATTGAAAAATGTATAACAAAGTTTTCTAATATTTTGTTAAACAATTATTCTAAAGTATATAGGGATAAAATATACTGTGAAAGTAAAGATAATAATTCAGCCAACAATAAAAAAACTAAAAAGCTGTCTAGCGCCTAACAGTTTGTAAAACGAAAATTTATTATGTTTTTCTTATCTTGTAATAATTAATATTATTTAATTTTCATAATTACGTACTTATGTATCTATAAAAACAAATTAATTTGAATTATGTTATGTTTTATGTCTTAATTCTGACTCTTTTTTAAACAATAAATTCATATGAAACGACTTCCTAATTTTTCTTTATTGAAGGTAAATACTAGAATTAATTAGAAACCATTCTTTCGAGTAAATATTTTCCATAAAAATAATGGTTTAGAATATATTTCCTAAAAATGTTATAATTTCACGAGCGCGTCGTATAAGTACTGTATGAGACTCCGTCTTCTTTGGTGACGTCACGCCCGCTGCAGCTTGGCCTGGTCTGGAGCGGGCCTTGTATCAGCCCTGTGGAATATGAAACAACATTAAGTTACAAGGGTATACATACAGTGTGTCCACGGATTGAGTTCACAAGAGGAGAAAATTTTTTATTTTTAGTTTTATTATTTTTACATTTCGAAAAATGTCATTCTTGATAAAAAGTTTTGCTTGTTGTAAGACCCCAGAAAATTAAAAAAAATCATGTTTTATTTTACCTGCTTCATTTTATAGTCAGTTTTCTGTGAAACCATATGTAATTTTGCATTTCAAAACTTTAACAACAATCTAGTAGGTGACGTTTATGTGATTATTAAGCAATAATTCTTTCAAATTGTGCAACAGTAATCGTTTGTTTCTAATCAATAACAAAAATAATAAAGAAGAACTAACATTAAGTAAAAATGAACACCAACTATTCGACGTAGCCTCCACCAACCTCATAACATTTTTCCACTGTAATTAGAAATACTTTAATTTGAGAGAATTATTGCTTAATAATGACATACCACCCACTAGGTTATTGTTAAAGTTTTGAACTTAGTGCAAAATTTCATATGGTTTCACAGAAAATGGACTATAAAATGAAGCAAGTAAAATAAAACGTGAATTTGTTTTAATTTTCTGGGGTCTTATAAGAAGCAAAACTTTTTATCAAATATGACATTTTTCGATAAAACTAAAAATAAAAGTTTTTTCCCTCTTGTGAACTCAATCCGTGGACACACTGTATACATACCGTAAGCGTAAATATATTAGCAAAATTTAGTTTGCCATGGCACTTTTCCCTCATTGTTAGAATAATTACAAAAGTTATCTGTTTGTTACGTTTAACGATTTCTTGAATATAATCATAAATAATAATAATCATTGCTACAACCCATTACCTGGCTAACCAGTAACCAGGTCCCATAAACTAGAGTTTGTGCAGGAGGAAGGGGGCGGTTAATATTAATACGCAGGCCCATCGTGCGGCTGCAGCCGACTTACACATGATATAGCTCAAATCCCATATTTGTATTGCAGATAAGGAAAAACTGCAGAAAAACCTTAACTAGATTTGCTGGTTCCCGGGTGTCGAACCCGGTCCGCTCAGGTGAGTCTAGCATGCTAGACGCTACACTACCTAGGCTAATGATAAGAATAAGAAGATTGTATTCTTCAACAGCCTGCGACTAATCTTTCCGTTTCCAGGTCTTCAGTATCAATTTGTCCTTTTCAAAACTGTCGTTATAATACCTTTGTATAAATCTGGTGATGCATTAGATCCCAATAACTGTAGGCCTATATCTCTAATATCTAACCTTATAAAATTCTCAGTGATAATCAATTTGGTTTTAGAAATGGTCGATCTATACGGAGAACGCTGTCTGTAATTTACCTAATCAAATTTATAAATCATTGGTTAAAGGCGAACCATCACTTTGTGTCGTTATCGATCTTACTAAGGTTTTCGACACCGTCTCTCATGCATTTGAATACATCTGATTCAGAGGTACAGCTTATAATTTAATGAAAAGTTACCTTGACAAAAGGTAACAATGTGTAAAAATCCGTAATACAGTTAGCATACTGTTAAGTATGGTGTACCTCAAGGCACAGTTCTAGGGCCTATCCTCTTTCTATTTTATGTAAATACTATAAATCAAAATTTCAACTGTAAAATTACTAGTTTTGCAGACGATACAGCATTATTTTATGAGGGCGCTTCATGGGAGACATTGAAAGAAGTTGCTGAAGCTGATCTCAAAAAGGTTATTGACGCCTTTAATTATAAATTTCTAACAGTAAATTAAAGTAAAACAAAGTTTATGGTATTTAGTTGTTATGGTCAATTAGAAGTTAATCTTAATGGTACTACTATTAATATTAATAGAGCTTTTTGTATAAAATAGCATAGGCAATTTCAGATCTCTACTTTATAAATTTCGATACCTTATTAGATTTCGATATATTAGATATTAATGAAATGAAGACCCGTTATTACGCTCGGATTAGGCCGCGAATTGCTTGTGATGTTTCAGTATGGGGAGCAACATCCTGTTGCTATTTATGTAAAATTGAAGTTATTCAAAAACGTTTTATTAAACTCATGTGCCATAGAGAAGAAAGGTATCCATAAGATAATTTGTATAATGATTTTAAATTGTTAGATATATATTTTAGATTTGTATCGGGTAAATGAAAACAAATTCCCTTTTACACACAATACTTAAGTTTATTGAAACAAACAAATTCCCTTCAACGCACAATACAAGTTTATTCTAACAACTCTCATACAAGAATGCCTCGTATGTCCCTTTCTATTCACATGCTACAGTTTTCTAAAATCCTAATTTCATAAATCTTAATATAATGTTCCACAAAAACTAAAACTAATTCTCGAAGAATTTGGGGGTAGCAGTGACCCATGATGTCGATGATCCGTGGCGTCGCTCACACGGCCAATCCTGACCTCGTAATTCGTTCTCGAATACGACGGGCAAAGCAAAACGTGGAAACCTGTAACAAATATAAACAACAGACAACGCATCCAACAGCTCAAGGTACACAAATAACTGCAAGGCGTTCTTTGTGTCCTTTCTTATAAAACATCAATGCACACAGTGAAGCGTCCTGCAGGCCAGCAATATAAATGATGAATAACATACTGCGAAGCGTTATGCCTTCCAACAGTATAAACCTTGAATAACATACTTCGAAGCGTTATCCATTTCAACAGTATAAAATTTTGTGACATTTGCCAGAAAGCCCAAGGCCCAAGCATCAACATTCCGTCGCACAAGTGTCATCTCTGCCAGAAAGCACAAAGGCCCAATCATCAACATCGCCAGAAAGCCCAAAGGCCCAAGCATCAACATTGCCAGAAAGCCCAAAGGCCCAAGCATCAACCTTACGTCGTACAAGTGTCATATCTGCCAGAAAGCACAAGGCCCAATCATCAACACTCTCTGCCAGAAAGCACAAAGGCCCAAGCAGCAACATCGCCAGAAAGCCCAAAGGCCCAGGCATCAACATTTCATATCTGCCAGAAAACACAAGGCCCAAGCATCAACACTATCTGCCAGAAAGCACAAAGGCCCAAGCAGCAACATCGCCAGAAAGCCCAAAGGCCCAGGCATCAACATTAACTATCTGTACAAAATAACATACTGCGAAAAAGCGTCGCTCATAATTAATTCGGATAAAACACAATTAAGTTGGACAAAAGCGTCGCTCACACTGCTTTGCTGTTTCATACGTTCGTACGCTAGTTCTCGATCTTTCTCTAAATAACTAGATGTGACATTGGGAAGAGAGTCTGTAAGAGTAGCCATATCCGGAATGCTATCATCGCGACCAATCAATTAATAAATGGCCAAAAATCCTGTTTGTTTTGTTGTATTAAAATTGTAGTTTGAGAAATGCGTTCGGCCATTCTGACTTAAAGTTCAGTTAGTAACGTTGTTTTTGAGCTGTCTGAAATTGGTTTATCACAAATAATTTTTTTGAGCTGTCAGTGAAATTGGTCTATCACAAATAAATCATTTTATTTGGCCTAGAATATTAAAATAAATTCCATCAATTGTAAAATTTGTTTGCAAATTCGGACAGCAACGGTGTACGTGGCCCGATTGGTTACATTTAAAACATAATTTTGAGATATGAACGAATATTTTCTTTTTTGTTGCATGCGTGTATCAAATGAAGTTACTTTCGATGTTGCATAACGACCTAATCACGTTAGTAGCTCACTTACAGACTTTTTACATGAACATTAACAATATAAGAATAGTACCAATATTAATTGAAGCAATTGCTCTTCTGATAAATTAAAATGTATTGCTTTAATAAGTGAAATCGTATTTCTAGCGTACTTACAGTATGAATCGATAGTATTACTCATAAATAAACTTGCCTTATCTAAATTTTTTCGCTGAGGTTTTTTTTCAGTGAGTACAGGTTTGAAAGGCGGCCTTAAAACTTTCCCAGGTTTGTTGCGTTGGTGTCGATGTTAAAAACCATTCGTTTCCCAATAAGCCACCGGCATCTCGTATTAACAACTCGTAGTCGAATCAGCTAAACATATCCAAGAGTTCCATTTTTCGCACCATTTTACTGCTCCATTATTATCAGTTTGCGGATTAAAGGTAGGTATGTTGATTGTAGACGATGTCGCATTGGTTCCGGACGATTGGTCCTTACGTTCTTTTAAATGTTGGTATGTTGATGGTAGACGATGTCACCTTAAGTCTGGACGATTGATCCTTAAGTTCTTTTAATATATCACTTAACACTTGCACTAATTGCGTCATATTATTGCCGTGGTACTTTTAGTGGTAGAATCCCACTTCTGATTTTAGATTTGTAAGGAATAAATTAAAACAAATTCCCTTTTACACACAATACTTATGTTTATTGAAACAAACAAATTCCCTTCAACGCACAATACAAGTTTATTATAATAACTCTCATACAAAAATGCCTCGTCTGCCCCTTTCTATTCACATATTACAGTTTTCTAAAATCCTAATATCATAAATCTTAATATAATGTTCCACAAAAACTAAAACTAATTCTCGAAGAATTTGGGGGTAGCAGTGACCCGTGATGTCGATGATCCGTGGCGTCGCTCACATATGCAATTGTTTTTCTTTAAAACAGTCTGTTTATCAATATGAAAATGAAAATACCTGTTTGTTGATCATAGTTATTCTACGAGATCTTAAACTAATAAATTGTTAAAGATTAACTTTGTTACTAAAACCTTTGCTAAAAAATCTATCTCTTACAGAGCTCCTAAATTTCTCAATCTTCTGCCACAAAATGTAAATTTGTTTAGAACAAAAACTAAAAAGTATTTGTTCCAACAAAATCGTCAAGTCATAAAAAATATATGTACACCCTGAGTCTTATGAATGTGCTCCTGCAGGCCTCCCGAAATTTCTTTACGAGAGAGTTAATAAAGTTCTAAGAAGGATAAAAACTAGTGATGGGAACTTGGGTGTCGAGTGTCGTGACACTTGAAGTGTCGAACAGTATCACTCTTATTAGAGTGTAATTCGAAGTTGCTTGATCATTCTTACAAAGAAATTAAAGGCAGATTTGTTGAACTGGCCAACAATTATTGAATAAGACGTACATATAAAACTATTTTGTTGTAGATTTTTTTAGTTAAAATTATAAATTCATGAATTATTTGCAAAACATTAATTTAAAAGCCGAAACCTGAAAAGTTGACGTGAAGCCTCCATGGTTCAATGCCAACGGTGGCTTGCTAAACTGCACGGGCTGGTGGAATTTAAGGTCGAACCCCGTTACAAGCATAACTTTTTTTAAAATTTTATTTGTCATTAATCTTTAATTTAATAACAATTTAAATAATTTGTTATTATTCTTTTATTCGAAAAACGTACAAGAAATAATAAATTAGAAATGAAAACTGACGATGCTTTTTCATACTGCATACTACAAAAACCAATTTTTACAATATTAGTTAATTAACATTCAAAATCCTGAAGATTTAAATACATTTAAAGTTTCAGTATCGACAAGTACTTATTTTACATTTTATTTATTTTAATTTGAAATAAATACGTAATGAGAATTCTTGAATTCATGTCTTATTAATTGGGTACCATTATTTTTTATTTGTAATGTATTATTTCTTGTACGTTTTTCGAATAAAATAATAATAACAAATTATTTAAATTGTTATTAAATTAAAGATTAATGACAAATAAAATTTTAAAAAAAGTTATGCTTGTAACGGGGTTCGATCTTGCATTCCACCAGCCCGTGCAGTTTAGCAAGCCACCGTTGGCATTGAACCACGGAGGCTTCACGTCAACTTTTCAGGTTTCGGCTTTTAAATTAATGTTTTGCAAATAATTCATGAATTTATAATTTTTGAAGAATTGGGATTGTTATTAAGGGTAATATTTTTGGACAGTACGTTAGAATATCTTATCTATCGATTGCAACTATTAATTTCACCGACTTTTATTCGAGAACGAACTATTTGGCATATTTCAGATTTCCCATACTAATTTCCTATAGCAAATGTTAGAACGAACACGGTGTATAAATAATTTAATGTCTTTTAATGTACTTAATGCATAAATATATAACCATAACAGAATTTACTCATATAATTGTTTTTTAATCCATGGTTTGCTTATGATTTATGTAGCTATGAATCTTGACTGCTTCTCGTTTCAATTGGATTACATTTACACTAGCGCGTGTATGATGTAAAGGCGAAGTGTCGTTAAAGTATCATGAAGAGTCGACACTTCTGACGTCATAATGGTTTCGACTCTCAAGTGTCGTGATACGCGGGTAGTGTCGAGAACCCATCACTAATAAAAACATTTTTGTTATATTTTTATATGCAATGTAACATTGCATTTATTTTTTAATTTTAATTTCTCCTGACATAACGCAGTCGAAAACGTATTATGGGATGGATGTTTTTGTACCGGATAGCTGTTATCTCATTAAGTTACCAAAACATGCTTGGATATAAGATGAATATATAAACACGTGGTTTAATTCTTGCTTATTAGACAAATATTTTTTGTGTGATTATATTAACTACCTACTACACATTTTTATTAAATGTTTATTTCTTTTTTAAGCTGCAAATTTTTATTTTAGGCAAACAGTGATTAATTGATAACTGGTCATCTTTATAGAAATATAGAAATATTTGTATACGTAGTATTTTAGGTACTAGATTTTGATTTTAATCAAATATACAATACTGCATTCGCGCACTACGTTTTCAATATTTTAGTTAGTCATATTGATTATTATTTGAATTGCCGCTAATTGTAAGACAAATCAAACGTAAATTAAAATTTATGCTAAACCTTATTGCAATTAACTAATTAGTAACAATAAAATTTACTTTTTATAACTAAACTTTAAAAAACTTTTTTATCTTATATTAGCGTATTTGCTACAATCGATTCAGGTTTATATGCAAATAAAGTTTTCCTACGTCATCTCTATCATAAATGACACTTTTCCCATTCTTATTTATTGAGAAATTACTAAATACAGCGTGAAATACAATCTTTTTTTCTATAACCTATATGAAATGTCAGTTGTTAAAAAGATACATTTTTCTCGTTGGGGCTAAAGTACTTGTCGCCCGGATCTACGAGGGAAAAATAAAATATGTAGTTTAGACCACTAGTATAAAATTCATTTTGCTTTTCTCATGTTGCATGACTATCAAGTTCTTTTCAATATTTTATAGTGGTTATTAGATTTAAAAAAAATGTTTTTTATACACGGGGAATATTACAGATCTTAGTACTCTGTGTGATCGTTTACCTCCCCTTCGCGTCAGGACACAAACTTAGAAACACAAAAGTAGCTAACAAATAAACAATTTCAATTATTTTTAGTAAATCAAAAACTTTCTTAGTGTCAAAAGTTATTAGGAATAGTTCCATTAAACGTCCTACAACATATGCTAAAATTACATAGAAGTTATTCTTTTTAACTTCGAAAACGGCTTTTGAGACTGAATAATTAGATCGTTCATTTAAAACAACATGAGTACCTAAAATTGTTTATAGATAGCATGCTTGCCAACTTTTAGCTGTAGCCCCTTTATGTTCAAATAGTAGCGACAACGATTAATCTCTCGGTGGAGCAAAAGCACCAAAGCAATGTTGGCCACAATGAATATTACTAGATTTGACATTCCGTCTTACAATAAATCTTAGGTTTAATATCAATCATGCACAAAGATAATCACAATTTAACATTAATTTGATAATGGACATATATGTTCTGTGAAAACGACCATATTAATATGATATATACTACTGTAATTTTTCCACAACTTTTTATTGAGTTTCCACAACACTATGGATGTAGTAATTTCTTCTTTCAGGAGTACATAAATTATTTATAGATGGCGTGGTTGCTAACTTTTTAGTAGAGTCACTGCATCTAGTCACCTAGGCCAGCTGGTCGATCAGAGTAACGCAAACAGCCGCCATATTGGGGCAGATAAGGGTGATTTTTAATAATGGGCAAATTAAAACCACGTTTTACGAGTTTGACATATTAGAGGTTTGATCTTTCAGAATAAGAAAAACCTTTTAAAGTAAACGTGGATTTGATTAATTTCAATACAGAACAAATAATGAACAATTTCGTGGTTCGTTTGCGCCAATATGGCGGCGGTTTCCGGTACTCTGATCGACCAGCTGGCCTAGGTGACTAGATTCAGTGACTCTACTTTTTAGTAGAATCACTGCATTTAGCTACCTAGGCCAGCTCATCGGATCAATCGTTGTCGCTACTATTTGAAAATAAAAGGGCTATATTTTTAGCTAGAGACCCTTCAATTAGAGTCTGACCAATGCGTTGCCAAGGTGTCCGCCATTTTATATCACAATATTTTTGATATAATATTTTGATTTTGTCATCTTAATTATAATGTAATTTTACTGCTAAATATGTTTTATATACACAACCCACGGTTTCGTGATTTTTAATTGAGTCAAATACTGTTTACATGCTTGCCAACGTTTGGTCGTGTAACTATTTCTGTAAATTTTTCCCAATTTGACCTCCTGGAGGTCAAACGGTTAATTTTTAGGGTTGTGCCCATGGAGCAATCAGCCAATTTCACCGAAATCCAATTTCCATAAGATTTGTGCGGTATTTTCCCAATTTGACCTCGTGGAGGTCAAACGGTTAATTTTTGAGGGTTGTGCCCAGGAAGACTTTTGATCACAAAGCCACCAGCTATAACATATCAAAAATTCAGCTAATTCTACCGAAATCCAAATTTCCATTAGGTTGGTGCGGGATCCTTTGATAACTTCGTTAAAATTAGTTTTTTGAAAAAAATCTCGAAGTGGTATAGCGATTTTAATTACTTGACGTTATACACCCCCTACTTAACAAGGTCTACCAACCACATAGTGACGTCACGACAAAGAGGCAATCCCCGAATCTTTTATTTCTCATTTTGCATTCAAATTTTAACTAATAGACTGTCTTATTATTCCACCAAAAATAAAAGATCTCCCATAATATTAATTAAGAATTTGTTTTTATTTGACAGGGACCTATTTTCGTATGAAAATTTTACCGTAAATATAAAATATTAACTTGTGTTTATTATGTATTTGCAATTAAATATCTTTAAAATAAAATGTTTGTACTAGTTAGGCTAAATCGATCGTAATAAGATGTGCAAAATAACTCAGAGGATAGGAATCTTAAATCAAATGGCGGTGATAACGCGTAAATAATAATCAGAAAATCAACGTTAAAGTTGCTATTTTGATGTTAGATTGTTAGGTTACAGATATACTTGACAGAAAGATTTTATAATTCTTATGTGTTTGTGCGAAGCTTTTGTAAAGAAAACCCATTGGTCGCGAGGATCTTGGGTGTTCCAATCCTTCTTTGGTATAACTTCTACTGTTAAGACGCCAGAGCACCAACAGTTATATCAAACAATGATTATACTCTTTAATAAAACTTGTTAGCATCTTACGAAACAGTTAAAAAGCAAACCAAATAAAAGCTAATAACTAACTACAGAATAATTCGATAGCATACAATTTTCTCGATGAATTTTATGAATCCACTTTCTTGTGATTTGTCGTCTTTTGGAAACTTAAACAAGTGCATTTTGTGTTTTTCATTGTAATTACCGTTGCACAGGGTACACAATAACACAACACTTGTTTACTTTATTAGTACTACATTATATTAATTATACAAGCACATAATATGCTACACATATAAAAATTACAATGCACCAGCCAACACAATTACACATTTGACATACGTAATACTATTATAGTTTATTTCTTTTGTTTGTCGTTTGTTTTTGCCTTTAGCATGTGACGTCACTATGACGTTTACAATATGTTACAATATGTGAGGCCTTAGTTAGATAGGTGGTGTTGGCTATACTGTACCATTTTCAACTTGTTATGTCATTTGTTTTTAAAGAAATAACGTCATCGATATTTTTTTATGACAACCTATATTTTTTATTGTCGTTTCGGTAGTACTTTTTATTCTCTTTTCAACTGTATACAATTTTCAATATGTTACATTTGAAAAAATTGAGAAAAACTCCCCTAAATTTCGAATATTAAAAAGTCTTTAAATTTGCAAAATGAATCTAGTTACTTCTTTCTGTGGGGGTACTTAAAAAGTAAAGTGTATAAAAATCGACCAATTAATTTAAAAGACGTCAAGCAAAGAATTCGACATGAGATTAGATTAATATTAACTGAAACTCTTCAGAATGTGAGAAATGAAAAAAAAGTCACCGTATAAAAAACGTTTAAAAAAGTTGAGAAAAACAGTCTAAAATTTTAATTAGAATAAAAAGAAATTAAATTGATTAACAAAAAAAACTGTAATAACAATAACATCAATTACAAAAACAAGCACATAAATAACAGTTTTTATTACACTAGATGTTCAAAGTGACGACCCTGTACCATCTGACAATACATTTCTCACATTCTGAAGAGTTTCAGATAATATTAATCTAATCTCATGTCGAATTCTTTGCTTGAGGTCTTTTAAATTAATTGGTCGATTTTTATACACTCTACTTTTTAAGTACCCCCACAGAAAGAAGTGACTAGATTCATTTTGCAAATCTAAAGAATTTTTAATATTCGAACTTTAGGCCAGTTTTTCTCAATTTTTTCAAATGTAACATATTGAAAATTGTATACAGTTGAAAAGAGAATAAAAAGTACTACCGAAATCGACAATACAAAATATAGGTTGTCATTTAAAAAATATATCGATGGCGTCATTACTTTAAAAACAAATCACGTAACAAGTTGAAAATGGCACAGTATAGCGTCAAGTAATTAAAATCGCTATACTCCATCGAGATTTTTTTCCAAAAAACCAATTTTAACGAAGTTATCGAATTTATCCGCTACTTTATTTCCACACTGTATATGGTTTATACCATTTCTGAATAAAAATAAAGTTGCTACAAAGCGGGGTGCTTTAAACCAAACAGACTGAATTACTGCCTATGTTTTATTAATTTATACTTTGTGTTGTAATGGACACATATGTATAATTTTCATAAATAAGTTTTGTAATTCTTATTCGACTACGGTAATTTAAATTATTTTTTCTTTCTAAATTTATTAATTTGTATTCGCTCGATGCGAATAAAAAAGCACTAGTAATATCCCTTTGTAAGTGTTATTGTCGAGTATTTATCACTTACGAAATATAGAATAGCAGAAGAACAGTAAATAGTTCTCAAGGTATATAAATTAATTATAATAAACCATACACTTATAAATACTTATATATCATGAGGTAGACTTAATGTAAAGTAATACGTATTAAACAAATTTATAAATGATTTCTTACTACTAGTCAATTTCTTTATAGTTTTTAAAATGTATTTATTGCATTTCCCTTCATGCATTTTGTAAGTGATACTGTCCCGACGGAATGTCGCCTGGCTGTGATTAAAAGAACGGAGAATTACTTAAGTTGTTAGCCCCTAATAGATAATTTCAAAGCTCCTCTGTTAATTGGATTGCCTATTTTTCATTTTTTATTTTAATAACTATTAACTTTGAAACAAATTCATAAAAATAGCCTAGTATAAAAAATAACATGTTGGTAAAATAAACTTAAACCACAATGCTGGCTGTATTACCCGTTGCGAAAAACTATTATAAAATTTTATTTCTAAATCAATTTATTTTAACCACGTGAATAAAATTTTCATAAAATATAGAAACTGCCTACTGTATATTTGTATAAGAGTCCTTTACTTTATTTTCTAGAATTTAATTTATAAAAACAAGTCCCAAAAACTATTACATTTTCTGGGTACCTTTAACTACAGTGCAGGATAACCTTAAGATAATTTAATTCATGTATTTATTTGCCTTCTTTTAAACTTTATTTGTTTAATTATATTAATATTAGCTTCCTCACAGACAAGCTTTAGCTTTAGTGTGTGGGTTTAGTTTGTTGTAAATTGAAAATTGCTTTAAAATGTAAATCAAAAACTTGTACTTTTCTTTTTTTTTTGGTTACCTTAAACTTATATTATTATTATTATTATTATCTGGCGAACCATGCCCTAGAAGCTATGAAGCTCTACAAGCTTTATATAAATATGTTGACTGGACGTCACTAAATCCAACACTGAGCGATTACTTTTTATGTTCTGGTTAAAAGAACCATTTTTGGAACAATTTCAAGAGCCCAAAAAGGAGTGACGCTTGTAATATTTAAAGTGAGTTTTGTAATATTTACAGGGGACTTATATATACACGATACAAAAATAAAATTTTGTTTGGGATTATGTCCAGGTTACCTCCCTTTTATTCCTGGGCTATAATGAGTGCCCTCTTAACGAGTAGCTAAGTGTGTACGCTATCCCGTGCGGTCATGTCTATAAGTTATATATAGTGGCTCTTCGAAATTTTAACGTGCTACCGCACAAAACCGAACATCAACTATACATTCAGCAAGATCACGTCTACCTGTACTAATGACGAAGATATGAAAAGTATGTATTTTTCACATATTAATTTTAACGTGCCTTAAATGTTATGTTACGTAGGATACGTAATTATCATATGCCATGCAGCATCACTTTGAAATATTCATTGTAGCATGCAAGAAAAGTTAGAGGCATGTAATTCTCACCTGAATTTCTATTCCAGCGTTACTAGGGGTTGCTCCAATATAACATTGGACGGCATGGATAGAAGAAAAGTAAAATTATTTTAGAAAACTTGTTTTACATAAGTGTTAGACAATGCAACATGTAAAAGTGAAAACACACAAAAAATTCAGTTTAAGGTTCTGGAAAAGGTAATAGGGTAATAATAGCGAAATCGGATGATTTATAACACAACCTAGAAATATACAGACAGAAACTGCAGGATCATTAATACTAAAAAAACGAAAATCGAGCGAAAACTATAGTAATAGATACGAAAGGGAAAAAACATAACACAAAACTAGATTGAATTTTTTTTCTTAATATTTGTTTAATTTCTTGCAAGTACCTAGTACAAAATATTAAATATTGGTTTCCCATTATTTTTAAGCAGCATCTCATTTTAGATAGTACTAACTTTTTGTTACTTCCTTCCTTATCTGCTATGACGTAATCACATTTCTTTTTAAACACCTTTAACACATCAAACTATAGTTAGGTAGTTGAAAGTAGTTAGTGCTGCACGTGTTAATTATTCTTACCAATTTAGTATAAAATGGTGAGTTTTAACAGAAAAGCAAAGAACTGAAATATTAATTATGAGGGGGGGGGGATATAAACAACGCACACAAGAGAATGCAGTACATTTAATATTGCAGAAATCCCATTAGAATCCCATTGTACAATGGGATAAGTCGGCTGCAGCCGCACATTGGGCCTACATAATAATAATAATCGCCCCCTCCCTCCCGCACAAGCTTATAGCTTCTGGGGCCTTGATTTAGGTTATGGGTTGTAGTAGTTATTATTATTATTATAACGGGTGTTTTTTTAAATTTGGCGTCAGAGCAAGCAATGAGAGTTCGATTGTGAACGCACCTTTGAATGTCGCCACGCCGCAGTGTATCTAAACCTAACCTCACTTTTAAGTTTTGACATTTTGACATTTGAAAAATAGTGGTCTATTCACAACAAACTCATAGTCATAGCTAACTAGGACGCCAAATTTAAAAAAACACCCTTTATTATAAATGGAAACCCTTAAATTAAGACATTATACTTTCTTACAACTATTTATGGCTAATGAAAGTACCGGGTGATTTTTTAAATTTCTGATCTAGTAAGTCGTGATTTTTACGCCGTATCGAAGGTCACCGAAACGTAGGGCGTAGCGTTGATCACACTGCTATTCCAAATGTCATTTATGTGACAAATTGACTACTTACTTTTACATTTATTAAACAAATTGATAAATATTTAAACAGTGATCATTTGCGAAACATGCTTTTACCAAAGTGTGCATTTTATTGCGAGTTTAAGTGCAATTTCGATGTGATTATTGACTTGAGAAGTTTAGGTTATGGTTACAACTCGCTTCAATTTTTATTCCTTGGATTTAAGAAATAGCAAGATTTATTCACAATTATAACAATTTACATTGTTAACACAATATTTATTCAAAATTTACAACAACTGTTGGAAATGTTGACCTTCAGCATCTATACACAAATTAACTCGGCGCTTCATATTCTCGAACACTCTAATAAGCACTTCTGGTGAAATCCTTGCACATTCTTGTCTGATTCTTTGTTTCAAGTCATCAATTGTGTGTACTGGTTCTTTGAAAATGGTGTTTTTTAAAGTCGGAAACAAGAAATAGTCCAGGGGCGTCAAATCTGGTGATCGAGGTGGATAAATATTCTCGGTGTGGTTGCTGATTAAACGGTCGTCATAATATTGTCTTAGGTAATTTAAAGTTGTATGGGCTGTGTGTGCTGTTGCTCCATCCTGCTGAAAGTAACCATCACGTAACTCTTCAGGGTCAAGTTGATTGATGAACTGTCCTAAAATATTTTGATACCGCTCAGCTGTGATAGACTCTTCGAAAAAGATGGGTCCAATTAACCGTCTTCGTGAAATGGCCACCCATATTCCAATTTTTTGAGGGTGTAAAGGCGATTCTCGAAAAAAATGGGGATTTTCTGCACTCCACATCCGCATATTTTGTGAGTTTACATACCCCGAAAGATGAAACCAAGCTTCGTCACTAAAGAAACTCAAGTCCAGAAGATCATTATCCATTGTCCGATTGAAAAAATTACAATAGGATATCCTTTTCTCATAATCTGGCGGCAGAAGTTCTTGATAAACCTGCATTTTGTAGGGACGCATGTGCAGGTCTTTTTTAACAATTTTTTGACATGTGCTGTAAGATAAGTCCACTTGTTGTGAAAGTCTTCTTAAGGACGTATGAGGGTCATCTTCCATTATTTGTCTTACATTTTCAACAGTTTCAGGAATTCGTTTTGTTGGTCTGCCACTTCCAGTTTTTCGCTGAACACTGCCAGTTTCTCGGAATAGATTCACCACATAAGACAGAGTCATGAGAAAATTTGCCTCTATCACCGCAAGATCTGGAAATTTTTCTTGAAACTCCCGAAGACATGCTCCGGCTTCATACACCCATTGACCATTAACTTGATGACCATTACGAAAGTAAGCTTCGATCATAAATGTTTTTGTTCCTGTGTGAACACCATTTTGTTGTGATGAAAAACACTCCAAAATAACGTTGAAAACTAAGCGTTCAATCACAAACGAAAGGTTAGTCTTGAAAAAGACTGATTTTTGATAATAACCGAGATAATAACTGGCGAAACGGAATTCAAAACACGAGGAAACAGTGAAGCACAAAAGACGGCAAAAGCGAGAACAACACTGGAGTAGGTTATGTTTATGTCAACATTTTTGAAATCTGACAGTTGTGACAAATCGAACGATTCAAACTACGCCCTACGTTTTCCGCATCTTTTGTTTTAAAATTATGTCATGGCTTTCTAGATCAGAAATTTAAAAAATCACCCGGTATATAAATGTAATTCTTCATTTATTTATAAAATGGGTAAGTATTTTTAAAAAATACTAAAATTTTCTTTTAAAGTAATAACGGCACAGTGTGAATAAACCCTAACTGTAAAATTTGTTAGCATCTGGATTTGTTTAGGTGGATGAGGTTGTATGGATTTGACAAAATATATGTTTTTTTATTTTACTGCACTTATGCATTTATTCTTGTTTAAAGGTATAACTTTTTGAAGCCGGTAGAAGCAAAATCTTCTTACTAAATTTAAGTTAAATAAACATATACAAAATCTAAACTAAAAAGAATGTAGTTCACAAAGAAAAAAAGGAAATGTTAAAGAGAGGCATCATAAAATAATAACTATACCTGTTGAATGCAATATAATTGTCAGTTCGAAGAACCATCCGACAAGAATTCCTTTGTTTGGTCGTTTTGTAAGTCGAAAATTTATATATAGAAATTTCAGATATTTACTGTTTTTAGAAACTACATTCTAATAAAGATTCTGGTTAAATAATGTAGTCAACAGATTAATATTAACATACAAAAACATAATTAAAAAAAATAAAAGATTCGAGACCGGAGCTCGATGTGAGGCTCAAATCGACCTATTATCCTGTAGGAGCATTCTAACCAGTACACCAAGAAGACCAATAATTAAAAATACGAATGGAAGTATTTTTTTAAAATAAACCTTAAAATTATTATTTTTTTATGTGGTTTTTATTTTGTTTTTAGCAGATTTTATATTCCTTTTCGATGTTATAAGTTTTATACATAATTTTCATATTATCTATGTATTAAAAATTAATTATTTTGAATAATAGAAAGTTATGCTTCTGCTATTTGAATGCATAAGGTGTGTTGCATACTGAATAGGCGGACATAGGAGGCGACGCATTACTTATTTCTGTCGCTGTAACATTCTACACTGAGAGAATTTTTTCACTATCATTGTAAAAAATATGTAATACTAGCAGAAAACTCTAATAGAATAGGCACCAGTATAATACTCCCCTATGATAGTAAAGTCTGCTTTGCTATTATGAGGTTATAATCATAGCAGATTTACGTTACAAAGCACTACTTTTCAGTATTTGCAAAGCAAGTTTGCTAACACTGTAAAGTAAACGTTACTGTCATCACCAAGTAACCTTGCTACGATTATAAAACAACATTTCAATCATAATAAAGTAATTTGTTGTCACCATGAAGTAACTCTGCTAGCAGTGTAAACCAACTTTTCTGTCTCTATAAAGTAACTCTAACTACCATTATAAACTAACTTTGCTGTCTCTATAAAGTAACTCTGCTACCATTATAAACTAACTTTGCTGTCTCTATAAAGTAACTCTGCTACCATTATGAACCAACTTTGCTGGCTTTATAAAATAACTCTGCTACCATTATAAACCAACTTTACTATAGCTGTACAGTACTCTTTTGTTTCTGTAAAGTTATCGATTGTTATTGAAAAGTACTTTTGTTCTCTCTATAAGGTAATCATGTTACTACCACAGAGTAACTTTGCTGGGATTTTTTATACTGGGTAATTATTATAGACTGCAACATTACTCTTGCTATTATAATGAAACGAACTTGAGAATTTTCTTTATTAATTACATGTTCTTTTGTAATATTTAGGAAGTATAATAAAGAAGTTTGGCATGCTCTAATTAATAATTAAAAAGTCAAATCATTTCATTGAATTAATTCGAGTAATGTTGTGCTCATTAGTCAGTATACAAGATCTACAGCAAGGTTTCTTGTAGTACATATTAACAAAATTATTTTGTAGTAAGAGCAAAATTAGTTTTCAATAATGGCAATTAACAAATTGCAATTACACACAAGTTGCTCGAAGACCATTTAAACTAACTGCAATTTCTCAAAAAAGTTGTGATATGAATTTCTTGAGTCTTTTTTCACGTGCCTTCCTTCTCCTTATTTTCCCTTCCATGACTTTTATTTGTATTATAGGATTCTCTCCTCTTAATGTTATATTGTATAACCATTACAATATATGTAAGTATTGTGCGAGCCAAACTGTCAGCAGATTCAGGTCCGTATTATACCTTCACCTAGGTTAGTTAAGAGTTTCTTATATTCTGCAACTGGAAAACAGCCTACTGTTTAACCAAAAAGTGACAAAGGTGAAAGAAAACATATGCTTTATTTAAAACTCAAACATAGATATATCTTATTTCTAACAAAAGGAAATAAAATTAATATTTCTAAAAGTAAATAAAAAAAACTTAAATATTGGTTTTAACAAACACAAATAAAACAACTGTGGTTACCCTTTATTTAAGCAATCACCCACAATGAAAGATAGTTTGTACAGTATTCTTTTTCTAACTTTACAATGACGTCATCATAAAGGAGAAAACAATTTATTATATTTACCTACATTTAACGTGCACATAAATTTATGTAATGGAAAACTAAGATTTAAAACTTAAATATCACATGCACTCCCAGCACCCCACAAACTAAATAATCGTAAATTGACGTCAGCCGCGGGAAGTATGAACGGAAATCTGCCTTTATGCTTCTATGTATCTTGCATGCACCTGCCACTATCCGTGTAGGTGATCCGAAATTTGCCGTAAAGTCACGAACTCTTATTAAGGCAAACGCAATGTTTGTAATACGATCTAGTCTGTCTTATTATTACTCTTAGCAAAGCGCTTTTTTCAATTGTAGAAAGGAAGTTTCTTAACCCTTATTCAAATATCTAATATGAATCTTAGGTTTCAATCATAGTAAAGTTTTCTGCTATTACGCTAATAAATTTATTAATGGATGAAAGTTAATTTCTTAAAAACGTACATTTGTGTATTTCAGTAAAGTGATAATTCTCATCATAGCTAAATATATTGTTGGCGTAGCAGAAAGTATTCAGCAAAATGATATTTGTTATGGCAACAAAATGAATATGCAATCATAAAAAGAAAATCTATTGCGACAGAAAAACAAACTGTAGCAAAGAATTCTTTGCTGGTACTTTTCTCAGTGTACTGCAAGTGAAATTGAAAAAGTTTTTTAAAGTAGATCATGTTAAGAGTGTTCCCAACATCATCTAATTATTCCAGAAGTCCAACTAAATATTTTGTTGTTAATTTAAGATAATTTCGCTGCACCATGCAATCGCTGCTAATAACGAAATTAATCAATCTTCTGATGTGAAGCACTTAAAACATCATCCATACAAGGTTACTTTAGTTCAAGAATTAAAGAAAGACGATTCAAATTGCACTCCTCTTGCTTATGCCGGTCATATTATCTTCTGCAACACTTGTATATTTTCTCTTAATAGGATGTTAATAAACAGATTAGTCACTATTGCGCTTGGCAATCCTACTTTGGGTGATAAAAATTCCATACAGAAAAACTAAACATTTGGGTTCTGGTTTTAGAATTCTAGCTGCATAAACAGCTAGAATAATATAAATTATTGAAGATATCGTAATCAGGAGAGAAATATTTGAAGCCACAACGTGATCATCACGTTTCAGCTTTAGTTGTGCTATATTCCGACCACGAGAAAGTCAATACTTCTAATACTTTGTGATATTAGCAAGATGGGGCAGCTCGTTATGGCGTTACAGTTAAATACTTAATGAGAGAATATGGGGCAATGAATTGGTCATGCCAATCGCCTGACCTAACACACTTAGTTTTTTCTTGGACCAACTAAATTCCAATAATATCTTGAAAGCAAAAATCTAAAATAAATTTAATGCAACTATTCCAGAGATGCTCCAAAGTGTTAGCAATGAATTCATAATTTTTGCCAAGAAATAAATGGATCCCATTTTGAACTCCTCATTTGATAATTAGGTATATTGTTTCAATTGAAATTTTGTATAATTGCTGTTTGACGATTATTGAGTTTAAGTATTTATTTATTTATTTTTATTTATTTATTTGTCCAACGACTTAAGCCTATTACAGGACAATTACAGTACCTATGTATCTAGTATTACTAAAAAAAAATTAACAATAGTTTTGACACATACAACTTAAATACTAGAAGCGGTTATAGTAATCATATAAAATGCAGGATTTGGACTTAGTGATTATAAATACGAATATACCAGTAAAGTGAGTTTCTATGTTTTATACTACATTAAATATTTGATTGAAGAAAAACTATCAACAAACAAATCAACTGTTATATTTGTAGATATAAACTTATTTATAACATGTAAAGCATTTGCTAGTGGAGAAAGGACATCATCTTTGTCTGTATGAAATTCTAAAAATCTGGGTCTTAATTTAATTTGTGGTACCTTAATATAGATGCTGTTAATTAAGTCTGGTACATCTATACAGTTGTTTAATAATTTATGAATAAACGTAATACATACAATTTCTCTCCTTTTCTGTAAAGTCACTAAACTGAATTGCTGTAGAAGTTCCCTGTATGATATGAAAAAAGGATATCGTTGATTGGTTTTGTAATATAAAATCCTTATAAATTTATTTTGGACTAACCTTTGAGTTTATGTACGAGGGTTCCAGATTATACAGCCGTATTCAAGTATGGGCCTAACCAACGCATTAAATAATCGTAACATGGTATTTGGATCTTAAATAATAAATAAATAAAATATTTATTTGCATACAAGGAATAGTACCTCATTACATGAAATGAATGAAAGGACTTTAAATCTTGAAAGTCCTGAGAATTTCTTAAACAAATCCTAAAGTTTTAAAAGCTTTGTTAACAGTTTTTGTTATGTGTGAATCAAATCTAAAGTTCCCTTGATATACAATTCCCAAATCTTTGTGCTCGGTAATTCTATTTAGAGTTTGATTGTTTATCATGTATTTATGTATAATAGGGTTTTGTTTCCGACTGAAGGTGATAACATCGCATTTATCAAAATTTAAGTACAATTCATTAGTGTTGCACCAGTTCATTAAATTATTTATGTCATCTTGTACAGTTATGCAATCATTTGATGTTTTTATTGTTAGAAAAAATTTTATATCATCAGTAAACATTAAACAGTTAGTAAACATAAGGTTATCTGGGATATCATTGACAAAAAGGATAAAAAGCAGTGGTGCTAACGTGCTTCCTTGCGGTACACCAGAGGAAGCTATATATACATACGAATATTCTAGTCCAACCTGTACAGTTTGTTTACGATTACTTAAATAGGAATTTAAATACATAATAGCATTTACAGAAAAGTCGAAATTGTATGCTAATTTGGATAATAGTAAATTATGTACTACTCTATCGAAAGCTTTCGAGTAATCTGTTAAAATTACATCCAACTGACAATTTTCATTTATAGCATTAGAAATTTCATTTGTGAAACAAAGATGATTTGTGATAGTGGATCGGCCTTCCATAAATCCATGCTGCTTATATGTTATTTTATGACTGGTGCATGCAAGTATGTCATTATATTGAGAATTGTGCATTTTGAATAACTAAAAAACATTTCTTGATAATAAAAATATAAGTAATTTAAGATGTTATCGAAAACGGTAGGGACAGAAAAAATAACAGCTACTTAAAAAAGAAGCTACTTAAAAATAAGTTTGATGTGTCTGAAGATTTTATGTTCAAATAAACAAAGAATCTTTTATTTAAAGCATATCAGTCGGCATTCTCAATGTGTAGAAATGAGGTAATCAAAAACAAAGTAACTGAAATATAACACTATAAAGATTAGAATTCTTTAATATGCAGAAATTAATTCAAAAGCCTATAGCCTGTACACGTCAAATAAATTCAGTGATTCGAATCACAATTTGAATATCTATAGTGTTAAAATAAATTGGAGCATTTCAACATCCGACACACAAATAAAAATCAAAACTACCCACGTAGGAACTGCCAATAGGCCCCAGCTTGGCTGAATATTGGATAACCAAATGTCGTTATTTCAACATTGGTCCAAGCCTAGGCCAACCTTCAGATCCCATGCCTCGGCTGCTTTGTCGTAGCCCAAGGGTCAACCAACGCCTAGGTGACATGCTGGGTTTTCTAATCTCTGCCCAAGTCAGAGCCAACCTTCAGCGCCCTAGTCTCGGCTTCTTACTGTTTGCCCAAGCCTCAACCAATTTTAGTGTTTTAGACTTGGTTTCTTACCCTTGAACCAAGTTTGGGTCAATCTTCACATATTCTACCAAATGTTCATAAGAATAAATACAATTTTTAGTAGTAAAAATTAAACTTGTATTAATTTTTTAAACCACTTTTTAAAATTTATTTGTTTAACATTTAAAATATTATTAATTTCATATAAAATCAGTCTCATGCTTGTTCTTGTGTCACAAAACTTTTAAGTTACGTTGTTATGTTACTAATAATTGAATGAATTAAAATAATTGGTAATAATTTAGAATTTTCGTATTAATTTGTTTTCTTCATCAAAGTTATTTCATACAAGTATTAATAAGCTATAGTACAGTATTAAGTATTAGGTTGGTCTTATACTCAAAGGTCAGTAATAACCCGGGGCTACTGTTGGATTCCGAACCTATATTATCACCGATTGTCAGCCTTGATACCATATTAATATTAAGAATGGTCCAATATTGGTTCTTTACCTTGCGCCAAGACTCAGTATTAACGTCGGCACTGTACTGGTTTTCACTATTGGGCCAAGATGTATCGCCAGTCTAGGGCCATGACTGATTACCAAGCTTGGCACGAAGTTATCATCCCGATTTTAGACCAGCCATGGGTCAGTCTTGGATTGCAGGCTTGTACCAGAGTTGATAAGCATCGTCCCAAGCCTGCGCCAGCCACGGGCCCTTTGTTATTTCCTATATGGGTAATTGTCTTAATAACTCTAACATTTAATACAAGTAATAAACAACTTATAGAAACAATTTATTCCACATTCTTTATAAATTACTCAGATTCTTCTATGGGTGGTTCAAAACCTTCTGGATGATCGACTTTTCAGCTTCACCGGGTTCTCCGGAACCTACCTTCCCACATTACCATGTAATTCAAGAAGTTTTAAAAGTTCAAAACGAGGTTTCTTCAAACCTTTAACCTAGAATCCACAAGCATAATTAGACATCTTACTGTTATTCCAGTGTTACATCTAATTACTTTGCGAATGTGAACATCATGTAAGGGATAGATTTCCTGGAATGCATTTTCAATATTCTTGGCAATGGAATCAGGTAATAACTTATTAACAGCTTCTTCCAATTCACTACCTGTGATATTCTTATAATAATTTCAACCATTTTCTTACAAATTAACCTAAGCTGTAATGTAGAACGTAACACTTTAACATCTATTACTGGAGTTGATCTTATAAAATTAAACAATAAGCATATAATCAGATTTTATAAACAGTTTTCTTCAGATAGGTATGTATCAAAGCGGCGAGCTGATTTTCTCATCATATTAAATTGAAAATTGTGTATTTCTTAAACAACAATGAGCATCGTAAAAAATAATCTTAAAAAAGGAAACAAACCTGTGCGTGTTGAGGGTAGTAAGTTTTTCTTTCAGATAATTGATGGTTGTTGGTAAAACCAATACAGAATAGTCTTAACAAATAACCACCGGTAGTTTTCACATCAGCAGATGCTTCGATAAATGTTTGTCACCACTGGACGTAATTTATCGGTAGTTTTCAATGTCCTTGGCAATGGAATCAGATAATACACTTATTAACAGCTTCTTCCAATTCACTACCTGTGATATTCCTAATAATAATTTCAACCATTTTCTTGCAAATTAACCTAAGCTGTAATGTAGAACGTAACACTTTAACATCTATTACTGGATTTGATCTTATAAAATTAAGCAATAAGCATATAATCAGAGTTTATAAACAGTTTTCTTCAGATAGGTATGTATCAAAGCGGCGAGCTGATTTTCTCATCATATTAAATTGAAAATTGTGTATTTCTTAAACAACAATGAGCATCGTAAAAAATAATCTTAAAAAAGGAAACAAACCTGTGCGTGTTGAGGGTAGTAAGTTTTTCTTTCAGATAATTGATGGTTGTTGGTAAAACCAATACAGAATAGTCTTAACAAATAACCACCGGTAGTTTTCACATCAGCAGATGCTTCGATAAATGTTTGTCACCACTGGACGTAATTTATCGGTAGTTTTCAATGTCCTTGGCAATGGAATCAGATAATACACTTATTAACAGCTTCTTCCAATTCACTACCTGTGATATTCCTAATAATAATTTCAACCATTTTCTTACAAATTAACCTAAGCTGTAATGTAGAACGTAACACTTTAACATCTATTACTGGATTTGATCTTATAAAATTAAACAATAAGCATATAATCAGAGTTTATAAACAGTTTTCTTCAGATAGGTATGTATCAAAGCGGCGAGCTGATGTCTCATCATATTATAAAAATAATAATAATAATTGCTACAACCGATTACCTGGCTAACCAGTAGCCAGCCCCCATAAGCTAAAGCTTGTGCGGGATGCAGGGGGCGATTAATATTATTACGCAGGCTGATCGTGAGGCTGCAGCCGTCTTATTAAATGACAAATTGTGTATGTTTTAAACAACAATGAGCTAATAAGCATCATAAGATATAGTCTTACAAAAAGAATACAAACCTCTATGTGCTCAGCGTAGCAAGTTTTTCGTTGAGCTAATTGGCTTTTGTTGGTAAAAGCACTCTTAACTTACTCTTAACAAATAACCATCTGTAGTTTTTACATCAGCAGATGCTTCGATCAATGTTTGCCATTTCTTTACCATTGAACATAATGTATCAGCGCTTAAGTTCATTCCATGGAAATTTTAAGAGCATTCCCACCTGCAATACACATATATGCTTAATTATTAGAAATACTTTAAAATAATTCCAAATACCTTGGACATCTTCAGCCGTAAGCTTGAATTTACGGAATAAAAGTTCTGCTTCATTATATCATTTTGTAAATCAGCTAAAGAGACTCCAAATGCTCTGTATTTTAAACATCCTGAAGCAAACTTTGTTTCTTGGGTACGTTTAACTAATGTTTTCCCGATTTCGCAGGTAGCAAACCATAGAAAGTGCCTTGACATCGAACCAATCTTTACGAGTGAATGAGAAGATACTACAAAAGACAATAAAACATATTAGTTCTTAAATTATTTACAAAGTACATTTAGTAATTGGTCGAATGAAGATATCAGATAAGTGTTTTGGGGACAGATTTTCTTCATGTAGCTGTATCAAAGCGAGCTGAGTAGTATCATCATCACATTGCCATACCCTAACATAGCCTCTTTACAAAATTTACAACTAAAAACTTAACTCAAGTTATGAATGTTATAAAAAATTACAGCTATTAATAAAGTTTACTCGCATATGCGGTAGCTGAACACGAGAGTATTCTAATATTTAATCCGAAATATTTTCAATCATCTTCCTATTAAAAGAAATCATGAATAAATATTTCAGTTCCCACATTATTTATAAATTAATCATAACTTAAATTTTCCACGTACATCTTTTTTAACCCATTTCTTGCCTCCTTTTGAGAAAGCCTTTTTTACCGACAACCATTTTCACCCACGAAATGAAAGAGAACACACACTTCTGTAACATGCACGACCTACTGATAGATTCGACAGGACAGTCTCTTATTATCTAACCCGGGTAATTAACTACTTGAGGTGTTTCTCCGCTAGCGCCATGAAACTTGGCGCCACTTGACACGAAACAAACGGAAACGGATATACGAATATCCATTTTCACTAACAGAGAAAGATGATACCTGGCAGTGACGCCAGAATGAGACAAGGGCGGCTGACTGACCACTTGATTTACCTCAGCACGACGCGCGCTTAGACTCGCTCGGATATCTCTTTGTCTGACTTATCTGGGTACACCTAGTTTTATCTATTTTATTAAGTAAATAATGGCTTTAAATAAATACGATTTTTATCTTACACTTGAGTAACAGTATAATAATGTGTACAATAATAATAATAATGTAAATATAGCTAGAAATATTTCTATTAAATGTACAACCACATCTTCGGGGATTTGTAGCTCTGTTACCTCCTATACTTACCAATGATCTGGATAAACCACTCGTACATATGGCTAGTGCAAATGTGAAATATACAAACGTCAATTTCAAATTCGCCAAGTTCGCGCGCTTTTGTACTGTGGACAGTTTTGTGTGTATTGTCAACAAAGTCTACTTTCTTAAAGAAGTTGTGGCTCTAGAAGAAAATGATGAAAATGTAAGAAAAATGAATGCAGTTGATAGGTTTTAATGCGCAAAAACTTAAAGCTCACAAAATGG
Source organism: Agrypnus murinus (assembly GCA_929113105.1). Taxonomy (NCBI): domain Eukaryota; kingdom Metazoa; phylum Arthropoda; class Insecta; order Coleoptera; family Elateridae; genus Agrypnus; species Agrypnus murinus. The sequence goes on along the minus strand of OV816025.1, from coordinate 89,691,160 downwards.
CAACATCGCATTACAAGAAACGAGCGGGAAACTTAAATGCTTTAGTTTGCTCGTTAGTTACACCTCAAAAACAAAATTACTTGTGCTAAATAACAGCACACAGCACTTCTGAAATATAAGGTATTAAAAATTAGTTGTTTGGTATGGAAAAAATCAGCGGTTAATAAAGAATTTTTGTATTATTATATAAAATAATATGTATGTAATAAAAGTATATAAGTAAACATTATTAATGGTCTAGCAGTGCTGTACGATAGTGTCCATAAAGTGAACCACGCGTGGAAGCGGTCTCTCGAAATCCAAGTACCAGGATGCAGCCCTCTTTCACAACGCCTCCGGGCACCCCAAAATGGAGTTCCTTAATTTGGTTTTTTGGTTTAAACAACCACGAGACCTTACCCTCCGTCATGCTCGGCAGTCATTAGTTTGAAGGGGTAACTTCGCCGTTTTGGGTAAGCTCGGAGGAGCTACCGTTAATGACTGCCGGTCCTTATTTCTTCTTTCCTTTCCCGAATACCGTCTCACTACTATTAAGAGGGTATTATCATCATTTTAACGCTCTTGGTACAAAATACCTATTTAATATGTCTACAAAATAAAGATTTTATGTCTAACTAGTGCTTCTTAATAACGTAAATAATGAATTAGACAGTTTCAATAAAATTTACAAAGTAGTTGATAAACCTAGTGGAAACACCACGTTTTTCTGAACAAAGTTTACAATATTACCATAGTGATTCATAATGCCATCAGGGCATTATGAACTACATAATGCACTAGTGTGACATGATACCTATTTATGTACCAAGAGCTTTCTGATGATAATAATGCCAAGAGGACGATGATGTCGTCCAATTGTTATTATCTTCTAATAACACTCGAGGTGCACACAAGATTTTATTTTTTAAGAGAATATGTACGATATGTACGAATATGTACGAGTGTTAATTATAAATTAGTTTTAATTTATAATTAAAGACGTTGTTTATATTTATTTTGAAAAATACATTCTGAAATTCGGTTAAGTCATCCGATTACTCATTAAATCTATTGAAAGTCACGTCAATTAACTGACTGCAGACTTGACTATTTATAATAAATTCCATGGTATTGTTTCAACCGGTATTTTTTGAGTGCAGGAAAATAAGATATTAGAACACATTAAACTATGAATAAAAATGTATGTTTAGAATGCATTTACATTTGAAATGAATTATTTAAAACATTTTTGGGCTGCAAAATCTTTTATTAATTTGTCGAAACATATTCGACGCATATCAGCTTCGATGCATAATAAAGAAAGTGCAACCAGTCTGTCTTGATTCATATAATTAATTAATTTATTTATTTGTAAGTAAGTAACCAACAGACTTATAGCCTAATAATAGGTTACATTCATACAGTAATAGTATACAAATTATATGAACAAATAACTACAAAATAAGTAATTAAGTAATAACTTTTAGAATTAAACTGAAATATAATGTGGAGAACTACCACAGTTTAATTAATGTACACAGTTATGTAACAAATGATTATATGTGTTAAAGACTTACAGCTGAAGAATTTAGAGCTTCCATGACCTTGATTTTCAACTCTTTTAATGAAACAAAAAATATGTCAAAATAGGGAAGCAACCACGATTTTACTTTTAATATACCTATGTACAGGTGCGAATTCACGAGAGGATGGGGGAAATCCCCCCTCTAATTTAGAAATAAATATACACAGAATAGAATGTTTGTTTAGTTATTATTTATTAAAACAATTATTTTTCCAAAAATTCCCCCCTCAAAATAATTATCTGGATCCGCCCCTGCTAGGTACAACAAAAAAACAGTGTTATACTTATTTAAATTATTAAGCTTAAAAGTTTTTCAAAGAAGAACTTTTACACTTTATACTTATGAAATTTGTTGACATTCTTTACTTAAAAAAAGTACTACTATTTATTTATAATGCAACTCGATTTTCCGGTCTTTTTTAGCAAAATACCGGTGCAGGTTTTAATCTTTGTTGTTAAATTTGAAAGTTCTGGTTTTGATCTGCCTTTCTCAATAATTTGTAATTTCTCTACAAAACTGTATGCAGAAAATTCTTTATTAATAATTGACAAACTGAACAAAAAAATCGTCCCGATTCGGATGTATCGAAAGTACTCAAACCTTCCATCGAAGCAGCTAAATTTGCATTCATGACGATAATACAATTTTAAATTGGCATACACAGTAAACTAAATAGAATTATTTGTCTTTAAAAAAAATCCAACTTATATAAATTAAAATAATAAAATGTGACAAAATACAGTCTCATTTGCAGATTTACATTACTTGAGTAACATTAAATTTGACAAACACTAAATCGAACAACTAACTGAGTTATAATAAATAAACATTTGGGCAGAAGCACACTAAGAATAACGACCAAACAATGTTAACCGCATCGTCTGCATCGCCCGTCCGCTAATCAAGGAAGAGGCTAGGAGAAGAGCGTTTATAAGCAACGAAATCAGTGCTTATATGCAGTGTATGTAACATTTGAATCGGTATTATCTTTCCGTGCAAGTTTAATGAGTCTAATTTAAAATAGTACTCTAAATAATTATACTTTTTGCTGTACGGAATTGATATTGAGCTTTAAGTTGATTAAATATTACAAATTTAAATAAACAATAACCATAATTTTATAAAAATATTTTTGTTAATGTTGGTTTTTATTTTTAGTAAATTCTCAAGGGAAGCATTGCTTCCATGGACCGCACGCCACTGGTCTACATTATTGCAGACATTAATAATTCTCATCATTCTTAGTAAAGGAGAATAAAAAGAATAATCCCTATCTCTTATTGGTATACTAAATGTTGGTACTTGTCTATAATTGCGAGAAGGTATAAAAAAGCGGAGGGTTTGTCGAATTTCAATTGAGTCTACTTTATGATTGACAATTTTGTATAGATAAATCGCGGAATATAGCGTTCGCCTTTGCTCTAAAGTTTCAAAACTAAATTCTTCCAATAAATCGGCATATGGAGAGAAGAAAGGATAAAAATGATATTTCTTATAAAATAAAAACTTTAGAAATTTTTTATGTACCTTTTCTAATTCGTTTTTGTAATACGTGTAATACGGTGACGAAATGATTGAAGCATACTCAAGATGTGGTCTTACATATGCATTATACAAGTAGATAAAGGACGAAACGTCCCTGAACTGGGAAGAGTTGCGCAATATAAATCCAAGTGCTTGATAAGACTTTTTAATACAATTCAATATTTGTTCATTGAATGTTAGTTTACTATCGAAAAGTACTCCTAGATCCTTTATCTTCTCGGTTCGCGACAATGTATTATTATTAATAGTATATTGAAAAATAATAGGAACTAACTTACGTGTATACGTCATGCTAAAGCTTTTATTAACATTTAAGTCGAGATGATTGTTTGCACACCACTCCTCTACATTATTTAAATCATACTGTAGTTGCAGGCAATCACAAACCGAAGATATTGACTTATATATTTTAAAATCGTCTGCAAATATTTGACATCTACCGTTTTTTAAACAGTTAGGAAGGTCATTTATCATAATTAAGAATAACAAAGGACCTAAGTTAGAGCCTTGTGGCACTCCTGAAGTTGCTTGATATTCTACGAATGTACAACCATCATAGACCACATACTGCTTTCTGTCACTAAGATACGAAGCGAATAGATTTAGAAGGGAATTGGATAGTCCTAGTTTATGCAACTTATCCAAAAGCGTGTCGTGGTGAACTCGGTCAAACGCCTTGGATAGGTCTGTATATATAACGTCCAGCTGAAGGCCGTCATTCATAGTATCTATTACGCTTTCAGTTTCGAAGCTTCATAGGTTGGTCCCAATTGAACGGTTTGGCGTAAAACCATGTTGAAATTCTGAAATGCTTTGCTTAAACTGTAGACATACTTGTACAAAATACTTTCAAAAATCTTACAGGGAACACATTGGTCATTCATCAAAGGTTTTTTTATCCGTTTCAACTGAAAAGAAGATCGTTGCGGATCTTTCGATAAATGTGGAATGCAATATCTACGGGGCCTTTCGGGCATGTGCTTCATGTGCTTATGCATTAGTCCAGCCGTGCATCTATACAATACCAATTGCATTTATAGGTAAACACGTATAAAATCTGTAAAATAGGGAAAGCCCGCTCAACTAACAACAGCTGTTCTTCCATTTACATATTCAAAACTTTAGAATAAGAAGTAGTGAAGTAATTAATATATAAAGTTGGGTTAGGAATCATTAAATGACACAATTTGCTTTTTTGTTGACATCATGTATGTTTTAAACAATTAAAAAATATCATCACATAGGAGAACTAGTAACACACACTAATTATATGTCCATGTAAACATACATATTTCAGAAAAATATTAGTGTTGAACTAACGGACCGAGGCGTTATGCATGACTCACTTGGATATATAAGTGATGAATGAAGAGAATTTAGTAAATTTGCTTGCATTTATCATCATTGATGATATATGCGTCTTTAACGCGTCCCATATACGTCTTTAAGATGTCCATAATGATCTTCTGTACATACATAAGACGTACTACATGTCATGGGTGGACATACATAAAACGTCGTCAAGATGTACATTGGCTGATTGGGTAAGTAAAGAGAAACTTAAGGAAACCTAAATAAATAAAAAAAACTACTTCAATCCTCGCCAAAATAAAAGTATGAAATACAGTAAAACCTCTCAACAACGGGCAGCTGTGGGGAATTTGAAACTGTCCGTTATGGGGAGGTGCCCGTTTAGGAGGTCAATATTTAAAAATCTTTTTTTTTTAATATCGTAATAAAACACAATAAGTATGTACATATGTAATTATTACATATTATAAACAATACTACTAATAATAAAATAATGTGTAGGTATTATTACAGTGGCTTGTTTTTTGGTAGAAACCATTTTCTCTACAATTACTTTGTCTACGTGATATACAACATCCATCAATTTTTCTGTTCCTATTTATCTTCCGAAATATAAAAAAAATTTGCAAATCTTGTAATTTTCTATAAGCGTCTTTAATTTCAATCACTTCCGTACGTATTATTTCTTCATTATCACTATGACTATCGTCATTTTTAGATTCTTCGAGGAACTCTTCTGTGCATTTTTCTATGGATATTTCCGAACTTTCTGTGCAAAAATCCTTGTCAATGTCTAAATAATCCGAAAAAGAGTTGTTCGAATTTTCTAAAATTGTTTCCGACAATGGCACTTCGTCTTCACTATCGTATTCCTCAGATAAACGTTCGCTTTCATTTTGTCCAAATCCTGCTTTCGAAAAACAGTTGTTCATTGTTTCTGTCTTGGCATTTTTCCACGCTGTTGATTTCCAAATCAAAGTATTCACTATATTAAGAGGTTTTTCCAGTTCGGCGGTATTCTGCGAATTTTCTATCGAAGACAAAAGCCTTTTGACAATATATTCTGTAGTAGGATTTGAACGCTTTTATTATCCCCTGGTCAAGTGGTTGGCAATGAGAGGTCATATTTGGAGGGAAAAACACTAATTTCACATTTTTTAAAGAAATTTGTGGGTGTGACGTGGCATTGTCTAAAAATAGAAGCACATTACGCTTTTGTCGTTGCATTTTTCTGTCAAACTTCATCAACCATTCGGACATAATATCTCATGTCATCCATGCTTTTTTATTGAATTTCCATTATACGGCCAATCTATCTACGTTTGCTCCTTTAAAACACCGTGGGTTCTTGGATTTTCCAATCACCAAAGGGCTTTCCTTTTCCCCAGTCATACTTGCACAAAATAGAATTGTGAGACGATCTTTGAAGCTTTGCCGCCAGTGCACTTTTCTTTTTTTAAAGCAAAAGTTTTTGTCGGTAAAGCGCGCAAAACTAAGGCGGTTTCATCGGCGTTAAAAATATTTTCAGGTGCGTATTCTTTGATGATCTCACACAACTTCTTTTTCTAATCCGCAACATCTTCGTTTACCTGACCTGCTTCCCCACAAATGGATTTAAAATTTATTTGCCATATTTTGCAAAGCTTTTCCAACCATCCCTTTGAAGCTTGAAAACTGACTGACTGAAAGTTCTAATTCTTTTGCAACTTCTAAAACTTTTTCTTTTAAAAGTACTCCAGATAGTGGTATATTTTTATTTCTTACTTTGCAAAACCAGTCGAATTCAATCTGATCCATGCACCACTTATAATTTTTGGAAAATTCTTTTTTCGTTTTCTGTCCCCATTTTCACAAAATTTTTTGAGAATTTCTTCTTTTTTCTTGATAATCTCAGCGGCTTGAGACTTTCCAATTAAAAACTTGCCTGCGAGTTGACGAGTACTAAGTTTAAACTTTTCACTACACTTAATAATTTCCACTTTTTCTTCTATGGTAAGGAACTTTCTCTTAATAGGTGCCATCTTAGTTATCAACTAGGTGACTTGTGTTAAACTGATTAAATTTTCAAGTTTGTCCCTTTCTTAGATTTTGTACTGGGTGTGGTAGAAGACAACAATTCTACGAAATATTTTATAACCGCCCGCTACGGCTTTGGGAAGTTCCCTCATTAGCATATTTCAGAGAAACGCGATTACGGGATTAACGACAATTAGGATATGTACGTAGTAAAATCGCACAACTATATTTCGTATTGTGTACCTACTTTGAGTTTACCGACTGTTTTGAAAAGTATAAAAAGGGTATAAAATCCCGTTAACATTTGAATACAATTTGTGGTTTAACAAAGTAATGTTATTTCAACGTGCCACCTTGTCACCGTCCGAATTGCCCCTTTAAAATTTCGTCTTAAAATTCTATTTTGAAATTTGTTCATAACCTTGTTCACCGATCATTTATTCTTGCTCATTGTGCCCGTTATAAAGAGGTACATTTCTTAAGAATTATGGTTATTGGGGGAATTTTTGCTGCCTGTGTCCGTTATTGAGAGTGCCCGTTGTTAGGAGGTCGATTTACGTTAATTCTACTATATGTTAGAAAAGTTCCTAAAAAAGTGTCCGGTATTGAGAGGTGCCCGTTAAGGCAGGTTTAACTGTATAGTTAAGTCAATATCTTGCAAATTGTAATTTATAAACAAAAGAATCATTATTTTTTTAAATGTGTCTTTAGACCTCTAAAAAGATTGCAGAATTAGTAAATAGAAAATCAGTCGAATATTATCTATTCATGATGACGGGTTGGCTAAAGTACCCTATATGGCAGCATTTTTTGCAATTTTATTAAAGATGCTGTTTAACCTCATAAAATTCGTGCAAAGTATATTAATTGTCCCCACTAATACGGTTTATTGAAGGCTTACCCCCCTAGACGAATTTCTGCGGACGCCTATGCATTATATGCCTCTATCCACTTTATAATTTTATTTCTTCTTAAATTAGAATTTTTTTATGTTTCAAGTTTCAATCTTAGTCATTTTCCAAACTAGATTTTAAATAATAAACAATCAATAAAATACTTTTTTTCTCTTTCAAGTTTTCAAAAAGCAGTTTTAAAACAATTACAAACATAGTTTAAACATTGTTAGTTTTAAACCATGTTTAAAAAGAAATAGTTTAAAACTTAGTTTAATGTTGTAAACATATCAACCCACCCCAGTAGCACATATATAGAGCGTGTCCGGAGTTAGAACGCATTAGTTTTAAGGGGTGATAGAAGACATCAAAAGGAACAAAAAAGTCTTATACAACTTTGTTCTAGAACGTACTACTTTTTCAGAAAAAGATTTTAAAGTTAGAAACTTTAACACCATTTTGCCGCGTTAATAATCGTACTTTAATTATGGCGCTTTGTCGGCAGATGCATCTCATCTATCACAACAACAATCCTTAATGACATTTTATTGTATCGTATGTCTTTTCCGCGTAAAATTGAATTCTTTTACAATTAAAAATTCATTTTACTCAATTAAGAAACGCGACAACCCTGTAAAGTTTGTAATAAAATTTGCTCCACATCCGCACAAAATGCTGACGTGGAAGTTTGTTGACATTGAAAAAGCACGTTTTGCTTACCAAACTTGCAATTTAAGAATATTTGGGTCAATGCTTGATCACAACTTTGTAATTAATACCCTTTGTTAGAGTGAGATCATACTGGGTTTGTTGAACTTTGAAATACTTGTCAATAATGCACGACTTGCTGTTTATTTAATAACAGTTTTTAATGATTTTATAAGAGAATATCTTTTAAAAAGAAGATTTATCTAATTTAAATTAGGTAATTAGGTTAAGGGATTTTCTTGACACCTTGTTTTGGCTATATTAAAAAATCTTTAATTTTATGGTAATTAGGTGACTTAATCAAAAAAATTTTATATAAGATAGTATTTTTTAATAAAAAAACAAATACGTCAAGAAATTTTGAAAATATTCCGGAAATTAATAAATATAAAATGTAGGTCAATTATTGTTTTATTTTTACAGTTGGTTGTTATATCTTTAACGTACACAACGTACAAATTTGGTTTACGGAAAAACAGCGCGGATTACAATTTTCGTAGAATTAGTCACCCGACTAATCTCTTCGGATGTTTATTATTTTTAAACATCGGCTGTCATCATCAGTTTGTTTGTTTGATTTTCTAAAACAAGGTCAAGTCAAGACCCAGCTGCGATTATACTTTAGCAAGGTTGCCAGATATGGCAATGGTTTTTTCTAATTACTTGAAAGCCTAAAAACATAGAAAAAAATTATTAAGACTTTTTTGTTCCTTTTGATGTCTTTCATCACCCCTTAAAATTAATGCGTTCTGATTCATGACACTCTGTATATTCATCCGCCTAAATATTTAGCTAATATATTATTTCAAATTTTCTTTAATATTATTTTAATATTTTTTATATATAATATTTATATTTATCTACGCCATTATGTCGTAAAATATTTGTTTGATATTCGTTTCAAAATATTAAAAATTAATTTTCAATATTTTATAAACATTTTTCTAACGTGTTTTAAATATTTAAAACACATATAATATTATACTTATATTATTTAAATATTAAGGAAATATTGTGTGCTACTGGGATTGTATTCCAGACACCATCTAATTATGCCACAAGTTCAACTAAATTTTTTGTTCAAAATAGAAGATAATTTCAAAGCACGACTTAATAGTAGAAGTAAATCGACCAGCTATCATAATCCCCGTATGAACTGAAAGGTAAAAATGTATGGATGTTTTTATGGTAGCCTATAGGATGATAGCCTTGGGGAAGAAGTTCCGACAATTCGTCAAAAAATCGTCCTGTGCAGGGGTGCTGTAGGGGTAATTTTAGGTAAAAATCGACAGTTTTTAAAATCCACACTTTTTAATATTTGTATCGCAATATCTTGGGAACTAATTGCGATATCGTTGTAGTTCTTTTTTTAAATTAATGCTTAAAAATGAGCGCTTCTAACCGTATAAAGCAGATTGATAAAATTTGTTTAATTAATTTAAACAATAAGTCTGAACTTAAAATTTAGCTTTTCGTCTAATGTAAATTACACTAAGTAACAAAGTTTCTTATCTTTGAAAATTTCCCTATACATGCTGCGGAGGAATTAATGGGAAAGGTTTCAAAAAGTTTTTAAAAGAAGAATTATAAACTTATGTTTAATATTGATTATTGTTTCCAGCCTTATTTTGTGGAACTCCATAATCATGAAATAAATAAAGATTATTAAAAGTTTCACAGTTTTATTAAAATACAACCTGACAATATTGTTTCGACAGCTATGCTGTCATTATCAAAGGTAATATAATTATAAACAAACACGTCGCTAAGGTAGATACAAAATAGTTTAAATTGTTCTTTTTGTAGTTCGGTATATATTGGACAAACACTTCGAAATTTTGACATAAGATATAAAGAACACGTACGTCATTACAAAAATAAACATCCTGAAAAATCGAATTACGCCAAGCACCTTTTACAACAAAATCACACAATGACTCCTCAAAATAATATTAAGTTCCTACATTTTTGTAATAACAAACGCAAATTAGACATTTTAGAAGCCTTTGAGATATACAAACACAAACTCAGGGTACCTTTAATGAATGAATAACTTGAGCTCAGTAATTCTCCGTTACTGGAAGTATTAGATATTTAAAGTAGATATACTGCAACAGTTCTAGCCCAAAATCCCATGTTATTTCTTATGGTGGTCCAAGATAGAATTTTTGGTCAATTTCAAGGTCATTCGCGGTCTAGCGCGTGACCTCACCGCGTCATTATACTTCTACGCTCACATCTGACTAACCATGTGATCATAATATTCAAGCGCGAATTAAATGCGCGATTTAAATGCGCGAATTAAATTAATTGATCTAATTAAATTAATTCACGGTATCATTTACATATCTCCTCTCTCATTTACATATATCATTTATCATATGCATGCGCGAACATATCTACCATTTTGTATCTGTCATTTTCAATTTGTCATCTAGGATTTCCCGCCCTTAGATTCAAATTTTTAGTACTACTAATGCCATCTATCGGTGACGTCATATGATCGGTATAGTAGATTCCTCTCTTTCGCTCTCACTTGTCACTTCCAACTTGTCAATGTTTCCCGCTGAAAGATTTCAATTTACTCTGAAGTCGGTATAGTAGATTTCTATGCGCCTGTTGATAGGCAACCCGCTATATTTTTTATAAAAAACCAATGGAGCCAACAGGATTTGAACCGGGGACCGCTCGAATGGTAGTCAGCCAATGCATCCACTACACCAACGAGGTAATCTATTAAAAGACTGTAAACGGGTTATAAAAAAAAAATTGTTGACTAGCGACTACGTACTCATAACATAATACATGTTAGTAATTTCATATTATCAGATATGATATCCATTATTATTATTAATTTTAGGTATAAATCTAAACGTGATACATTATTATTATTAAATTTATTTATTAAAATAAAAATAACTCAGAACTAAATTATTAATATCAAGAAATTTATTTAAAAAACATTTCAATTCTAAACGTAACTGCTTTCAAATAATACAAAATAAACAAAACATCTCATCTGTCATTTACATTTATCATTTCTCATATGGATGCTCGAATTAAATTAATTCACGGTATCATTAGCATAGCTTATCTCTCTCATTTCTCCTACGCATGCTGGACTTAAATTAATTCACGGTATCATTAGCATATCTCATTTACATTTATCATTTCTCATATGCATGCTCGAATTAAATTAATTCACGGTATCATTAGCATATCTCATTTACATTTATCATTTCTCATATGGATGCTCGAATTAAATTAATTCACGGTATCATTAGCATATCTCATTTACTTTTATCATTTCTCATATGGATGCTCGAATTAAATTAATTCACGGTATCATTAGCATATCTCATCTGTCATTTATCATTTTTCATATGGATGCTCGAATTAGATTAATTCACAGTATCATTAGCATATCTCATTTACATTTATCATTTCTTATATGCATGCTCGAATTAAATTAATTCATGGTATCATTAGCATATCTTATCTCTCTCATTTCTCCTACGCATGCTCGAATTAAAAATATAAATCTATTAGTCATAACATTTAAAATACATCCGAGCAGCATAATTGATAATTATCATGTAGACTTGTCATTTCTCATTAGTGATTTCACCTCAGTTCTCAGAACCGGGATCTATGAGGATTATCTCTACGCCAACATGAAACATCAAGTAAATGTATTGTTTCATCCGAAGGCCCTCAACTATTTCTTATCATAACATACCATTATGTTCAAAACAATGCAAATATAATTACTTTCAATATAGTCACATGTTTAGTTAAAAATTTATTTAAAATTTACAGCAAAGGAATTTTAAGCAGCAGATTTCTTAAAACATTGCTAGCTTGATACGTGTACTGGAATAATAATGTAAAAAGCGTTTATAAATATTTATATGCGATTGTTTAATTGATTTAATGAGAAGGTCCCCTATACACGATCCAACATGCGATATTACCACATATACATTATTTGCATATCTCATCTCTCATTTATACATCTCATTTTTGCTAATTAGATTAATTCACAGTATCATTTGCATATATCATCTCAATAATAATTAATTAACATTTATATTGATAATGAATTCAAATCAATTCCTGAAAACACTCTCAATAGAATACGACTAACAAGGCCTGCATTTAACCGCTATTTTTCTCTTTTAGGTTTAACTACATGTCGTACACTCTAACTTTTGTAATATCTTACAGGCAAAGAATATTATATTCGATCATTAACATAGAAACATTAAACTAAATATATTTACTTAATTATAATTAAAATACAGAGTTATATGACTAACTTTATCTTATACTAAACTACACATTAAGAAATAATAATTATGAAGCATTAGGCTTTTATAGTATCTTTGAGGATAAGAAGGTTACATTCAAGCTATTAACTTGAATCATAACATTTATCAGTAACTATATATCATAAATTAATATATTACATATTAAAACCTATATATAATATCTACCCGTGTGCTAATCTGTATAAGTTAGATGTAAACTACCTATTAAGAAATACTAATTATCAAGACTAAGTAAGGACTTTTAGGAGTATCTTACAGGCAAAGAATATTATATTCGATCATTAACATAGAAACATTAAACTAAATATATTTACATAATTATAATTAAAATACAGAGTTATATGACTAGCTTTATCTTATATTAAACTACACATTAAAAAATAATAATTATGAAGCATAAGGCTTTTATAGTATCTTTGAGGATAAGAAGGTTACATTCAAGCTATTAACTTGAATCATAACATTTATCAGTAACTATATATCATAAATTAATATATTACATATTAAAACCTATATATAATATCTACCCGTGTGTTAATCTGTATAAGTTAGATGTAAACTACCTATTAAGAAATACTAATTATCAAGACTAAGTAAGGACTTTTAGTAATATCTTACAGGCAAAGAATACAGATAATATCATCGAAAATGAATACTGAATTAGGTTTCACATCATTAGGGGTGATTACATCATCGTTGTCGCCATATTTAGGTTGAAATAAAGACTTGGCGTATAGGTAGATATTTTCAAATTTTAATTCGTTTTCATTAGTTAGTAGACCTAACAAGACATTAGTTTTACCACAAGAAGAAGGTACACTCAAAATTGCTCTATAGGAAACAGATAAAAGCTTACAATGCTTCTTATCACCATCGGAATATTATCGAGAAACACGATCGTCTAAGTTAAAATTATTGATTTAAAAAGTAATGACCATTACTCATCCTTTGTGTTTCGCCATATTTAAACGTTATTTTACAATACATCATACATTTTCAATAGCTTCGAAATACGCAGATATGTAATAATATACTATATACTCTTGTAGGTTATTCAACGTATCTATAGTAAACTCTTATGATTAATAATAATCTGTAACCTTATTGTTTTTTATTACATCACAGGTTAGATCATACGAATATAATTCAGGTTAGATTAGGTTAGAGCCTACGAATACATTTTTAGGGCAGAACGTAGGGAGCAGAGTAAGTACAAAACAACATACTTTCATACAAGAACGTTTATTGATACGAGTAGTTTCGACGCTACTTAAAACATAATACATAACTTATATATATAATATCTATTAAAATAGTACATTTCGTATACACTAATAATGGTACTACATACTCGACTATAAAGTAAACATGGTAGGTATAACAACAGTTTAAAAGAATAGATAGTAAATATAACTATATCTAATTATTTTATATAATACTATATTAACTAAGAGGTTATATACAGAATATATACGCCTGTATTCGACCTCTAGAGGGTTCATAAGACTACACTAGACCAGACCAGACCAGACCAGACCAGACTAGACTAGACTATAGATAATAGACAGTAAAATCATGAACAATTATACGGCCTGTAATATAATAGAGCTTACTTGATATTTTAAAATTAGTGGCTGAATCTAATTATTACAGAAATTCAATTGTAGAAACTGAAGTAGGTAGATTTAGGTCGCGCGACCTAAATCTAACCTAAAATATATTCGTAGACTGTAACCCAACTAATATAATATGTAAGTTTTTCGAATGTTAATGACGATTTTGTAAGTAGCTACAATGGTCTAACCTAATAAATATTTTATGAACTAATCTTAATAGAGATTTTTTGTAAGTAGCTACATGTTCTAACCTAATAAATGTTTTATGAACTAAACTTAATAGAGATTCTTGAATCTTTGCAACAACCGGAGTCTAAAATCTATAAGCTTAATATAATTTTTGGGGGTCTAACCTAGATTGCTTCATTTTAATTTAATCATTTATATTAATATTATATCGATTTATCATGCAATTTTGGGTTTTAAAGTAAAGTTTAGAAGTTTAGAATCCTTAAAACTCTCTACCTACCTTTAACAATCAATTACAAAAACTGGATGAGTTTCTGGCGTATAGGTAGATATTTTCAAATTTTAATCCGTTTTCATTAATTAGTAGACCTAAACAAGGCATTAGTTTTACCACAAGAAGAAGGTACACTCAAAATTGCTCTACAGGAAACAGATAAAAGCTTACAATGCTTCTTATCACCATCGGAATATTATCGAGAAACATGATCGTCTAAGTTAAATATATTTAGCGACTTCTTTTGCTTAATAATTTTCATTACGGTATATGTATATGTCTAGTCACAGTTTCAGCAAACGCATTGTATTCTATCAACGAATCATGTAAATATCAAAAATTCGTAACGGTTATGCATAGGTTTAATACCATCAACAGCTCATTTAAAGGAAATGTTAGATTTTTAACAGTTTACGAGCAATAATCAAAGACTATTCTATAATGATGTATTATTTATTTATAAACGTTACATAGTATAGTAGCTAAATACATGACTGACTGAAAAAGTTACTTTTATTAATGATGACTATTGAATTCGATCTGTCACTAGCTTAACCTTTTAATTTCCACTTTTGACCAAATTATAGTTGATCTGATCAAATATTGCTTACAAATCGGAGCTCTAATCTAATGTCTACAGTAGAATCCTTAAAACTCTCTATGAAGTTTTAGAATTGTCGATTACTAAGACACCCGTTTCTTCTGCCTCCTTTAGTAAATTCATATTGTTAGCTTCTACTTTGTCAACTGTTACTAGAATGCTGTTCTTTAGATCCTTTACCTCGCTCTATGTATCTGTAGTCATTACAATGAAAGTTTGTACTGTTGTGTCGAATTGACGATTTGATTTGAAAATTTAATAATGTAATTTATCGTTTAAACTAACCCTTGTTTACTTCTATATATGTTTAATTAATATGTAATTAGTACATCAAATTATGTTCTTAATATGTTTTTCAATTTCCTTATAAAATATAACTATATATCATTGAAATAAAACATTATTAAAATATTAAAAATAATTTTATTTTATCACATCCTAAATATTTACACGACTGATCGCGTTTCTCGTCAGCTTCTTTTCAAACAATTGCAGTCGTTTATCATAAACCTAATGGTGAGCTTGTATTATTCGTATTACGATATGGATATATTATTCAATTTTCATGTCTTTTGCTAACCCTAATTTTTTATATACTAATAACTCTGATACTATTTACTGCAATTCAATGCTTGAAAACTTAGACTTGGTTCAGATCATCAATGAACCGTCTATTTATATTGATCGACCAGAGCAATCGGTTGTTCTATCCTACGTTGAGAAAATAATTATACTATGTAAGCGTAGATACGTTACATATGATTGCGAGCCTGAGTATAAGCATAAACCCTATACTACAGATTTTTATGCTTTTTTCATTATATCTACTACAGACGAGATGAAGAATAGGTACATTTAACATGCGTATGCTACAATTATCTAATTTATAGTTTTCTAGACGTAATGTAATTTTGAACAGATTTTAACCCTTTTCGTTATATCTACTACCCTTGTAAGCGATTTCTACATATACGTTCTTATTGTTTATACATCATATAGATATTCGTAGCATCTAAAGTAAACTCTTATTTAAACGTTATTTTACAATATATCATACATTTCAGCAACTCGTATGATTATCCCTCTCTATCGTAACCCAGTATGTAAGGACATTATGTTAAATACTATCTCATACATGTAAATAGTTACAACAACAAAATAGAAAAGTATACTTGAGGGTAAGAAAGAAGTCCTGGACGCGGCTATCTATAACATATGTCATATGTTTTGTAATAAGTCTTTATAACTTTGAAACTCTACGTGATTTCCTCTTACAATATCTCTAGTTATGAGAACCTTGAAGACTTAACCTGGAAAATTAAAACAGATAAATATTTTACTTTTTATTGAAACTAGTTAACTTATATTCTAACATGTAAATAGTTACAACAACAAAATAGAAAAGTATACTTGAGGGTAAGAAAGAAGTCCTGGACGCGGCTATCTATAACATATGTCATATGTTTTGTAATACGTCTTTATAACTTTGAAACTTTACGTGATTTCCTCTTACAATATCTCTAGTTATGAGAACCTTGAAGACTTAACCTGGAGAAATAAAACAGATAAATATTTTACTTTTTATTGAAACTAGTTAACTTATATTCTAACATATATATTTGAAACTAGACAACTTATATTCTAACATACAAATATACAACCACAAAATAGAAAAGTATACTTGAGGGTAACATTTTGTTTAACCATTATCTTTTATTCTATAATACCTTCTTCTTTAAGCTCAGAAATAATTGATATAATCTCATCCTAGTTTTCTAAACTACTGCTACCCCTCTGTTTTAAGGTATACAGTAGACGAAGCCTATCGACAACTTGATTCCGATACGACGTTTTGTTTTTGGAATTTGAAATTGGTAGCTTGAGGTTAGAGCCTACGAATACATTTTTAGGACAGAACGTAGGGAGCAGAGTAAGTATAAAACAACATACTTTGATACAAGAACGTTTATTGATACGAGTAGTTTCGATGCTACTTAAAACATAAGTAACGATATTCATCGTTTTGTCCCGAGCTATCTCAATTTCAAAATCAAGACTACAGCTATGTTGTTTTTCCTTACGGCGCCAATCTTACAAAACAATTAGTTTCTAAAAACGATTTGATTATAACACCCTCTATTAATCTAACCTGACTACTAAAAACTTCTAACTTTAGATGTTTTAAAGATTACATTTTCAGTTTCTACAATTGAATTTCTGTAAGCCTCCGTGGTTCAATGCCAACGGTGGCTTGCTAAACTGCACGGGCTGGTGGAATGCAAGGTCGAACCCCGTTACAAGCATAACTTTTTTTAAAATTTTATTTGTCATTAATCTTTAATTTAATAACAATTTAAATAATTTGTTATTATTCTTTTATTCGAAAAACGTACAAGAAATAATAAATTAGAAATGAAAACTGACGATGCTTTTTCATACTGCATACTACAAAAACCAATTTTTACAATATTAGTTAATTAACATTCAAAATCCTGAAGATTTAAATACATTTAAAGTTTCAGTATCGACAAGTACTTATTTTACATTTTATTTATTTTAATTTGAAATAAATACGTAATGAGAATTCTTGAATTCATGTCTTATTAATTGGGTACCATTATTTTTTATTTGTAATGTATTATTTCTTGTACGTTTTTCGAATAAAATAATAATAACAAATTATTTAAATTGTTATTAAATTAAAGATTAATGACAAATAAAATTTTAAAAAAAGTTATGCTTGTAACGGGGTTCGATCTTGCATTCCACCAGCCCGTGCAGTTTAGCAAGCCACCGTTGGCATTGAACCACGGAGGCTTCACGTCAACTTTTCAGGTTTCGGCTTTTAAATTAATGTTTTGCAAATAATTCATGAATTTATAATTTTTGAAGAATTGGGATTGTTATTAAGGGTAATATTTTTGGACAGTACGTTAGAATATCTTATCTATCGATTGCAACTATTAATTTCACCGACTTTTATTCGAGAACGAACTATTTGGCATATTTCAGATTTCCCATACTAATTTCCTATAGCAAATGTTAGAACGAACACGGTGTATAAATAATTTAATGTCTTTTAATGTACTTAATGCATAAATATATAACCATAACAGAATTTACTCATATAATTGTTTTTTAATCCATGGTTTGCTTATGATTTATGTAGCTATGAATCTTGACTGCTTCTCGTTTCAATTGGATTACATTTACACTAGCGCGTGTATGATGTAAAGGCGAAGTGTCGTTAAAGTATCATGAAGAGTCGACACTTCTGACGTCATAATGGTTTCGACTCTCAAGTGTCGTGATACGCGGGTAGTGTCGAGAACCCATCACTAATAAAAACATTTTTGTTATATTTTTATATGCAATGTAACATTGCATTTATTTTTTAATTTTAATTTCTCCTGACATAACGCAGTCGAAAACGTATTATGGGATGGATGTTTTTGTACCGGATAGCTGTTATCTCATTAAGTTACCAAAACATGCTTGGATATAAGATGAATATATAAACACGTGGTTTAATTCTTGCTTATTAGACAAATATTTTTTGTGTGATTATATTAACTACCTACTACACATTTTTATTAAATGTTTATTTCTTTTTTAAGCTGCAAATTTTTATTTTAGGCAAACAGTGATTAATTGATAACTGGTCATCTTTATAGAAATATAGAAATATTTGTATACGTAGTATTTTAGGTACTAGATTTTGATTTTAATCAAATATACAATACTGCATTCGCGCACTACGTTTTCAATATTTTAGTTAGTCATATTGATTATTATTTGAATTGCCGCTAATTGTAAGACAAATCAAACGTAAATTAAAATTTATGCTAAACCTTATTGCAATTAACTAATTAGTAACAATAAAATTTACTTTTTATAACTAAACTTTAAAAAACTTTTTTATCTTATATTAGCGTATTTGCTACAATCGATTCAGGTTTATATGCAAATAAAGTTTTCCTACGTCATCTCTATCATAAATGACACTTTTCCCATTCTTATTTATTGAGAAATTACTAAATACAGCGTGAAATACAATCTTTTTTTCTATAACCTATATGAAATGTCAGTTGTTAAAAAGATACATTTTTCTCGTTGGGGCTAAAGTACTTGTCGCCCGGATCTACGAGGGAAAAATAAAATATGTAGTTTAGACCACTAGTATAAAATTCATTTTGCTTTTCTCATGTTGCATGACTATCAAGTTCTTTTCAATATTTTATAGTGGTTATTAGATTTAAAAAAAATGTTTTTTATACACGGGGAATATTACAGATCTTAGTACTCTGTGTGATCGTTTACCTCCCCTTCGCGTCAGGACACAAACTTAGAAACACAAAAGTAGCTAACAAATAAACAATTTCAATTATTTTTAGTAAATCAAAAACTTTCTTAGTGTCAAAAGTTATTAGGAATAGTTCCATTAAACGTCCTACAACATATGCTAAAATTACATAGAAGTTATTCTTTTTAACTTCGAAAACGGCTTTTGAGACTGAATAATTAGATCGTTCATTTAAAACAACATGAGTACCTAAAATTGTTTATAGATAGCATGCTTGCCAACTTTTAGCTGTAGCCCCTTTATGTTCAAATAGTAGCGACAACGATTAATCTCTCGGTGGAGCAAAAGCACCAAAGCAATGTTGGCCACAATGAATATTACTAGATTTGACATTCCGTCTTACAATAAATCTTAGGTTTAATATCAATCATGCACAAAGATAATCACAATTTAACATTAATTTGATAATGGACATATATGTTCTGTGAAAACGACCATATTAATATGATATATACTACTGTAATTTTTCCACAACTTTTTATTGAGTTTCCACAACACTATGGATGTAGTAATTTCTTCTTTCAGGAGTACATAAATTATTTATAGATGGCGTGGTTGCTAACTTTTTAGTAGAGTCACTGCATCTAGTCACCTAGGCCAGCTGGTCGATCAGAGTAACGCAAACAGCCGCCATATTGGGGCAGATAAGGGTGATTTTTAATAATGGGCAAATTAAAACCACGTTTTACGAGTTTGACATATTAGAGGTTTGATCTTTCAGAATAAGAAAAACCTTTTAAAGTAAACGTGGATTTGATTAATTTCAATACAGAACAAATAATGAACAATTTCGTGGTTCGTTTGCGCCAATATGGCGGCGGTTTCCGGTACTCTGATCGACCAGCTGGCCTAGGTGACTAGATTCAGTGACTCTACTTTTTAGTAGAATCACTGCATTTAGCTACCTAGGCCAGCTCATCGGATCAATCGTTGTCGCTACT
Organism: Agrypnus murinus; assembly: GCA_929113105.1. Lineage (NCBI taxonomy): Eukaryota > Metazoa > Arthropoda > Insecta > Coleoptera > Elateridae > Agrypnus > Agrypnus murinus. Next base: position 89,670,807 of record OV816025.1, on the reverse strand, counting down.
ATTTGAAAATAAAAGGGCTATATTTTTAGCTAGAGACCCTTCAATTAGAGTCTGACCAATGCGTTGCCAAGGTGTCCGCCATTTTATATCACAATATTTTTGATATAATATTTTGATTTTGTCATCTTAATTATAATGTAATTTTACTGCTAAATATGTTTTATATACACAACCCACGGTTTCGTGATTTTTAATTGAGTCAAATACTGTTTACATGCTTGCCAACGTTTGGTCGTGTAACTATTTCTGTAAATTTTTCCCAATTTGACCTCCTGGAGGTCAAACGGTTAATTTTTAGGGTTGTGCCCATGGAGCAATCAGCCAATTTCACCGAAATCCAATTTCCATAAGATTTGTGCGGTATTTTCCCAATTTGACCTCGTGGAGGTCAAACGGTTAATTTTTGAGGGTTGTGCCCAGGAAGACTTTTGATCACAAAGCCACCAGCTATAACATATCAAAAATTCAGCTAATTCTACCGAAATCCAAATTTCCATTAGGTTGGTGCGGGATCCTTTGATAACTTCGTTAAAATTAGTTTTTTGAAAAAAATCTCGAAGTGGTATAGCGATTTTAATTACTTGACGTTATACACCCCCTACTTAACAAGGTCTACCAACCACATAGTGACGTCACGACAAAGAGGCAATCCCCGAATCTTTTATTTCTCATTTTGCATTCAAATTTTAACTAATAGACTGTCTTATTATTCCACCAAAAATAAAAGATCTCCCATAATATTAATTAAGAATTTGTTTTTATTTGACAGGGACCTATTTTCGTATGAAAATTTTACCGTAAATATAAAATATTAACTTGTGTTTATTATGTATTTGCAATTAAATATCTTTAAAATAAAATGTTTGTACTAGTTAGGCTAAATCGATCGTAATAAGATGTGCAAAATAACTCAGAGGATAGGAATCTTAAATCAAATGGCGGTGATAACGCGTAAATAATAATCAGAAAATCAACGTTAAAGTTGCTATTTTGATGTTAGATTGTTAGGTTACAGATATACTTGACAGAAAGATTTTATAATTCTTATGTGTTTGTGCGAAGCTTTTGTAAAGAAAACCCATTGGTCGCGAGGATCTTGGGTGTTCCAATCCTTCTTTGGTATAACTTCTACTGTTAAGACGCCAGAGCACCAACAGTTATATCAAACAATGATTATACTCTTTAATAAAACTTGTTAGCATCTTACGAAACAGTTAAAAAGCAAACCAAATAAAAGCTAATAACTAACTACAGAATAATTCGATAGCATACAATTTTCTCGATGAATTTTATGAATCCACTTTCTTGTGATTTGTCGTCTTTTGGAAACTTAAACAAGTGCATTTTGTGTTTTTCATTGTAATTACCGTTGCACAGGGTACACAATAACACAACACTTGTTTACTTTATTAGTACTACATTATATTAATTATACAAGCACATAATATGCTACACATATAAAAATTACAATGCACCAGCCAACACAATTACACATTTGACATACGTAATACTATTATAGTTTATTTCTTTTGTTTGTCGTTTGTTTTTGCCTTTAGCATGTGACGTCACTATGACGTTTACAATATGTTACAATATGTGAGGCCTTAGTTAGATAGGTGGTGTTGGCTATACTGTACCATTTTCAACTTGTTATGTCATTTGTTTTTAAAGAAATAACGTCATCGATATTTTTTTATGACAACCTATATTTTTTATTGTCGTTTCGGTAGTACTTTTTATTCTCTTTTCAACTGTATACAATTTTCAATATGTTACATTTGAAAAAATTGAGAAAAACTCCCCTAAATTTCGAATATTAAAAAGTCTTTAAATTTGCAAAATGAATCTAGTTACTTCTTTCTGTGGGGGTACTTAAAAAGTAAAGTGTATAAAAATCGACCAATTAATTTAAAAGACGTCAAGCAAAGAATTCGACATGAGATTAGATTAATATTAACTGAAACTCTTCAGAATGTGAGAAATGAAAAAAAAGTCACCGTATAAAAAACGTTTAAAAAAGTTGAGAAAAACAGTCTAAAATTTTAATTAGAATAAAAAGAAATTAAATTGATTAACAAAAAAAACTGTAATAACAATAACATCAATTACAAAAACAAGCACATAAATAACAGTTTTTATTACACTAGATGTTCAAAGTGACGACCCTGTACCATCTGACAATACATTTCTCACATTCTGAAGAGTTTCAGATAATATTAATCTAATCTCATGTCGAATTCTTTGCTTGAGGTCTTTTAAATTAATTGGTCGATTTTTATACACTCTACTTTTTAAGTACCCCCACAGAAAGAAGTGACTAGATTCATTTTGCAAATCTAAAGAATTTTTAATATTCGAACTTTAGGCCAGTTTTTCTCAATTTTTTCAAATGTAACATATTGAAAATTGTATACAGTTGAAAAGAGAATAAAAAGTACTACCGAAATCGACAATACAAAATATAGGTTGTCATTTAAAAAATATATCGATGGCGTCATTACTTTAAAAACAAATCACGTAACAAGTTGAAAATGGCACAGTATAGCGTCAAGTAATTAAAATCGCTATACTCCATCGAGATTTTTTTCCAAAAAACCAATTTTAACGAAGTTATCGAATTTATCCGCTACTTTATTTCCACACTGTATATGGTTTATACCATTTCTGAATAAAAATAAAGTTGCTACAAAGCGGGGTGCTTTAAACCAAACAGACTGAATTACTGCCTATGTTTTATTAATTTATACTTTGTGTTGTAATGGACACATATGTATAATTTTCATAAATAAGTTTTGTAATTCTTATTCGACTACGGTAATTTAAATTATTTTTTCTTTCTAAATTTATTAATTTGTATTCGCTCGATGCGAATAAAAAAGCACTAGTAATATCCCTTTGTAAGTGTTATTGTCGAGTATTTATCACTTACGAAATATAGAATAGCAGAAGAACAGTAAATAGTTCTCAAGGTATATAAATTAATTATAATAAACCATACACTTATAAATACTTATATATCATGAGGTAGACTTAATGTAAAGTAATACGTATTAAACAAATTTATAAATGATTTCTTACTACTAGTCAATTTCTTTATAGTTTTTAAAATGTATTTATTGCATTTCCCTTCATGCATTTTGTAAGTGATACTGTCCCGACGGAATGTCGCCTGGCTGTGATTAAAAGAACGGAGAATTACTTAAGTTGTTAGCCCCTAATAGATAATTTCAAAGCTCCTCTGTTAATTGGATTGCCTATTTTTCATTTTTTATTTTAATAACTATTAACTTTGAAACAAATTCATAAAAATAGCCTAGTATAAAAAATAACATGTTGGTAAAATAAACTTAAACCACAATGCTGGCTGTATTACCCGTTGCGAAAAACTATTATAAAATTTTATTTCTAAATCAATTTATTTTAACCACGTGAATAAAATTTTCATAAAATATAGAAACTGCCTACTGTATATTTGTATAAGAGTCCTTTACTTTATTTTCTAGAATTTAATTTATAAAAACAAGTCCCAAAAACTATTACATTTTCTGGGTACCTTTAACTACAGTGCAGGATAACCTTAAGATAATTTAATTCATGTATTTATTTGCCTTCTTTTAAACTTTATTTGTTTAATTATATTAATATTAGCTTCCTCACAGACAAGCTTTAGCTTTAGTGTGTGGGTTTAGTTTGTTGTAAATTGAAAATTGCTTTAAAATGTAAATCAAAAACTTGTACTTTTCTTTTTTTTTTGGTTACCTTAAACTTATATTATTATTATTATTATTATCTGGCGAACCATGCCCTAGAAGCTATGAAGCTCTACAAGCTTTATATAAATATGTTGACTGGACGTCACTAAATCCAACACTGAGCGATTACTTTTTATGTTCTGGTTAAAAGAACCATTTTTGGAACAATTTCAAGAGCCCAAAAAGGAGTGACGCTTGTAATATTTAAAGTGAGTTTTGTAATATTTACAGGGGACTTATATATACACGATACAAAAATAAAATTTTGTTTGGGATTATGTCCAGGTTACCTCCCTTTTATTCCTGGGCTATAATGAGTGCCCTCTTAACGAGTAGCTAAGTGTGTACGCTATCCCGTGCGGTCATGTCTATAAGTTATATATAGTGGCTCTTCGAAATTTTAACGTGCTACCGCACAAAACCGAACATCAACTATACATTCAGCAAGATCACGTCTACCTGTACTAATGACGAAGATATGAAAAGTATGTATTTTTCACATATTAATTTTAACGTGCCTTAAATGTTATGTTACGTAGGATACGTAATTATCATATGCCATGCAGCATCACTTTGAAATATTCATTGTAGCATGCAAGAAAAGTTAGAGGCATGTAATTCTCACCTGAATTTCTATTCCAGCGTTACTAGGGGTTGCTCCAATATAACATTGGACGGCATGGATAGAAGAAAAGTAAAATTATTTTAGAAAACTTGTTTTACATAAGTGTTAGACAATGCAACATGTAAAAGTGAAAACACACAAAAAATTCAGTTTAAGGTTCTGGAAAAGGTAATAGGGTAATAATAGCGAAATCGGATGATTTATAACACAACCTAGAAATATACAGACAGAAACTGCAGGATCATTAATACTAAAAAAACGAAAATCGAGCGAAAACTATAGTAATAGATACGAAAGGGAAAAAACATAACACAAAACTAGATTGAATTTTTTTTCTTAATATTTGTTTAATTTCTTGCAAGTACCTAGTACAAAATATTAAATATTGGTTTCCCATTATTTTTAAGCAGCATCTCATTTTAGATAGTACTAACTTTTTGTTACTTCCTTCCTTATCTGCTATGACGTAATCACATTTCTTTTTAAACACCTTTAACACATCAAACTATAGTTAGGTAGTTGAAAGTAGTTAGTGCTGCACGTGTTAATTATTCTTACCAATTTAGTATAAAATGGTGAGTTTTAACAGAAAAGCAAAGAACTGAAATATTAATTATGAGGGGGGGGGGATATAAACAACGCACACAAGAGAATGCAGTACATTTAATATTGCAGAAATCCCATTAGAATCCCATTGTACAATGGGATAAGTCGGCTGCAGCCGCACATTGGGCCTACATAATAATAATAATCGCCCCCTCCCTCCCGCACAAGCTTATAGCTTCTGGGGCCTTGATTTAGGTTATGGGTTGTAGTAGTTATTATTATTATTATAACGGGTGTTTTTTTAAATTTGGCGTCAGAGCAAGCAATGAGAGTTCGATTGTGAACGCACCTTTGAATGTCGCCACGCCGCAGTGTATCTAAACCTAACCTCACTTTTAAGTTTTGACATTTTGACATTTGAAAAATAGTGGTCTATTCACAACAAACTCATAGTCATAGCTAACTAGGACGCCAAATTTAAAAAAACACCCTTTATTATAAATGGAAACCCTTAAATTAAGACATTATACTTTCTTACAACTATTTATGGCTAATGAAAGTACCGGGTGATTTTTTAAATTTCTGATCTAGTAAGTCGTGATTTTTACGCCGTATCGAAGGTCACCGAAACGTAGGGCGTAGCGTTGATCACACTGCTATTCCAAATGTCATTTATGTGACAAATTGACTACTTACTTTTACATTTATTAAACAAATTGATAAATATTTAAACAGTGATCATTTGCGAAACATGCTTTTACCAAAGTGTGCATTTTATTGCGAGTTTAAGTGCAATTTCGATGTGATTATTGACTTGAGAAGTTTAGGTTATGGTTACAACTCGCTTCAATTTTTATTCCTTGGATTTAAGAAATAGCAAGATTTATTCACAATTATAACAATTTACATTGTTAACACAATATTTATTCAAAATTTACAACAACTGTTGGAAATGTTGACCTTCAGCATCTATACACAAATTAACTCGGCGCTTCATATTCTCGAACACTCTAATAAGCACTTCTGGTGAAATCCTTGCACATTCTTGTCTGATTCTTTGTTTCAAGTCATCAATTGTGTGTACTGGTTCTTTGAAAATGGTGTTTTTTAAAGTCGGAAACAAGAAATAGTCCAGGGGCGTCAAATCTGGTGATCGAGGTGGATAAATATTCTCGGTGTGGTTGCTGATTAAACGGTCGTCATAATATTGTCTTAGGTAATTTAAAGTTGTATGGGCTGTGTGTGCTGTTGCTCCATCCTGCTGAAAGTAACCATCACGTAACTCTTCAGGGTCAAGTTGATTGATGAACTGTCCTAAAATATTTTGATACCGCTCAGCTGTGATAGACTCTTCGAAAAAGATGGGTCCAATTAACCGTCTTCGTGAAATGGCCACCCATATTCCAATTTTTTGAGGGTGTAAAGGCGATTCTCGAAAAAAATGGGGATTTTCTGCACTCCACATCCGCATATTTTGTGAGTTTACATACCCCGAAAGATGAAACCAAGCTTCGTCACTAAAGAAACTCAAGTCCAGAAGATCATTATCCATTGTCCGATTGAAAAAATTACAATAGGATATCCTTTTCTCATAATCTGGCGGCAGAAGTTCTTGATAAACCTGCATTTTGTAGGGACGCATGTGCAGGTCTTTTTTAACAATTTTTTGACATGTGCTGTAAGATAAGTCCACTTGTTGTGAAAGTCTTCTTAAGGACGTATGAGGGTCATCTTCCATTATTTGTCTTACATTTTCAACAGTTTCAGGAATTCGTTTTGTTGGTCTGCCACTTCCAGTTTTTCGCTGAACACTGCCAGTTTCTCGGAATAGATTCACCACATAAGACAGAGTCATGAGAAAATTTGCCTCTATCACCGCAAGATCTGGAAATTTTTCTTGAAACTCCCGAAGACATGCTCCGGCTTCATACACCCATTGACCATTAACTTGATGACCATTACGAAAGTAAGCTTCGATCATAAATGTTTTTGTTCCTGTGTGAACACCATTTTGTTGTGATGAAAAACACTCCAAAATAACGTTGAAAACTAAGCGTTCAATCACAAACGAAAGGTTAGTCTTGAAAAAGACTGATTTTTGATAATAACCGAGATAATAACTGGCGAAACGGAATTCAAAACACGAGGAAACAGTGAAGCACAAAAGACGGCAAAAGCGAGAACAACACTGGAGTAGGTTATGTTTATGTCAACATTTTTGAAATCTGACAGTTGTGACAAATCGAACGATTCAAACTACGCCCTACGTTTTCCGCATCTTTTGTTTTAAAATTATGTCATGGCTTTCTAGATCAGAAATTTAAAAAATCACCCGGTATATAAATGTAATTCTTCATTTATTTATAAAATGGGTAAGTATTTTTAAAAAATACTAAAATTTTCTTTTAAAGTAATAACGGCACAGTGTGAATAAACCCTAACTGTAAAATTTGTTAGCATCTGGATTTGTTTAGGTGGATGAGGTTGTATGGATTTGACAAAATATATGTTTTTTTATTTTACTGCACTTATGCATTTATTCTTGTTTAAAGGTATAACTTTTTGAAGCCGGTAGAAGCAAAATCTTCTTACTAAATTTAAGTTAAATAAACATATACAAAATCTAAACTAAAAAGAATGTAGTTCACAAAGAAAAAAAGGAAATGTTAAAGAGAGGCATCATAAAATAATAACTATACCTGTTGAATGCAATATAATTGTCAGTTCGAAGAACCATCCGACAAGAATTCCTTTGTTTGGTCGTTTTGTAAGTCGAAAATTTATATATAGAAATTTCAGATATTTACTGTTTTTAGAAACTACATTCTAATAAAGATTCTGGTTAAATAATGTAGTCAACAGATTAATATTAACATACAAAAACATAATTAAAAAAAATAAAAGATTCGAGACCGGAGCTCGATGTGAGGCTCAAATCGACCTATTATCCTGTAGGAGCATTCTAACCAGTACACCAAGAAGACCAATAATTAAAAATACGAATGGAAGTATTTTTTTAAAATAAACCTTAAAATTATTATTTTTTTATGTGGTTTTTATTTTGTTTTTAGCAGATTTTATATTCCTTTTCGATGTTATAAGTTTTATACATAATTTTCATATTATCTATGTATTAAAAATTAATTATTTTGAATAATAGAAAGTTATGCTTCTGCTATTTGAATGCATAAGGTGTGTTGCATACTGAATAGGCGGACATAGGAGGCGACGCATTACTTATTTCTGTCGCTGTAACATTCTACACTGAGAGAATTTTTTCACTATCATTGTAAAAAATATGTAATACTAGCAGAAAACTCTAATAGAATAGGCACCAGTATAATACTCCCCTATGATAGTAAAGTCTGCTTTGCTATTATGAGGTTATAATCATAGCAGATTTACGTTACAAAGCACTACTTTTCAGTATTTGCAAAGCAAGTTTGCTAACACTGTAAAGTAAACGTTACTGTCATCACCAAGTAACCTTGCTACGATTATAAAACAACATTTCAATCATAATAAAGTAATTTGTTGTCACCATGAAGTAACTCTGCTAGCAGTGTAAACCAACTTTTCTGTCTCTATAAAGTAACTCTAACTACCATTATAAACTAACTTTGCTGTCTCTATAAAGTAACTCTGCTACCATTATAAACTAACTTTGCTGTCTCTATAAAGTAACTCTGCTACCATTATGAACCAACTTTGCTGGCTTTATAAAATAACTCTGCTACCATTATAAACCAACTTTACTATAGCTGTACAGTACTCTTTTGTTTCTGTAAAGTTATCGATTGTTATTGAAAAGTACTTTTGTTCTCTCTATAAGGTAATCATGTTACTACCACAGAGTAACTTTGCTGGGATTTTTTATACTGGGTAATTATTATAGACTGCAACATTACTCTTGCTATTATAATGAAACGAACTTGAGAATTTTCTTTATTAATTACATGTTCTTTTGTAATATTTAGGAAGTATAATAAAGAAGTTTGGCATGCTCTAATTAATAATTAAAAAGTCAAATCATTTCATTGAATTAATTCGAGTAATGTTGTGCTCATTAGTCAGTATACAAGATCTACAGCAAGGTTTCTTGTAGTACATATTAACAAAATTATTTTGTAGTAAGAGCAAAATTAGTTTTCAATAATGGCAATTAACAAATTGCAATTACACACAAGTTGCTCGAAGACCATTTAAACTAACTGCAATTTCTCAAAAAAGTTGTGATATGAATTTCTTGAGTCTTTTTTCACGTGCCTTCCTTCTCCTTATTTTCCCTTCCATGACTTTTATTTGTATTATAGGATTCTCTCCTCTTAATGTTATATTGTATAACCATTACAATATATGTAAGTATTGTGCGAGCCAAACTGTCAGCAGATTCAGGTCCGTATTATACCTTCACCTAGGTTAGTTAAGAGTTTCTTATATTCTGCAACTGGAAAACAGCCTACTGTTTAACCAAAAAGTGACAAAGGTGAAAGAAAACATATGCTTTATTTAAAACTCAAACATAGATATATCTTATTTCTAACAAAAGGAAATAAAATTAATATTTCTAAAAGTAAATAAAAAAAACTTAAATATTGGTTTTAACAAACACAAATAAAACAACTGTGGTTACCCTTTATTTAAGCAATCACCCACAATGAAAGATAGTTTGTACAGTATTCTTTTTCTAACTTTACAATGACGTCATCATAAAGGAGAAAACAATTTATTATATTTACCTACATTTAACGTGCACATAAATTTATGTAATGGAAAACTAAGATTTAAAACTTAAATATCACATGCACTCCCAGCACCCCACAAACTAAATAATCGTAAATTGACGTCAGCCGCGGGAAGTATGAACGGAAATCTGCCTTTATGCTTCTATGTATCTTGCATGCACCTGCCACTATCCGTGTAGGTGATCCGAAATTTGCCGTAAAGTCACGAACTCTTATTAAGGCAAACGCAATGTTTGTAATACGATCTAGTCTGTCTTATTATTACTCTTAGCAAAGCGCTTTTTTCAATTGTAGAAAGGAAGTTTCTTAACCCTTATTCAAATATCTAATATGAATCTTAGGTTTCAATCATAGTAAAGTTTTCTGCTATTACGCTAATAAATTTATTAATGGATGAAAGTTAATTTCTTAAAAACGTACATTTGTGTATTTCAGTAAAGTGATAATTCTCATCATAGCTAAATATATTGTTGGCGTAGCAGAAAGTATTCAGCAAAATGATATTTGTTATGGCAACAAAATGAATATGCAATCATAAAAAGAAAATCTATTGCGACAGAAAAACAAACTGTAGCAAAGAATTCTTTGCTGGTACTTTTCTCAGTGTACTGCAAGTGAAATTGAAAAAGTTTTTTAAAGTAGATCATGTTAAGAGTGTTCCCAACATCATCTAATTATTCCAGAAGTCCAACTAAATATTTTGTTGTTAATTTAAGATAATTTCGCTGCACCATGCAATCGCTGCTAATAACGAAATTAATCAATCTTCTGATGTGAAGCACTTAAAACATCATCCATACAAGGTTACTTTAGTTCAAGAATTAAAGAAAGACGATTCAAATTGCACTCCTCTTGCTTATGCCGGTCATATTATCTTCTGCAACACTTGTATATTTTCTCTTAATAGGATGTTAATAAACAGATTAGTCACTATTGCGCTTGGCAATCCTACTTTGGGTGATAAAAATTCCATACAGAAAAACTAAACATTTGGGTTCTGGTTTTAGAATTCTAGCTGCATAAACAGCTAGAATAATATAAATTATTGAAGATATCGTAATCAGGAGAGAAATATTTGAAGCCACAACGTGATCATCACGTTTCAGCTTTAGTTGTGCTATATTCCGACCACGAGAAAGTCAATACTTCTAATACTTTGTGATATTAGCAAGATGGGGCAGCTCGTTATGGCGTTACAGTTAAATACTTAATGAGAGAATATGGGGCAATGAATTGGTCATGCCAATCGCCTGACCTAACACACTTAGTTTTTTCTTGGACCAACTAAATTCCAATAATATCTTGAAAGCAAAAATCTAAAATAAATTTAATGCAACTATTCCAGAGATGCTCCAAAGTGTTAGCAATGAATTCATAATTTTTGCCAAGAAATAAATGGATCCCATTTTGAACTCCTCATTTGATAATTAGGTATATTGTTTCAATTGAAATTTTGTATAATTGCTGTTTGACGATTATTGAGTTTAAGTATTTATTTATTTATTTTTATTTATTTATTTGTCCAACGACTTAAGCCTATTACAGGACAATTACAGTACCTATGTATCTAGTATTACTAAAAAAAAATTAACAATAGTTTTGACACATACAACTTAAATACTAGAAGCGGTTATAGTAATCATATAAAATGCAGGATTTGGACTTAGTGATTATAAATACGAATATACCAGTAAAGTGAGTTTCTATGTTTTATACTACATTAAATATTTGATTGAAGAAAAACTATCAACAAACAAATCAACTGTTATATTTGTAGATATAAACTTATTTATAACATGTAAAGCATTTGCTAGTGGAGAAAGGACATCATCTTTGTCTGTATGAAATTCTAAAAATCTGGGTCTTAATTTAATTTGTGGTACCTTAATATAGATGCTGTTAATTAAGTCTGGTACATCTATACAGTTGTTTAATAATTTATGAATAAACGTAATACATACAATTTCTCTCCTTTTCTGTAAAGTCACTAAACTGAATTGCTGTAGAAGTTCCCTGTATGATATGAAAAAAGGATATCGTTGATTGGTTTTGTAATATAAAATCCTTATAAATTTATTTTGGACTAACCTTTGAGTTTATGTACGAGGGTTCCAGATTATACAGCCGTATTCAAGTATGGGCCTAACCAACGCATTAAATAATCGTAACATGGTATTTGGATCTTAAATAATAAATAAATAAAATATTTATTTGCATACAAGGAATAGTACCTCATTACATGAAATGAATGAAAGGACTTTAAATCTTGAAAGTCCTGAGAATTTCTTAAACAAATCCTAAAGTTTTAAAAGCTTTGTTAACAGTTTTTGTTATGTGTGAATCAAATCTAAAGTTCCCTTGATATACAATTCCCAAATCTTTGTGCTCGGTAATTCTATTTAGAGTTTGATTGTTTATCATGTATTTATGTATAATAGGGTTTTGTTTCCGACTGAAGGTGATAACATCGCATTTATCAAAATTTAAGTACAATTCATTAGTGTTGCACCAGTTCATTAAATTATTTATGTCATCTTGTACAGTTATGCAATCATTTGATGTTTTTATTGTTAGAAAAAATTTTATATCATCAGTAAACATTAAACAGTTAGTAAACATAAGGTTATCTGGGATATCATTGACAAAAAGGATAAAAAGCAGTGGTGCTAACGTGCTTCCTTGCGGTACACCAGAGGAAGCTATATATACATACGAATATTCTAGTCCAACCTGTACAGTTTGTTTACGATTACTTAAATAGGAATTTAAATACATAATAGCATTTACAGAAAAGTCGAAATTGTATGCTAATTTGGATAATAGTAAATTATGTACTACTCTATCGAAAGCTTTCGAGTAATCTGTTAAAATTACATCCAACTGACAATTTTCATTTATAGCATTAGAAATTTCATTTGTGAAACAAAGATGATTTGTGATAGTGGATCGGCCTTCCATAAATCCATGCTGCTTATATGTTATTTTATGACTGGTGCATGCAAGTATGTCATTATATTGAGAATTGTGCATTTTGAATAACTAAAAAACATTTCTTGATAATAAAAATATAAGTAATTTAAGATGTTATCGAAAACGGTAGGGACAGAAAAAATAACAGCTACTTAAAAAAGAAGCTACTTAAAAATAAGTTTGATGTGTCTGAAGATTTTATGTTCAAATAAACAAAGAATCTTTTATTTAAAGCATATCAGTCGGCATTCTCAATGTGTAGAAATGAGGTAATCAAAAACAAAGTAACTGAAATATAACACTATAAAGATTAGAATTCTTTAATATGCAGAAATTAATTCAAAAGCCTATAGCCTGTACACGTCAAATAAATTCAGTGATTCGAATCACAATTTGAATATCTATAGTGTTAAAATAAATTGGAGCATTTCAACATCCGACACACAAATAAAAATCAAAACTACCCACGTAGGAACTGCCAATAGGCCCCAGCTTGGCTGAATATTGGATAACCAAATGTCGTTATTTCAACATTGGTCCAAGCCTAGGCCAACCTTCAGATCCCATGCCTCGGCTGCTTTGTCGTAGCCCAAGGGTCAACCAACGCCTAGGTGACATGCTGGGTTTTCTAATCTCTGCCCAAGTCAGAGCCAACCTTCAGCGCCCTAGTCTCGGCTTCTTACTGTTTGCCCAAGCCTCAACCAATTTTAGTGTTTTAGACTTGGTTTCTTACCCTTGAACCAAGTTTGGGTCAATCTTCACATATTCTACCAAATGTTCATAAGAATAAATACAATTTTTAGTAGTAAAAATTAAACTTGTATTAATTTTTTAAACCACTTTTTAAAATTTATTTGTTTAACATTTAAAATATTATTAATTTCATATAAAATCAGTCTCATGCTTGTTCTTGTGTCACAAAACTTTTAAGTTACGTTGTTATGTTACTAATAATTGAATGAATTAAAATAATTGGTAATAATTTAGAATTTTCGTATTAATTTGTTTTCTTCATCAAAGTTATTTCATACAAGTATTAATAAGCTATAGTACAGTATTAAGTATTAGGTTGGTCTTATACTCAAAGGTCAGTAATAACCCGGGGCTACTGTTGGATTCCGAACCTATATTATCACCGATTGTCAGCCTTGATACCATATTAATATTAAGAATGGTCCAATATTGGTTCTTTACCTTGCGCCAAGACTCAGTATTAACGTCGGCACTGTACTGGTTTTCACTATTGGGCCAAGATGTATCGCCAGTCTAGGGCCATGACTGATTACCAAGCTTGGCACGAAGTTATCATCCCGATTTTAGACCAGCCATGGGTCAGTCTTGGATTGCAGGCTTGTACCAGAGTTGATAAGCATCGTCCCAAGCCTGCGCCAGCCACGGGCCCTTTGTTATTTCCTATATGGGTAATTGTCTTAATAACTCTAACATTTAATACAAGTAATAAACAACTTATAGAAACAATTTATTCCACATTCTTTATAAATTACTCAGATTCTTCTATGGGTGGTTCAAAACCTTCTGGATGATCGACTTTTCAGCTTCACCGGGTTCTCCGGAACCTACCTTCCCACATTACCATGTAATTCAAGAAGTTTTAAAAGTTCAAAACGAGGTTTCTTCAAACCTTTAACCTAGAATCCACAAGCATAATTAGACATCTTACTGTTATTCCAGTGTTACATCTAATTACTTTGCGAATGTGAACATCATGTAAGGGATAGATTTCCTGGAATGCATTTTCAATATTCTTGGCAATGGAATCAGGTAATAACTTATTAACAGCTTCTTCCAATTCACTACCTGTGATATTCTTATAATAATTTCAACCATTTTCTTACAAATTAACCTAAGCTGTAATGTAGAACGTAACACTTTAACATCTATTACTGGAGTTGATCTTATAAAATTAAACAATAAGCATATAATCAGATTTTATAAACAGTTTTCTTCAGATAGGTATGTATCAAAGCGGCGAGCTGATTTTCTCATCATATTAAATTGAAAATTGTGTATTTCTTAAACAACAATGAGCATCGTAAAAAATAATCTTAAAAAAGGAAACAAACCTGTGCGTGTTGAGGGTAGTAAGTTTTTCTTTCAGATAATTGATGGTTGTTGGTAAAACCAATACAGAATAGTCTTAACAAATAACCACCGGTAGTTTTCACATCAGCAGATGCTTCGATAAATGTTTGTCACCACTGGACGTAATTTATCGGTAGTTTTCAATGTCCTTGGCAATGGAATCAGATAATACACTTATTAACAGCTTCTTCCAATTCACTACCTGTGATATTCCTAATAATAATTTCAACCATTTTCTTGCAAATTAACCTAAGCTGTAATGTAGAACGTAACACTTTAACATCTATTACTGGATTTGATCTTATAAAATTAAGCAATAAGCATATAATCAGAGTTTATAAACAGTTTTCTTCAGATAGGTATGTATCAAAGCGGCGAGCTGATTTTCTCATCATATTAAATTGAAAATTGTGTATTTCTTAAACAACAATGAGCATCGTAAAAAATAATCTTAAAAAAGGAAACAAACCTGTGCGTGTTGAGGGTAGTAAGTTTTTCTTTCAGATAATTGATGGTTGTTGGTAAAACCAATACAGAATAGTCTTAACAAATAACCACCGGTAGTTTTCACATCAGCAGATGCTTCGATAAATGTTTGTCACCACTGGACGTAATTTATCGGTAGTTTTCAATGTCCTTGGCAATGGAATCAGATAATACACTTATTAACAGCTTCTTCCAATTCACTACCTGTGATATTCCTAATAATAATTTCAACCATTTTCTTACAAATTAACCTAAGCTGTAATGTAGAACGTAACACTTTAACATCTATTACTGGATTTGATCTTATAAAATTAAACAATAAGCATATAATCAGAGTTTATAAACAGTTTTCTTCAGATAGGTATGTATCAAAGCGGCGAGCTGATGTCTCATCATATTATAAAAATAATAATAATAATTGCTACAACCGATTACCTGGCTAACCAGTAGCCAGCCCCCATAAGCTAAAGCTTGTGCGGGATGCAGGGGGCGATTAATATTATTACGCAGGCTGATCGTGAGGCTGCAGCCGTCTTATTAAATGACAAATTGTGTATGTTTTAAACAACAATGAGCTAATAAGCATCATAAGATATAGTCTTACAAAAAGAATACAAACCTCTATGTGCTCAGCGTAGCAAGTTTTTCGTTGAGCTAATTGGCTTTTGTTGGTAAAAGCACTCTTAACTTACTCTTAACAAATAACCATCTGTAGTTTTTACATCAGCAGATGCTTCGATCAATGTTTGCCATTTCTTTACCATTGAACATAATGTATCAGCGCTTAAGTTCATTCCATGGAAATTTTAAGAGCATTCCCACCTGCAATACACATATATGCTTAATTATTAGAAATACTTTAAAATAATTCCAAATACCTTGGACATCTTCAGCCGTAAGCTTGAATTTACGGAATAAAAGTTCTGCTTCATTATATCATTTTGTAAATCAGCTAAAGAGACTCCAAATGCTCTGTATTTTAAACATCCTGAAGCAAACTTTGTTTCTTGGGTACGTTTAACTAATGTTTTCCCGATTTCGCAGGTAGCAAACCATAGAAAGTGCCTTGACATCGAACCAATCTTTACGAGTGAATGAGAAGATACTACAAAAGACAATAAAACATATTAGTTCTTAAATTATTTACAAAGTACATTTAGTAATTGGTCGAATGAAGATATCAGATAAGTGTTTTGGGGACAGATTTTCTTCATGTAGCTGTATCAAAGCGAGCTGAGTAGTATCATCATCACATTGCCATACCCTAACATAGCCTCTTTACAAAATTTACAACTAAAAACTTAACTCAAGTTATGAATGTTATAAAAAATTACAGCTATTAATAAAGTTTACTCGCATATGCGGTAGCTGAACACGAGAGTATTCTAATATTTAATCCGAAATATTTTCAATCATCTTCCTATTAAAAGAAATCATGAATAAATATTTCAGTTCCCACATTATTTATAAATTAATCATAACTTAAATTTTCCACGTACATCTTTTTTAACCCATTTCTTGCCTCCTTTTGAGAAAGCCTTTTTTACCGACAACCATTTTCACCCACGAAATGAAAGAGAACACACACTTCTGTAACATGCACGACCTACTGATAGATTCGACAGGACAGTCTCTTATTATCTAACCCGGGTAATTAACTACTTGAGGTGTTTCTCCGCTAGCGCCATGAAACTTGGCGCCACTTGACACGAAACAAACGGAAACGGATATACGAATATCCATTTTCACTAACAGAGAAAGATGATACCTGGCAGTGACGCCAGAATGAGACAAGGGCGGCTGACTGACCACTTGATTTACCTCAGCACGACGCGCGCTTAGACTCGCTCGGATATCTCTTTGTCTGACTTATCTGGGTACACCTAGTTTTATCTATTTTATTAAGTAAATAATGGCTTTAAATAAATACGATTTTTATCTTACACTTGAGTAACAGTATAATAATGTGTACAATAATAATAATAATGTAAATATAGCTAGAAATATTTCTATTAAATGTACAACCACATCTTCGGGGATTTGTAGCTCTGTTACCTCCTATACTTACCAATGATCTGGATAAACCACTCGTACATATGGCTAGTGCAAATGTGAAATATACAAACGTCAATTTCAAATTCGCCAAGTTCGCGCGCTTTTGTACTGTGGACAGTTTTGTGTGTATTGTCAACAAAGTCTACTTTCTTAAAGAAGTTGTGGCTCTAGAAGAAAATGATGAAAATGTAAGAAAAATGAATGCAGTTGATAGCTTTTAATGCGCAAAAACTTAAAGCTCACAAAATGGCAACAGCGCATTACAAGAAACGAGCGGAAAACTTAAATGCTTTAGTTTGCTCGTTAGTTACATCTCAAAAACAAAATTACTTGTGCTAAATAACAGCACTACAGCACTTCTGAAATATAAGGTATTAAAAATTAGTTGTTTGGTATGGAAAAAATCAGCGGTTAATAAAGAATTTTTGTATTATTGATAAAATAATATGTATGTAACAAAAGTATATAAGTAAACATTATTAATGGTCTAGCAGTGCTGTACGATAGTGTCCATAAAGTGAACCACGCGTGTAAGCGGTCTCTCAAAATCCAAGTACCAGGATGCAGCCCTCTTTCACAACGCCTCCGGGCACCCCAAAATGGAGTTCCTTAATTTGGTTTTTTGGTTTAAACAACCACGAGACCTTACCCTCCGTCATGCTCGGCAGTCATTAGTTTGAAGGGGTAACTTCACCGTTTTGGGTAAGCTCGGAGGAGCTACCGTTAATGACTGCCGGTCCTTATTTCTTCTTTCTTTTCCCGAATACCGTCTCACTACTATTAAGAGGGTATTATCATCATTATAACGCTCTTGGTACAAAATACCTATTTAATATGTCTACAAAATAAACATTTTATGTCTAACTAGTGCTTCTTAATCACGTAAATAATGAATTAGACAGTTTCAATAAAATTTACAAAGTAGTTGATAAACCTAGTGGAAACACCACGTTTTTCTGAACAAAGTTTACAATATTACCATAGTGATTCATAATGCCATCAGGGCATTATGAACTACATAATGCACTAGTGTGACATGATACCTATTTATGTACCAAGAGCTTTCTGATGATAATAATGCCAAGAGGACGATGATGTCGTCCAATTGTTATTATCTTCTAATAACGCTTATGAAATTTGTTGACTATTATTCTTTATTTAAAAAAAGTACTACTATTTATTTATAATGCAACTCGATTTTCCGGTCTTTTTTAGCAAAATACCGGTGCAGGTTTTAATCTTTGTTGTTAAATTTGAAAGTTCTGGTTTTGATCTGCCTTTCTCAATAATTTGTAATTTCTGTCCAAAACTGTATGCAGAAAATTCTTTATTAATAATTGACAAACTGAACAAAAAAATCGTCCCGATTCGGATATATCGGAAGTACTCAAACCTTCCATCGAAGCAGCTAAATTTGGATTCATGACGATAATACAATTTTAAATTTGCATACAGAGTAAACTAAATAGAATTATTTGTCTTTAAAAAAAATCTTATATAAATTGAAATAATAAAATGTGACAAAATACAGTCTCATTTGCAGATTTACATTACTTGAGTAACATTAAATTTGACAAACACTAAATCGAACAACTAACTGAGTTATAATAAATAAACATTTGGGCAGAAGCACACTAAAAATAACGACCAAACAATGTTAACCGCATCGTCTGCATCACTCGTCCGCTAATCAAGGAAGAGGCTAGGAGAAGAGCGGTTATAAGCAACGAAATCAGTGCTTATATGCAGTGTATGTAACACATTTGAATCGGTATTATCTTTCCGTGCAAGTTTAATGAGTCTAATTTAAAATAGTACTCTAAATAATTATACTTTTTGCTGTACGGAATTGATATTGAGCTTTAAGTTGATTAAATATTACAAATTTAAATAAACGATAACCATAATTTTATAAAAATATTTTTGTTAATGTTGGTTTTTATTTTTAGTAAATTCTCAAGGGAAGCATTGCTTCCATTGCTTCCATGGACCGCACGTCACTGGTCTACATTATTGCAGACATTAATAATTCTCATCATTCTTAGTAAAGGAGAATAAAAAGAATAATCCCTATCTCTTATTGGTATACTAAATGTTGGTACTTGTCTATAATTGCGAGAAGGTATAAAAAAGCGGAGGGTTTGTCGAATTTCAATTGAGTCTACTTTATGATTGACAATTTTGTATAGATAAATCGCGGAATATAGCGTTCGCCTTTGCTCTAAAGTTTCAAAACTAAATTCTTCCAATAAATCGGCATATGGAGAGAAGAAAGGATAAAAATGATATTTCTTATAAAATAAAAACTTTAGAAATTTTTTTTGTACCTTTTCTAATTCGTTTTTGTAATACGTGTAATACTGTGACGAAATGATTGAAGCATACTCAAGATGTGGTCTTACATATGCATTATACAAGTAGATAAAGGACGAAACGTCCCTGAACTGGGAAGAGTTGCGCAATATAAATCCAAGTGCTTGATAAGACTTTTTAATACAATTCAATATTTGTTCATTGAATGTTAGTTTACTATCGAAAAGTACTCCTAGATCCTTTATCTTCTCGATTCGCGACAATGTATTATTATTAATAGTATATTGAAAAATAATAGGAACTAACTTACGTGTATACGTCATGCTAAAGCTTTTATTAAAATTTAAGTCGAGATGATTGTTTGCACACCACTCCTCTACATTATTTAAATCATACTGTAGTTGCAGGCAATCACAAACCGAAGATATTGACTTATATATTTTAAAATCGTCTGCAAATATTTGACATCTACCGTTTTTTAAACAGTTAGGAAGGTCATTTATCATAATTAAGAATAACAAAGGACCTAAGTTAGAGCCTTGTGGCACTCCTGAAGTTGCTTGATATTCTACGAATGTACAACCATCATAGACCACATACTGCTTTCTGTCACTAAGATACGAAGCGAATAGATTTAGAAGGGAATTGGATAGTCCTAGTTTATGCAACTTATCCAAAAGCGTGTCGTGGTGAACTCGGTCAAACGCCTTGGATAGGTCTGTATATATAACGTCCAGCTGAAGGCCGTCATTCATAGTATCTATTACGCTTTCAGTTTCGAAGCTTCATAGGTTGGTCCCAATTGAACGGTTTGGCGTAAAACCATGTTGAAATTCTGAAATGCTTTGCTTAAACTGTAGCCATACTTGTACAAAATACTTTCAAAAATCTTACAGGGAACATATTGGTCATTCATCAAAGTTTTTTTTATCCGTTTCAACTGAAAAGAAGATCGTTGCGGATCTTTCGATAAATGTGGAATGCAATATCTACGGGGCCTTTCGGGCATGTGCTTCATGTGCTTATGCATTAGTCCAGCCGTGCATCTATACAATACCAATTGCATTTATAGGTAAACACGTATAAAATCTGTAAAATAGGGAAAGCCCGCTCAACTAACAACAGGTGTTCTTCCATTTACATATTCAAAACTTTAGAATAAGAAGTAGTGAAGTAATTAATATATAAAGTTGAGTTAGGAATCCTTAAATGACACAATTTGCTTTTTTGTGACATCATGTATGTTTTAAACAATTAAAAAATATCATCACATAGGAGAACTAGTAACACTAATTATATGTCCATGTAAACATACATATTTCAGAAAAATATTAGTGTTGAACTAACGGACCGAGGCGTTATGCATGACTCACTTGGATATATAAGTGATGAATGAATAAAATTTAGTAAATTTGCTTGCATTTATCATCATTGATGATATATGCGTCTTTAACGCGTCCCATATACGTCTTTAAGATGTCCATACAGATTTTCTTTACATACATAAGACGTACTACATGTCATATGTAGTACGTGGACATACATAAAACGTCGTCAAGATGTACATTGGCTGATTGGGTAAGTAAAGAGAAACTCAAGGAAACCTAAATAAATAAAAAACCTACTTCAATCCTCGCCAAAATAAAAGTATTAAATACAGTAAAACCTTTCAACAACGGGCAGCTGTGGGGAATTTGAATCTGTCCGTTATGGGGAGGTGCCCGTTAATAGGAGGTCAATATTTAAAAATCTTTTTTTTAATATCGTTATAAAACACAATAAGTATGTACATATGTAATTATTACATATTATAAACAATACTACTAATAATAAAATAATGTGTAGGTATTATTACAGTGGCTTGTTTTTTGGTAGAAACCATTTTCTCCACAATTACTTTGTCTACGTGATATACAACATCCATCAATTTTTCTGTTCCTATTTATCTTCCGAAATATAAAAAAAATTTGCAAATCTTGTAATTTTCTATAAGCGTCTTTAATTTCAATCACTTCCGTACGTATTATTTCTTCATTATCACTATGACTATCGTCATTTTTAGATTCTTCGAGGAACTCTTCTGTGCATTTTTCTATGGATATTTCCGAACTTTCTGTGCAAAAATCCTTGTCAATGTCTAAATAATCCGAAAAAGAGTTGTTCGAATTTTCTAAAATTATTTCCGACAATGGCACTTCGTCTTCACTATCGTATTCCTCAGATAAACGTTCGCTTTCATTTTGTCCAAATCCTGCTTTCGAAAAACAGTTGTTCATTGTTTCTGTCTTGGCATTTTTCCACGCTGTTGATTTCCAAATCAAAGTATTCACTATATTAAGAGGTTTTTCCAGTTCGGCGGTATTCTGCGAATTTTCTATAGAAGACAAAAGCCTTTTGACAATATATTCTGTAGTAGGATTTGAACGCTTTTATTATCCCCTGGTCAAGTGGTTGGCAATGAGAGGTCATATTTGGAGGGAAAAACACTAATTTCACATTTTTTAAAGAAATTTGTGGGTGTGACGTGGCATTGTCTAAAAATAGAAGCACATTACGCTTTTGTCGTTGCATTTTTCTGTCAAACTTCATCAACCATTCGGACATAATATCTCATGTCATCCATGCTTTTTTATTGAATTTCCATTATACGGCCAATCTATCTACTTTTGCTCCTTTAAAACACCGTGGGTTCTTGGATTTTCCAATCACCAAAGGGCTTTCCTTTTCCCCAGTCATACTTGCACAAAATAGAATTGTGAGACGATCTTTGAAGCTTTGCCGCCAGTGCACTTTTCTTTTTTTAAAGCAAAAGTTTTTGTCGGTAAAGCGCGCAAAACTAAGGCGGTTTCATCGGCGTTCAAAATATTTTCAGGTGCGTATTCGTTGATGATCTCACACAACTTCTTTTTCTAATCCGCAACATCTTCGTTTACCTGACCTGCTTCCCCACAAATGGATTTAAAATTTATTTGCCATATTTTGCAAAGCTTTTCCAACCATCCCTTTGAAGCTTGAAAACTGACAAGTTCTAATTCTTTTGCAACTTCTAAAACTTTTTCTTTTAAAAGCACTCCAGATAGTGGTATATTTTTATTTCTTACTTTGCAAAACCAGTCGAATTCAATCTGATCCAATGCACCACTTATAATTTTTGGAAAATTCTTTTTTCGTTTTCTGTTCCCATTTTCACAAGATTTTTTGAGAATTTCTTCTTTTTTCTTGATAATCTCAGCGGCTTGAAACTTTCCAATTAAAAACTTGCCTGCGAGTTGACGAGTACTAAGTTTAAACTTTTCATTACACTTAATAATTTCCACTTTTTCTTCGATGGTAAGGAACTTTCTCTTAATAGGTGCCATCTTAGTTATCAACTAGGTGACTTGTGTTAAACTGATTAAATTTTCAAGTTTGTCCCTTTCTTAGATTTTGTACTGGGTGTGGTAGAAGACAACAATTCTACGAAATATTTTATAACCGCCCGCTACGGCTTTGGGAAGTTCCCTCATTAGCATATTTCAGAGAAACGCCATTACGGGATTAAGGACAATTAGGATATGTACGTAGTAAAATCGCACAACTATATTTCGTATTGTGTACCTACTTTGAGTTTACCGACTGTTTTGAAAAGTATAAAAAGGGTATAAAATCCCGTTAACATTTGAATACAATTTGTGGTTTAACAAAGTACTGTTATTTCAACGTGCCACCTTGTAGCTGTCCGAATTGCCCCTTTGAAATCTCGTCTTAAAATTCTATTTTGAAATTTGTTCATAACCTTGTTCACCGATCATTTATTCTTGCTCATTGTGCCCGTTATAAAGAGGTACATTTCTTAAGAATTATGGTTATTGGGGAAATTCTTGCTGCCTGTGTCCGTTATTGAGAGTGCCCGTTGTTAGGAGGTCGATTTACGTTAATTCTACTATATGTTAGAAACGTTCCTAAAAAAGTGTCCGGTATTGAGAGGTGCCCGTTAAGGCAGGTTTAACTGTATAGTTAAGTCAATATCTTGCAAATTGTAATTTATAAACAAAAGAATCATTATTTTTTTTAAATGTGTCTTTAGACCTCTAAAAAGATTGCAGAATTAGTAAATAGAAAATCAGTCGAATATTATATATTCATGATGACGGGTTGGCTAAAGTACCCTATTTGGCAGCATTTTTTGCAATTTTATTAAAGATGCTGTTTAACCTTATAAAATTCGTGCAAAGTGTATTAATTGTCCCCACTAATACGGTTTATTGAAGGCTTACCCCCCTAGACGAATTTCTGCGGACGCCTATGCATTATATGCCTCTATCCACTTTATAATTTTATTTACTATTAAATTAGAATTTTTTATGTTTCAAGTTTCAATCTTAGTCATTTTCCAAACTAGATTTTAAATAATAAACAATCAATAAAATACTTTTTTTTCTCTTTCAAGTTTTCAAAAAGCAGTTTTAAAACAATTACAAACATAGTTTAAACACTGTTAGTTTTAAACCATGTTTAAAATGAAATAGTTTAAAACTTAGTTTAATGTTGTAAACATATCAACCCACCCCAGTAGCACATATATACAGCGTGTCCGGAGTTAGAACGTATTAGTTTTAAGGGGTGATAAAAGACATCAAAAGGAACAAAAAAGTCTTATACAACTTTGTTCTAGAACGTACTACTTTTTCAGAAAAAGATTTTAAAGTTAGAAACTTTAACACCATTTTGCCGCGTTAATAATAGTACTTTAATTATGGCACTTTGTCGGCAGATGCATCTCATCTATCACAACAACAAACCTTAATGACATTTTATTGTATCGTATGTCGTTTCCGCGTAAAATTGAATTCTTTTACAATTAAAAATTCATTTTACTCAATTAAGAAACGCGACAACCCTGTAAAGTTTGTAATAAAATTTGCTCCACATCCGCACAAAATGCTGACGTGGAAGTTTGTTGACATTGAAAAAGCACGTTTTGCTTACCAAACTTGCAATTTAAGAATATTTGGGTCAATGCCTGATCACAACTTTGTAATTAATACCCTTTGTTAGAGTGAGACCATACTGAGTTTGTTGAACTTTGAAATACTTGTCAATAATGCACGACTTGCTGTTTATTTAATAACAGTTTTTAATGATTTTATAAGAGAATATCTTTTAAAAAGAAGATTTATCTAATTTAAATTAGGTAATTAGGTTAAGGGATTTTGTTGACACCTTGTTTTGGCTATATTAAAAAATCTTTAATTTTATGGTAATTAGGTGACTTAATCAAAAAAATTTTATATAAGATAGTATTTTATAATAAAAAAACAAATACGTCAAGAAATTTTGAAAATATTCCGGAAATTAATAAATATAAAATGTAGGTCAATTATTGTTTTATTTTTACAGTTGGTTGTTATGTCTTTAACGTACACAACGTACAAATTTGGTTTACGGAAAAACAGCGCGGATTACAATTTTCGTAGAAGTAGTCACCCGACTAATCTCTTCGGATGTTTATTATTTTTAAACAACGGCTGTCATCATCAGTTTGTTTGTTTGATTTTCTAAAACAAGGTCAAGTCAAGACCCAGCTGCGATTATACTTTAGCAAGGTTGCCAGATATGGCAATGGTTTTTTCTAAAGTACTTGAAAGCCTAAAAACATAGAAAAAATTATTAAGACTTTTTTGTTCCTTTTGATGTCTTCTATCACCCCTTAAAATTAATGCGTTCTGATTCATGACACTCTGTATATTCATCCGCCTAAATATTTAGCTAATATATTATTTCAAATTTTCTTTAATATTATTTTAATATTTTTTATATATAATATTTATATTTATCTACGCCATTCTGTCGGCATAATAATAAAATATTTGTTTGATATTCGTTTCAAAATATTAAAAATTAATTTTCAATATTTTATAAACATTTTTCTAACTTGTTTTAAATATTTAAAACACATATAATATTATACTTATATTATTTAAATATTAAGGAAATATTGTGTGCTACTGGGATTGTATTCCAGACACCATCTAATGATGCCACAAGTTCAACTAAATTTTTTGTTCAAAATAGAAGATAATTTCAAAGCACGACTTAATAGTAGAAGTAAATCGACCAGCTATCATAATCCCCGTATGAACTGAAAGGTAAAAATGTATGGATGTTTTTATGGTAGCCTATGGGATGATAGCCTTGGGGAAGAAGTTCCGACAATTCGTCAAAAAATCGTCCTGTGCAGGGGTGCTGTAGGGGTAATTTTAGGTAGAAATCGACAGTTTTTAAAATCCACACTTTTTAATATTTGTATCGCAATATCTTGGGAACTAATTGCGATGTCGTTGTAGTTCTTTTTTTAAATTAATGCTTAAAAATGAGCGCTTCTAACCGTATAAAGCAGATTGATAAAATTTGTTTAATTAATTTAAACAATAAGTCTGAACTTAAAATTTAGCTTTTCGTCTAATGTAAATTACAATAAGTGACAAAGTTTTTTATCTTTGGAAATTTCCCTATACATGCTGCGGAGGAATTAATGGGAAAGGTTTCAAAAAGTTTTTAAAAGAAGAATTATAAACTTATGTTTAATAGTTTTCGAGATATCGATTGTTTTGTGAAGCGCTGTGATTGCGCGTGGCACAACTCCTTAAAGGCTTCGTAAAAACATGCAACGTTTCATTTATACGTTCTATTTATGTTTGTAATTTTGTAATGTCTTTTCGCACATACGTAATATGAGAGTTTGGAAAAAGAAAGCAAGATTGTATAAAGTATAGAATCTTTGAAAAGCTAATAAATAGTGATAAATAAAAAACACAGTTTACTACAATTTATATTTAAATAATATTAAGTTGAATCTTTACCAAGAGTTTCCTCTAAAAGGTCATTGTTGTTTCCAGCAAATTGAATTTCCTCTTTTAATCTTCCTAATTTAAATCTTCCACTTACTAATTGTGATGGAATAATGTCTTTTCATTTTCGTAAAATTTCAGATTGTGCAACGGAGTTTCTAATTCTCATGATATCCCTATAAGGTAAAGACTGCCCACAGGAATGAAGGGTTTCGATGATTTTTCTTGATATAGTCTCTTGATGAAACATTAAACCCAAAGCGGCGTGTTTTGGAGTATGCTTTTTAAAATTGGAATGACAGTAAATTATGTCTTGACAAACATTCAGAACAACATTATTTTTCCTTTCATCGTCTGAATCTTCCACTAGCAACTGTATTAATAAAAACAGTTTATCTGGAATGTACTCTCTAAAACTATTGTTACTTAAATCTTTGTATTTATCTAATCCCTTTACATATCATTTTTAATGCTGTTGCAGAGATTGACGATCTCAGATATTTCAGAACGACCAATTTGCAAGAAATCGTAAGATCGCAGATCATATTTCTGTTCGATCTCGATTATCTGTTGAAAAGTTTCACTCTTTGTCATCTTAGGAAAGATGAGCACAGGTTCATTCGGATTTTTCGGCTTTACAAAATCAGTTTCTGCACCATAATGTAATTTTAGTTTTTTAAATAGATATGAACGGCATAAAGTATCATCTTCCTTTTCAGTAATTTCTAAGTAACATTTGTACACAACATTACTAGAATATACTTTTCCTTTTGTCAACCCCGTGTCTAATTATTTTATTAATCTACTTAAGTTATTTGGCAAACGTTGAGTGTGCGATTTGGTAGTTGAACTACTCTTCGTTACTTTTTTACTCATTATTTTCCATTCTTTTAAAAAACAGGAACTGTGATATTTAATTTCATTCGCAATTAAGTCGCTATCACCTATACGTTTCAGTACTGTTATATTATTTGCCGAAATTGTCTTAATTTTATTTTCTATATTACCAGTCAAAACTTGAGATAATTTTTGTTTATTCGATGGTTTTTGGCAAAACAAACATTTCGAAATATAGAATTTTTCGCGCCTTAACAAAATCTCGTCTCTAGGACTTTCACAAGATTTAAACAAATTCTCTGCTTTATATTTAGCTTGAAAAGTTTTAATATTTTTTTACCAGTATAGGACATTTGGGCGCGACCGTCTAGGCGCGGTCATCTCGGCGCAGCCGTTTCGGCGTGAGGACAGTTTGGCGCGGGACAGTTCGGTGCAGGGACACTTCGGCGCAGGCACATTTCGGCGCCGAGACACTTGGGCGCAGGTACACTTCGGCGCAAAGACATTTCGGCGCGGAGATATTTCGGGGCATGTATATTTTTACGCAAATTAGGGTAAAAGTTTGGAAGATATTTAAAAAACTTTTTTTTTGAACTATTACTTAATTTTTTTATTTTGATGTGCGTACAGAGATACGCATTTTTATATTATTTCAATGGTTTTTGTCTTTAAGCACTAAACTATAAGCATTAAGCGGTATCCATTTTTAAGTGTTACTGTAAGAATATATTGGACGAGGCATTTTTGATATAATCACATAGACTCGTCTCATAACTCTTCTTGACACAGTACTTAATTACGTTTAGACAAGCGCATAACAAAGTAATTTAATCTTTTTTCATAGCGCGTATACGGCTACTGTCGTCAGAGAGGATTCCTCTTCCACTTTTGTCGAAATTATCTCTGGGTGTCGTATAATAAATCGGAAAAAGTCATTAAAGGTAAGCTAAAGTAAAAGATAATTAACTCTTTAAATTAACGAGGGAGTCTATAAATGAGACATGCAAAAATTACCAAAAATTGGTACCAATAGTGGTATTCGTATGAAGATTTTACAAAGAACATTTTATCGCTGTAACTACAGCTAGTGGAAGTTATTGTTATAAAATATTTTTCTTACATTTCTCGTAGTTCACAAATTTAGAATTCTCAGGAATTCTGCCAAACAAGATTTTAAAATAACTGAAAAACGACAAAGAGAGCTATAGGAGGTAAAATAATAAACCACATACAAATTATTATTTACAGCCCCCAATATTCCATTAGATACCTAACCATTCATTAAGTAAACTATTGAATTACATTCAAAAAGCGATTTCCTTTTCATAAACAGTTAAAAATATGTTTGCACCACGATACACCCACAACGGTATGCCAGCTTCTCGACCAAAACTCGTTCTCCGCGCGCATGTGACGTCGCTGCGAAGCAACTTTCCTCCCATTTGATCTCTTCCAGCTACACAGTACGGTGGGTGTATGTTAGGAAAAGCGGCTTTAAATAATTAATTTTGAAATTCCTTTTGTTTTGGTGAGTGTAAACTTGTGAAATATCAAAGATAACAAGGTGAAATTCTTACACAGGTATATATCGAACAGTATGCCTGGTTGTGCTGTTACTGACTGTTGCAATTATAACAGGAATACAAATTTTAGCAGACAAAACAATCGCTAAAACGAACACCACGATACCATATGAGGTAATTTACTGTTTAAGCCGCACACGTACTTACATTAGGTTGAGAGATCTCAACAAACAAGTAAGTTTGCAAAATTTAAAGAAAAAAATGGAAAAGAAAATATCTAAATTCACAAATTCTAAAAACAAGTCAAGGTAGAAGGCAATATATTTGTTTTGTGAAAAGCGAATACTTTGAGAACTGTTTAAACTGTTTTAATTTCTCATTAAGTAACATTGGCTTTGTAATTAATAAAAATAAACAATTTTAAATTTAGTGATATGGTAACTTTCGATTATTTAGTATCTACCTATATATTATTTTTCTAAGTACCTCCCTAACAAATTTTACTATTATATATATATATATATATATATATATATATATATTTTATAGAAAGCATAACAATCCATATCGGCGGTACATGATTAGTAAATTGTTAAAATTTGGAATATTTCTGAATCAAAATAAAATAAATCGTTATATGCACCACGGGCAATACGGGCATAATTATAAATAATAACATTCCCTCATACTATAATTTATTAATTATGCCTTTAATATTAAGTGGCTAATATTAGAACGATTATCAAACGTCATACTTTACTAACCATTGTCATTATAAATGATAAAAACATCATTATACATAAGAACGTAATGCGAAACAAGCCTGGTTTGCTTCGCACTGACGTCACAAACCAGAGAAGGATAGACTATCGAGCTGCGCGTTGTCATACCGTTGTAGGTGTATCGTGGTTTGCACCTTTTAAGTCTTACAGGGTTAGCACTGGTGTCAATAGATACGGAACCAGTAGACACTGATAAAATTGTAGAAAATTTTATGTTACAACCTTGAAGAATAAAACTGTAAATTGTGTATATTTAATATATTTTTAAATGTAGGTATTTAATGTAAACGTATTTAAAATATTATTAATCCATTAGTATAAACATTTCGTTTTAAACAAAATCTTATGTTTTTGTCAAAAGATTCTGCCACCTCCAAATCTTTTTCTGGTTATGTGCCTGGTTTATTAGTTAAAGTCGAAATAATAAATATCATCAAAATATTAAAAATAATAAAGTAGTAAATAATGATCTTTTTATATTTGCGTGTCCTAATGGCTTCATTAGGACACGCATTCTGCGTCTCCTAAGGCGATCTATACTGTTACACAAGTAGAAAAACACTTCGGCCATGGGGTCCCAATGAAGACTTAAAACCTTAATAAAGATAGGTTCTTCTTTGTCGAATTCAACTGGCATTTGGACATCAGCCGACGGTACAGCCAAGTTCCAGACAGTTACTTGCCGACTTACGCTACTCGACTTCAACGGATCGCTTAACCTGTATTAACTCCAATTGAAGTTTCTAGGCAGAACCTACAAAATATCCCCAAATTACGTCGCGTCGTCAATATAAATATGATTACACAACGTATCCGCAACTTAAGGATACTTCGATTATTCTAAATTAGCGAGTTCTTGAATGGTTCGCAACACTAAAAATGGGGAAGAAAATTAGATTCAATCGTCGCTGTTCGTTAGGTGCGGTCGAGTTGAACAGCGACGAGGTATATTGTTTCTACTTTAAATATAATTTAATTGTTGGTAATTTAAATTCAGTCGTGTCGTAGGGCCTTTCGAGGCATTTTTATAAAGGCCCACCGGGAAACTCCCGGCATCCCGGTGAGCCAGCACGCCTGCCTACAGATTTTGTTCGTGTAATTTTACTAGACAATTTCTCCAAATAAAGGCGTAGTACTACTTATATTTACCACTGCGCCGAAGTGTCCCTGCGCCTAAGTGGCCTGCGCCGAATTGTCCCTGCACCGAAGTGTCTCACCTTTTAAAAAGATGAATTCAACTTCTTGAAATCATCCTTTATCGCTTCTGGATATTTTTCCAGGTATTTGATTAAAGTTGAACATACACTAGTATCCGCGATGTGGTCGCGGATGTCATCCTAGGATGACATCTCCGACGTGTCCGGATAATGCAGCAACGTTTAGATTTGCTGAGATTTATTGCATAAACAAGTTGGGCTTCGAGATTGTTTGTATAATAAAATTATACGAAATTATTATAATAAAATTCCAGACTAATAATTTCACATCCGTCAAGGTTTTCATAAAACTATAATAATAAAATCCCAGCAGAGTCGATGATAAATTTTTCTATATGAATTTGCATTCTAAATATTATTTAATGTAAAATCATTATTCAACTTAACAAAAATTAATTTCAACTAAAATATAATAATAAACACGTCTAAAATGCAACGGTCCATTTAAAGTTATGGAAAGATATAATTAATAAATTATTATCCTCCCATAACAAATTTAAATAGGCCAACTAGTAAGTTACCAACTTTTGTAACTGCTTATACATATGTACACACAAACGAATTTCAATAGTAATTAATAACAGGAAGCATTATTTGATGCGTGTATGGATAGTTTGTGAAGCACTGCGGTGTAAGTACGCGGGTATACATTTTGCAACTCCATTCGAATCTTATCAAGTTTATTGATAACAATAAACTTTCATTCGAACCATACACCACGTTCATCAACAAACTATTAAACTATTACTTGGGTACTTCTGTGGAGAAACCTACTCCATTCAACTCAAAACCAAAATCAAATACTATCTATCTTCTCCCAAAGAGATTACAGATTTCTGGTTACAGCAACATGATTCCCCTGAATCTTTTGGACTAGTTAAC
The DNA here is from genome assembly GCA_929113105.1 of Agrypnus murinus. Lineage (NCBI taxonomy): Eukaryota > Metazoa > Arthropoda > Insecta > Coleoptera > Elateridae > Agrypnus > Agrypnus murinus. Next base: position 89,639,141 of record OV816025.1, on the reverse strand, counting down.
CTATTCAAAGACGAAATCATTTCTCATCATAATTTCATAACTACAAAATGTAATCAAATATCGCAAGATCCGCCACAAATTCAGAATCCTAACCCCCAATTAAGTGACGATACTCAAAACGTCATTTATCAATGCAATGCTCTTTCAGATACACCTGCATCCACTGATGCTTTCTGTATTAATAATTCTGAACATTCAAATTTTGAAAAGCATGTTTCACAGGATAATACTTCTATTACTGAAAATATTACAAATGATTTGATTTCTAAAGTGCATTTATTCCACAACCAAACAGAATCAAAATCTCCTACAAACATTCCAAAAACATCACAGTCAATTAGGATACATGAAAATTTCAAGTATATTTTACGTGGGGCACCTGTGTAAACTTAATCCCCACGTTCCTTCCAGAAGGAACTGATTGGGATACGCCCAATCAGCGCGCAAGTTGCATAACCGGCAGTCGTGCAATTGCTACCAGATTAACTCACTGGTAGGAGCGAGGTTGCCTATCCACCCTCTACTAGCTAAGTCGCGCATAGTGACCGAGCAGTTGACTTAACACGCTGCTCACCCGCCGGCACTAGAAGTACCTCGTCCAGCAATAGGACTATTCCCCAACTTGACGCTATTATCAAGTGGGACCACTGCCCGATCGAATCCAACCTCAGATGTGGCAGGACTTGGTTTTTAAGCGGTTTTGCCACCCCGATCTACCAATTTTAGGCTTGGTGGGTCAATTAGGATACAGCTGAAATTGAATCCTAACCAATGTTTGTTAAATCAGAAATTACAAGAGCTTCTGAAGGCCGACGGTTTGGGGATATCAACCGCCGTATCTTCTACGAAGACTTCCTTGGATCCAGAAAATAATTCCTGAAATCTACAAGCTACAACACCTCCAGTTCCTGATGGAAATCATATCAATAACTTTCCTCAAGAACCAAAAGCTACAACACCCGTAGTAACAGCTCCTCAAAAATGTCTTCAGCAATTCTCGTACACAATGATGCCGACACATCTCGTTTCGTCATTGGAACGATGCCATAAGAAGAGATTGTTCTTGGATATAACAGGATTAATATCTTTTTTCTTTATTTAATTTTGATGTTTAGTTTGTTTTCTCGGATAACCATCAACGAACTTCGCAACAACATTAACCAACCAGTTTTTGTTATGTCAAAACGCGAGATTTTATGCAAAGGCCACGTGATTAAACAGCCTTATTACCTCGTAATTAAAACAATGCGAACATTTGACTTTTTGCTAACCGAGAAAATTACAACAGTGCAATTGCTATTGACCGAACTCAAATTATCTTATCATAATAGCAAATTCCATTTCGCTAATAAACTTTGGCATTATGTGCAGTGTACCAACTTTCTAGTTATACACCATAAACACAAGTGCAAGAATAACAGTAATGACTTATAATTTTCCACTTGAGCCTTGTCAACTCGACATTACATGATATCATACATGAATAACATTCAACTAATCAATCCTGAATAGCATTTGGACCTCCCAAATATATGTGCTACCGGATTAAGCTTCAAGTGTTCATTCTCCTCAAATATCATAGGATTCAAGAAGATTAATCATACTCTCCAAAGGGCAATTCACCAAGTACTTCCTACAACGTTAGAATAATGCTATGAATGCTGCCTCCGTTTATGAGTACAACCCCACTTCTTCCATTCCTATGGACAAAATGAATATAACTACGTTTATCAATGTTGACCACAAACTTACTACTTAGGCTAACGCTTTTACATTCAATTAGCATAGTTATTTTTAATTTTAAAAGTTAGGTACAACAAATAAATCGTAATGCAAGCATCACTTGTTCACGAAGCACTTATTATGTTGTTCCTTGGTTTTGTTCACGTTCCTAAATTTTATTTCTTTCTTTCTAGTAAGAATTCATGTTTTTGCCATTCAACTCATGTTTTTGCCTTAAGTAATTGATGCCTCCTAATAGCTATCAGCAGCAAAGGCCTTTCAGTTCTTTGATTATTAGCACCTAATACTTAGCATAAGTTTTATTGTCATGGCATGTAAAGAATTTATTGAAAAGATGCAAACAACCTCAATTTTTTTGTAGCTAGTATACATTAAACATGCCGATACATACAAGTACGACATTAATGTATGCTATTTTTTTTTGTTGAGGAATGCATTAAATGCCCTTTTGACTCACGGCTCATTTCTTTTGGTACATGTTCAGCCTTTTTTACCCGGGGTGTCATGTAATGATATTCATTCATAAAATCAGTCATTACATCCATATTACCTCAAGAAGGCATTGCATGCTAAGTGATTGCCATGACAACAGTAATCAACAACAAGCGTAAATAAATATCTCATAGAAGTTACATGTGTTTTATTATCTTCTAGAAGAGATAACTTATAAGTAGTGTACAAGACCCATATAAACAATCCTGTAATACTACAGTACTAACAAGATGGCACACCTCATTATGGCATTACTATTCGAGAATACTTGAATAGTTATTTCCAAATAGCTGTATTGGTCGTGCCAATCACCTGACCTTTCACTTAGTTTTTTCTTGCAAGGGTTATCTCAAAAATAAGGTATATTTTAACAAACCAAATTCAAATATCTTGAAAGCAAAAAATCTGAAATAAAATTAGTGCAATTATCCCAGAGATGCTCCAAAGTGCTAAAAATGAATTTGATCCTCCGCTTGTATGCCAAAAAGTAAATGGATTCCAATTTCAACACATTTGAGAGTTGTATTTTTAACGTTGTTTGAATTGAAGTTCTGTTTAATTAGTTTCAGAATGGAGAATTGTTCAATTGTGAATAAATCAGTTATCCTCAATTTTTTATGCTTTAAATGCATGTTTGTACTAAAGTACCAAAGCAATATGACACACCTGCATATTGCCATATGCAGAATTTGAATCCATGAGAAAACCAGAGGTAGTAATTTAATTTATAAAATGTGACAGACGGTGAAAAATGATGGGAGCAGATCTCAACTACTTAAAAATAAGTTTGACCTGTCAAGACTTAATGTTCCAATAAACAGGGAGTTGCCAGCCTCGGTGGATTAGTGGTTTGCATGTTTGCTTCATAATCCAATGGTCGCAGATTCCATCCCCGGCCGAGCTGGTAATTTTTCATAGCAGAGAAAAATTTTAAAAAAACATGCCTTCTTCTCGGATAGGAAGTAAAACTGTAGGTCCTGTGTCAATGCGATGTTTGGCACGTTAAAAATTCCTACTGAGGGTGGAATTCCCCCAGATTCGGCTAGATTCTAGTAGGGTCGGCCAAATGATCATAGCAATCGATGCCATGAGATACGAAGGATGCTCTGCCATCCTGATTCCTCGCCCAAAAATAAATAAATAAACAGGGAGTTTTTCAGGGTGGCTAAAACTTTGTGAGAACCAATTTCCCTGACTTTTCTAGGTTATCCAGAACTTATTTCATTTTTTCGACATTTATATTTTTAATAATGTCAAATCCTAAGTACTGTGAATCACAAAATATTGATTAAAATCGGTTTAAAATTAGATAAAGACGAGTTGCAACCCCAAATATAATTAATTATAATGAGACATAAATAAATACAAACATCGGCTGTAAGTAGGTATTTAATCATTATTATTATGTATACAGTAGGCGGTCGAAACCGATGAAACTATTGTTTAGTTTGTGTTTATTTTAAATATTTTCGTTTGAAAATTTTTTTAGAACTTAATAATAATAATTGCTACAACCCATAGCCTGGAAACCAGGCCCCAGAAGCTAAAGCTTGTGCGGGAGGAAGGGAGCGATTATTATTGTTACGTAGGCCCTAGTGCGGCTGCAGCCGACTTACAGATGGGACAGCGCAAATCCCACATTTGTGTCACAGCTAAGGAAAACCTTAAACAGATCTGCCGGCACCGGAAATTGACCTCGGGCCGCTTGGGTGAAAGTCCAGCACTCTAAACATTACACTACCAAGGCTGTGGAATTGTTCGACTTATTAGTTGTAATAGCACAATTTGTCACAAGCGATAGTAGATGTTTAGAGTCATTATGTTTTCTCTGTCGTTTGTTTTTAAAAAGAAACTTGGTGCTGATATAGTGTCTTCTTGTGGAGTTCCAGAAGTATGTATATCACACGGTTTACTAAGAAGTTTCTTCGTGGTAGCTTAGCAGTTTTTTTAATGTCCTCTTAACTGTACTCTGTGATTGTAATTGTATATTCCTAAGTTACTAGAATAATATCCCTGAAAGTTTGTCTTGCTTCATATGGTTGTTGTGATAGTTTTGGTGGAATTCTCGTAACCCTTCTTTGTACCTTCTCTAATGCCTCTACATCCTTCACATAGCAAGGACTCCATATTGTATGTGCATATTCTAATTTTGGCCTGATGAAACTCTTGTATAATTTTAAAATCATGTCCAGAGATTTATTCTTGAATGTTTTTTGAATTAAATAAATCAAATCTATGTATTTCAGAATCACATAATGTATTACATGTACTATTGGTTTCATAATGATCTAGGACAGCAAGGCTAATATGATGCTATTTTTTATTATCTTGTCCTATGCGTTTACATTGAAAAAAAATTAATAAAGTCGTATCATGTTAGCCTTGCTGTCCTAGATTATGAAATCAATAGTACCGATGGCCATTTTTAGCCATAATGACTAAAAATAAATATTCTTATGCTCGAATATTCTCCCACTAACACAAACTAAGACGAGCAAAGGCGTGGCCCGATATAAACCCTTCTTTATTTTACTAGCACGTTCCTTATCATACACACATATGGTTTCGCAGATACTTCCAACTTGTTTTTCTATAGCTGTATAACAGATGTGAATGGAAGCGAACAAAGTGCATACTTACAATTAGTATGAAAGAAAGAGATACATATAATGTATCTAATGTTGTAGTAGGCCGAAACTGTACCTATGTTTTAAAAATTTTAATGTCATAATCATTTTCAAAACAATAGTTTCAGCCTACTACAATATTACATACATTATATGCATCTTTTTCTTTCATACTAAGTATGCACTTTGTTCACTTCCACTCACATCTGTTATATATAGAGTGATTATAAACTGTCGACATCCCAGTTACTGTGAAAAATAGAACGTAGGAACTTTATATAGTATGCTAGCACGCTATACTGATATTATTGACAATTAATATAATTTATTTGACGTTCAAAAAAATATTGTCGTGGAATAATAAAACACATACGTTATGAAATTTCACAGCAACTGAGATGTCGAGGGTTTATAATCACCCTCATTATGAATTTGGTTTGAGGCAAATTCACAAGAATTCATCCATAATATTTGACGAGTAACAATTAATAGAACATAAAAGAATTGTCTGCATTCTAGATAATCTGCTTCATTTCTAAGTCCACTTCTTCAACTTTCCTTCTAGCTTGGTCTAGGAGTTTCACCTTCTTTTCTGCAAGTGTTCTTAGCATTTCTGTGTTACACAGTTTTGTTTTTTTTTAGAAATGTCATCTTTCTTTTTCTTCTTTTTCAGGGCATCATAATAACGATCGGATGAATTTCTAACAGCGTGAATTAAACTGGTATGAATTTTGATGCTTTCTATTACCTCCAGGATACGAAATAGCGTCATAGACAATCCATTGTGTTAATCTCTTTATCGAAAACCCGCTTTTCCACGAGACAATCAGAATCATTCTTAGGAATAGTCGCAAGTTATTGAAGTTTTGGGATTATAGTAATCCGAAAATCGTCAAATCTTTGGTTTGCAATGGAGAAATTTGATAAGTCTCAACGAAACGAGGTTGTTCACATACAGCATCAGAATTTCTTTTAATTGCATCCTGAAACCAAATTATGTTGCACGAAAATATCTAAAGCTTTATCCAATCGAAGAGATCTGACTTTAGGTTTCGAGGTTATGGTATAATCAAAAAAAGGAATGCCTTTGGTTAAAGGAAAAATAAGTGGCGATTTTGCATTAAAATGCAAAATTCTTTCAGTGCTTTGTGACAGTCATGAAATTTCAAAATGCCGCCTTCTTTCCTTACAAAGCTCATGTGGAATGGAAAACCCCAAATCAATTTTATGAGCAGTTAACAAATTAGAATCTTTGCTGTGATCGATACAGTAAATGCTTGTTGACTATCTTAAAACGTGTCCGTTACAAACCAAATTACAAAAAAAATTAGGATAAGAATAATTTTAATACACTAAAAGCAAAATTAATTAATTTTTGCCGATATTATAATACTCTACAAATTTGCACAAAATTTGTTTGCAATTTTGTCAAACAAATTTTTCCCCAGACTACAAATGAAATTCCCTGATTTTTCCAGGACCAACAAAATTCTCGAGTTTTCTGTTTTAGTCACCCTGTTTTTAACTTCAAGCATACGAGTTAGTGTTCCCACTGTATAGAAACGAGGTGATCAAAAACAAAGAAACTTAAATAGAACACTCTAAAGATTACAATTCTTCAATTACCGAAATTAATTCAAATATAGGTCATATAAATAGTGAGTTTAATCACAATTTACTTATAGATTGTGTTAGATGAATTGGAACATCTCAACATACGATACACAAACAAAAATCAAAATTCATTAATTGAAGAGTTGAGTGGATAAAGACGGTAACTAATAACATTTTTTTAAAATCGCCTTTCTGTCACAAATAAAAGTGGAAAGTGACAAAGCACCAAGTTTGGAATTAAAATATTAAAAATAAAGAGAAACCTAAATTTATATAGGTTACAAATACATTACTCTTCACAAACTTAAAATCGATTTTCCATCACTTTTAGATTTTATCGCAAACCTCCTTTATCCACTTGACTCTTCAATTCCCTTAATAACTCTTTAACGTTTAATAATAAAAAACTTTCAGGAAATTATAGAAACAATTTATTTCACATTTTTTATAAATTACACGGATTCTTGTACGGGTGGTTCATAACCTTCTGGACGATCGACTTTAGCACCAGCTTCACCGGGTTCTCCAGAACCTCCCTTTCCACCATCACCATGTAATTCAAGAAGTTTTGAAAGTTCAAAACGAGGTTTCTTCAAAACTTTAACCTACAATCCACAAGCATAATTAGATATCTTAAAGTTATGCAAGTGTTAATAAAGTCTACTTACTTTGCGAATGTATACATCATGTAAGGGGTAGATTCCCTGGCATGCCTTTTCAATGTCCTTGGCAATGGAATCAGGCAATAACTTATTAACAACTTCTTTCAATTCACTGCCTGTGATATCTCTAGTAATAATTTCAACCATTTTCTTACGAATTAACCTAACCTGTAACGTAGAATGTAACACTTTAATACCTATTACTGGTTTTGATCATATAATATTTAACAATAAAAAAATAATCAGAGTTTAGGAAAAGTTTTCTTCAGATATGTATCGAAGCGAGCTGGGTGTATCATCATATTAAGTTACAAATTGAATTAAATGCAAATAGAAAATAGTCTTTAAAAAAAAGGAAACGCACCTGTGTGTGCTGAGCGTAGCAAGTTTTTCTTTGAGATAATTGGTCCTTGTTGGTAAAACCAATACAGAATACTCTTAACAAATAACCATCTGTAGTTTTTACATCAGCAGATGCTTCGATCAATGTTTGCCATTTCTTTACCATTGAACGTAATTTATCGGTAGTTAAGTCCATTCCATGGAAATTTGTAAGAACATTCCTACCTACAATACACATATATGCTTAATTATTGTAAATACTTTAAAAAATAATTCCAAATACCTTGAACATCTTCAGCAATAAGCTTGAATTTACGGAATGAACGTTCTGCATCATTATCATTTTGTAAATCAGCTAAAGAGACTTCAAATACTCTGAATTTCAAACCCTCTGAAGCAATTTTTGTTCCCTGGGTACGATTTACTAATGTTTTCCCTATTTGGCGGGTAGCAAACATAGAAGGTGCCTTGACATCGTACCAATCTTTACGGGTGAATGGATCAATACTACAAAAGACAATAATGTATTAGTTCTTATTAAAATTCTTACTAAATGCATTTAGAAATTAGTCTAACGAAGATATCAGATAATTGTTTTGGGAACAGATTCTCTTCATGTCTGTATCAAAGCGAGCTGAGTAGTATCATCACATTGTCATACCCTAACATAACCTCTTTACAAAACTTACAACTAAAATCTGACTTAAGTTATGAATGAAAACTAGTTAGTATATCCATCATGTATACGTATTCGATTTAAATTTAAAAGGCTACATGTGTAAGATATTTATTGAAAATTACAGCTAATAAAGTTTACTCTCATATGCAGTAAGTGAACACGAGAGCAATATAATTTCTAATCTGAAATATTTTCAATCATCTTTCTATTAAGAGAAATTCTGAATAAATATTTTAGTTCCTACATTATTAATAAATTAAACATAACTTAAATTTTTCACTTACATCTTCTTTTTAACTCCTTTTTTGCCTCCTTTTGATAAACCCTTATTTTTACCGACAGCCATTTTCACCCACGAAATGAAAGAGAACACAAACTTCAGAGAGAGAGGTAATACAAAAACAAAGATAGATTCGTCGTAGATGGCAGCACGCGTAGTAAATTTACTTCTTCCTGTAGGCAATTATCTTGGCACATGGTAGTATTTGTATATGGTAGTATAAAATACACTGGTAGTGGTATATTTATAAAACACCATTTAAGAAGGTTGTTTTTCAAACAGCAAGTCCTCAGAATATAAGTATAAAGTATATATAAGTATAAGTTTTCGCCTTTGTTACAGTTATTCAGCTTGTATTTGTTAGGATATATAGAATATAGATACGAATAATATGAGTTTTTTTTCAGTTTTAGCAATAATAATAAGTTTAGATTCCAGTCGATTCCTACGTTCTAATTCATACATCAAAGACAGCATCTTTGGTGAAGATTTCCTGAAAATTTCAAACCTGCCTTGACCCCCCTGCTTGCGTTAGTAATTTTTAAAGTTACTACTGCAATTTCTAGTTTAATTAAAATTTAATATAAAGGTGCAACAGAACATTCTTTAGTTAATTCAACAAAAGCTAAATGGTATCCAGATTTTTTTTGTAAGAAATGGAGTTTTACATGTAATTCAATATAATTTAAGTTGTGATAAGTAAATTAAGGGACCCCAGCTGCCATTGTAGGCAATAAAAGCGGTGTCTAAAAATTCATCTACTATAGTAGTGTAGAAGCATGAAATAGTATTGTCCGTACTTGCAACAACTTTTCTGTATTCAAATATGTCTAATTTTTAAGGTAGAATAGTTAGTTGTAGAAGGTCCCAGTGTTTTTCGCCGCTGGAAGAATAGATCCAATAATATAAAACTTACTTCGTAGGTGTATTCACGCGTAGATTTGTTGAATCTGAGAAATACGTACATATACATAGATATTTATGAATATTCAAAGCCTCAAATAATAAAATTTGTGGATGCAATGCCAAGTAATTTTTCTATCTACTGTTAGCAAAGTGATTAAAGTTCAAATCAATTTTTAAAATAATACTTGCTGTACTGAATGGTTGTATTCCGGTGAAACATTTTCTGTCAGAGCTATAAATGACTTAAAACTTGTCGCCAAGAAATTAACACCATACAGGAAAGAATTTGCCATAAAAGAAGAAAAAACATAATTTTATAATACACTCGAGGAAAAAAACGCACCAAAAATACCAAAACTTAAAACCGTCATAACTCGGCGGGTTTTGGACGAAAATGGATAAACCTTTGAGTGCTAAAAAGTTGAAAGTGTCTAGTTTAAGGGAGTGTGAGCGAATGTTTCGTTTAAGTATTTTCGCTCCCCGCCATCCCCCGAAGAATAAAAAGGTTTTTGATTCAAAAAATGTCAAACTTTAACAGCTTGTACGGTGTACCAAAAAAACCGTGGACCCAATCGACAGCCAGGACAATAAAGTTTAGCCCTTTTTCTGTAAAGTTATCAAAAGTTCGAGTGCCTACGATGACTTGGCGCGAAGTTATGAATTTTTGAAATTTACTCTGCATTTTGTCTGGAGTGTTTCGTCTTCTGCCAGTGACATTATTACCGGTTGAGTTTGAACATCCCAAATTCAAAAATTTTGAAAAATGTTTTTAATTAATAAAAAACATTTTGTTATTAACTTTAATTTTTTTTAACGTGTAACCGCCGACATCAGCGGTACCCGTTGTGCACCATGAGCAGGTTGTCTGTCGGATTTTGCACATCGTGTGTGTGTGTGTGTCGCATACTAACTCCTACCTCCAAAAGAGCAACAATTCGTGCACGTTGAATGTCCGTTAATTGCGGCATTGTAACGCTTCATATAACTTTCTGATACTGATTAATTTCAAAACATTAGTGAAATAAAAATCAAAACATTAATTTAGGCACTTGCACATCGGGTAACGTTGTCGGCGGTTACACGTTAAAAAAATGAACGTTAATAAAAAAATGTTTTTATTAATTAAACATTTTTCAAAATTTTTGAATTTCGAAAAGAAAAAATTCAAACTTAACCGATAATAATGTCGCTGGCAGAAGAGGAAAAACACTCGACAAAATGCAGGGTAAATCTCAAAAATTCATAACTTTGCGCGAAAAATTCGTAGGCACTCGAAGTTTTGATAACTTGACAGAAAAAGGACTGAACTTTATTGCCTTGGCGGTCGATAAGAGTCCACGATCTTTCTGGTACGGCGTACAAGCTGTTAAAGTTTGACATTTTTTTAATCAAAAACATTTTTTTTGCGGTCGGTCGCGGGGGGCGGAAAGACCTTCACATAACATTCGCTCGCACGCCCTTAAACTAAACACTTTAAACTTTTTAGCACTCAAAGGTTCATCCATTTTCGTCCAAAATCCACCGAGTTATGACGGTTTGGAATTTTGGTATTTTTGGTGCGTTTTCAAGTGGTGTGTTTTTTTTCCTGGAGTGTATAAGAATTTATTTGTGTGTTTGCTGTGTCTTTCGTTAACATACAATGGAAACTTTTGGGAGAAAGTGATTGGAGGATTAAATAATTATAGTGATTTTAGAGAACCAATTTATGAATCTTTCTAGCTTCCTATGTAAAATTACTACCCGACATTCCTGGTAATAGAAAGATTGTCAAGACTCAGAAACTCTAATTAAAGTATAACCCATGCTACAGGAATTAGCTTTTAATATGAACATTCCGTATTTATTTTAACCACTTAAGTGGGTATTCGCAGTGCCGTAACTAGGGTGGTGCCTGTCGGTGCCCCCGCACCGGGCGCAATCTTCAAGGGGGCGCAATTTGCAAGTACGTAAATGAAATGAATACAAAAAAACGTTTAAAATGTTACGTCATACCAGCCCCGCCGCAAAGCAAGGTGCGCTCGCGTTTCACAGTAATGTACGGTACTGCATTATTAAGAATATTTATTGCTTAACCTTAACAATACAAAATGAAGTCTTCATAGAAGCAAACTAATAAACTGAAAACATAAAATATTTTGAATGTCTCGTTTATCAGGTACCTAGAGAGAAACCCTAGTGGCCGGTTGTTACCGATTTCTTGCAATTACTAAACCGACAATTCCACTTTTGTTATTTTTCGAAGAAATGAAGGATTATTGTACCTACAAGAAAGTGATATTTTAATTCAATTTATTGAACGCTATTTACTACTTCGTATATAACAAAATAATAAAATAAAAAATCCTTTTTCAAGACCTTTATGAGTTCAAGGCGGTCGGGCTCTCTTTGATTTGGGTGTTTAAATAAAAAAATATATGAGAATATTGAAATTCTATTATTGGAAAGCGTCAATATTCATACTTCACATAGGGCTTTGACCTGAAATTATTCAAACAAATTCCAACAAATGTTAAATAAGTACAAATTGGTACAAATAGGTACAAATAAGTACAAAGTGGAAAGACGGCAAGGGCATCAATAAAACCCAAAAACGGATGGAATGATGGAGATTATTTTATTGCTTTTTACAGAAACTATTAGCCCCTTTGGGTCATTTTATAAACAAACACGTGTTTTACTGACCAAGTGCAAAATTTTTGCAACATTATTCATTTATTCGTTTGCTAACTGTTGTTGTTATCTCGGTTGTGCGTTAGTGGTTAGTGTGTAATTTTACATTTTACTTTTGCTGTATACGCGACCTTTGGAAAATTTTCTTTTTGCCGTTAGATAGGTTCTGCCTTTTGCATAAATATAGGTTACATTAAGGGTATTATACAGGAAGAAAATGAGACTACCAAATTATATATAGTACAAAATGCTTTTTTCTCTAAGGTCTCTAAGAATTTTATAATAGCTATTATGTCGAAATAGATTTCCAATAAAGCATTACTATTACATAAAGCTACTATTAGTTATAATATAATTATAAAACGAGGATGTTTGTCTACGTGTTTTACAGAGTTTTTTGTTTCAAGCCTTACTTCGTGAAACTTCATAATCCTGAAATGAAACAATAATAAACTAATAAAAGATACATAGATATAATATTAAAATTGGTTTATTGGGTTTCTCTTTTCAAAATGATCATCTCGGAATTTTATTCCCTCTTCAGTTAAATAGTGAAATTTAAAATTGTCTATATTTCAAGAGCTGGAAAAAAGACGTTTAAGCTTGAAAAATACGTAAAAATCTCTCAAGCACTGTTTCAAACTTACTTAAATTAGCTTTAAAATGCCATTTTACTTAAAAAAATACATTTTTAGGGTAAGAAAAATAACAAGGCATTGAAATTGAAATTATGCCTCCTCCACGACCATCTGGTGCTGAGTTCCGGAAACGAAAACGCGCTAAAGAAAATGAGGCTCAAAAAATGTATAAAGTTTTGCTTAACTGGACAAAAACTAATCCTAATCCGAATCCGAATGTATGGACGAAGTTTGCCTAGAACCTTTTGCATCATTACCGCGTTCTGACAACGAATAAGTCAGAGTCAGTAGGTTCTATTCTGCAGTATGAAACTAATGAATTGCAACTGTCTTTGCATCCAGAAAAAACAATCGTCTCTGTTGATCGAAATGATCCAAAATCATGGCTCCCAATCACTGATTCAATTCGTTGTTTTTTTGCAGAACAAGGACCCGACCAAGGAAAAAATTCAGATTTTTCTTTGTCACAGCCTGTATCTGGAACTAGAAAATTTACTAAACAATGGTTCGCAAGAAAACTATTTAACGGACAATTTTTGGAGCGAACATGGTTGATGTATAGTCAGAAAAGTCAGGCAATTTTTTGTTTTCCTTGTATTCTGTTTTCAACTCCGTTTAGAAATCCTAATGAATCATCACTTGCAAATCCAGAACAAGGGTTTAACGACTGGCGACATTTAAGTCCAAGGATACCTGATCATGAAAATTCAGCACTTCACCTCGAAAACTATATCAAATGGAAAACTTTGGAAAGAAATATAAGATTGAAATCTTCAATTGACGCGTCTCTGCAAGCTGATATAGATCAAGACAAGAAAAAATAGCGACATGTTCTGAGAGTCCACATCAGCGTTATTCTCTTTTGTGCCGAGAACAATTTAGCTCTAAGAGGAACAAACGAAAAAATTGGTGAAGTGGGTTCGGGGATATTTTTAAGTGCCGTTAATATGATAGCCAAATTTAATCCAGAGTTGAAATCGCACATCGTTTCTCACAAAAAAGGAAGTGCGTCTTATTTATCACCATTGATCCAAAATGAATTAACAGAGCTAATGGGGGCTGCTGTTAAAAAACAAATTATTAACGAAGTAGAAGAACGTTTTGTAGACTTCATTCACACTCACGAAAAGACTAGCGAAGGTTTGGTCAAAGAAATTTTATATAAATTGGAATCGGATGGACTTAATATTACAGATGTTCGAGGACAGGGTTACGACAACGGAAGTAACATGAGCGGAAAATACAACGGTGTCCAAGCTAAGATTCAAGAACTTAACGAACATGCTCAATTTGTTCCATGCGCAGCACATAGTTTGAATTTAGCAGGCGTACATGCTGAACGTTACATCTGATATGATAACATTTTTTGGTACTGTTCAAAAATTATTTACTTTTTTCTCTGGATCGCCAATACGATGGGAAGTTTTGATGCAAAATATTAAGATATCTTTGAAACGCCATGCAGACACTAGGTGGTCGTCCAAAGCTAAGGCAGTGAACGCTTTGCACACTCAAATCCCACAAGTTGTTACTGCCTTAAATGTTTTGACTAATGATACTTTTAATGCAGAAACGATTGAAACATCAAAAAGTCTATTAAGTAATATTACCTTTAAATTTCTATGTATGTTAGATGTATGGGCTCGAATTTGAACTGGTATAGATAGAGTCAATCGGTGTATGCAATTAAAAAATATATCTGTAGACAGAGCATCATAGTAATTTTGAGTTTAAATACATAACTTTAACTTTAAATTTAATTATATTTTTATTAATTATTATGATTTATAATTAAACTTTGGATCATAAAGTATGATCTATTTTTTCGAGGGGAAAGCCATACATAAAAAAACGAGTCACGTTGGGGGGGCGCAAAATGGTTAGCTCGCACCGGGCAAAACATGGCCTAGTTACGGCACTGGGTATTCGACAGGATGTTTTACTACTTGGGAAGATGCTCAGTTTCGCCAGCAGGGAATCAGCCAGGGAAGATATTTAATAAATTTGCTATTCCACATTAATGGTTTTAGTCGCATTTTCTCTCCCATTTTCCTCCAACTCGTATTATTATTTTTAAATAGTTTGTTTAGTAGGAATAACCGCTTTAGTGAGTAGTAACAGCATGGATGATCATTTAATTTTTCTATTTTTGTAATCACTACTCTTGACTTTCTATAATCACATACAACCTTTATACATTTTAATAACTTCAGTTATAACATTTTTAGAATAATAGCGTGAACCAGACATCTTAATTATTATTATTTATTTATCAACTCGATTAAAGGATCTGTTAATGTATTTAAAAAACAATAACCTCTATATAAACTAATGTAAACTGTAATATAACCAACAACTCGTTATTTTTATTTGCCGGCTTCAAATGTGCATGCGCATAAATATAAAACTTGCGAGGAAGATATTCGTTGCTATTCCACATGAAAGTTTCGGGAAGTTGAGCGGTAAACCGCGCGGTATTATCGGTCACGACCGATTCGCTCCATCCTTACCTGATACTGGGGAAAACTATCAGTTTTCTACTATTCCACAACAGTTTCTCCGCCGTTTTGCCCTAAACGGTGAAGCTACGCGACAAAACATCGTGTGGTATACCCACTTTAAGTGGGTCCGGGATATGGCGGAGTATGTGTTTCCGGTTTTTGTAATTAGATATTTCATTGTCTCGAAATGCGGACATAAACTACATAACCTCAATTTTAAAACATAGTATTTTGAAATTAATCTTAGAATATAAGTTTTATGTTTAATATTATGCTTTTGAAATGCAAACCCCTTCTTCGTATTTGAGTATCGTTTTCGAGTTTGAAAATAACCTTAGAATATAAAACTATAGAAAAGAGCGTAACTACCTGGCGCAATGAACTTTAAAAGAGACGGATATGACGTCACACTGACCGCCATTAGGCACCACCTAAATCTGCCTTTCTCGCAAACTCCGACAAATACAAAGAAGGGAATTACATTTCATAGGTAATAATGATTCGTTTGTTTATAAAATTTGATACAAGATGATTAAGTTTGAATAAGTACTTTTATATTATGCTCCTGGTCTTAATACTAATACCTTTTGAAAGTTTGTTAATTATTTACTTTGGATCTATAAGTAATAAATTTTTTTTTCTCCTTTTTTACCATTAATTTTCACCGAGTATTGAATATAAATATATTTGATGCTTAAATACTAATTTAACGCTTAATGCCTAATTAATATTTGAGTTATTACGATTAATATTGAATCGCTCATGTTATATTCCCGCTTTTATGTTTTTGTTAAATTGTTCTCTGGAGTGGTATGCACATTTACTACCTTTTGCACATCACATTACAGAGCGTATTATCAGGTCCTTGTCATTACCTTACATTTATAATTACGTATCACTTTATTTTTCTGTGTATTTATTGTAATTGATTAATTTGTAGATTATTTGTTGTCTTATAGATGAGAAATTTATCTTTTGCATTCTATAATGTTAATTCATTATGTGCTCATTTTTTAGATGTGAAGACACTTGTTTTACAAGAAGATTATGAAATTTTGGGAATTTGTGAAACCTGGTTAACAGATAGATTATCCAATGATGCTGTTGAAATAGAAGGATATAATTTTATTATGTATGATAGAGGTTCAAGAGGTGGAGGCGTCGGAATTTATATAAAGAGTTCTTTTGAATATGAAAGATTGCATGTAACCACGACTGTTTCTGTTGAACAGGTGTGGTTAAAGCTAAAAAATGAATCCTTTATTTTTGAAGTTCTATATCGACCTCCAAAGAAAAACATTTCTGATTTTTTGGTAAATATGGAAGATAATCTGTCTAGCTTTGCTGTAATGAATAAAGAAATTATTTGTGGAGGGATGTTAATATTGATTTTTTGGATGCAAGTTCAAATTATGTACAAAATTTCTTAAATGTTGTTAGTCTTTTTAATTTGCAGCAAATAGTAAAGGAACCAACTCATTTTACAAGAAGTAGTTTTTCGCTTATTGATGTCATATTAATACCTGATGAAAATGTCGAGTTTTCTACTGGACTGATGGATCTCTTTCAAAATACTGGTCATAAACTGATTTTTTGTAACCTTAAATCCGCAAACATAAAGCATACAGTTACTACACGTTTAATTCGTAACCTTACAAACATCGACCAAAATTTTATGAATGAAATTCTCTCTGTCACGCCTTTTGAAAATATTTATTTAATTGAAAGCATTGATGATAAAATTGAATACTTTAACTCTCTTATTATTAATATTTTTGATACAGTTGCACCATTGCACTATGTCAAAGCAAAAAAATATAAACCACCTTGGCTAACAGATAACATTTTAATGTTGATGAGGCTTCGAGATAAAGCATTCAACAAATACAAAAAAACTAATAACCCCCATCACTGGGAATATAACAAGACCTTAAAAAACTTTACTAACACTGCTGTTAAAAATGAGAAAAAAGGCTATTTGAATTTTTGTCTCAGTAGGCACAAGAGTAACAGCAGATTCGTTTGGAACAAATTAAAAGAATTTGGAGTTGGCAGTAAACCTAATCAGCTAACCATTCCTGATAATCTAAATAATCCAAATTTAATAAATAACCACTTTTTAACTCCTTCTTCTCTTAATATGGACCCAGATGTTGATTTATTAACTTTTTATTCTCAAAATTTAAAAGTTGAGTTACCTTACCTTTTTTCATTTCAACCTGTAGCTTCAACAGTGGTTTATAAGTATTTGCTTGATATAAAAACTAAAGCGATTGGACCGGACAGTATAAGCATTGAAATGCTGCTTTTGTGTTGTCCTCAGATCTTACTCACTATTACACACATCATCAATACATGTATAGTTAATGGTACATTTCCTAATGCATGGAAAGTTTCTAAAGTCATACCGCTCCCTAAGAAAAAAAGTGTGTCAAGTGTCTCTGAGCTGCGACCAATATCAATTCTATCTGTCTTGTCCAAAGTTGCTGAAAAAATTATGAAATTTCAATTATGTTCATTTCTACAAGAATTTAATATACTCCCCGAACGACAATCTGGCTTTTGCACTGGATATAGTTGCGCTACCGCACTGTTGGATGTTACTGATGATATTTTAAAGGGTATTGACCAAGGCATGACTGTGGTATTGGTGTTGCTTGACTACTCGAAGGCGTTTGATACCATCAATCATAAACTGCTCCTTTCAATATTACATTTTATTGGTTGTTCTGATGATGCAGTGAAATTCTTTAAAAGTTATTTAAGTGACCGGAAGCAATTTGTGTGTACTAGTAGAGGTAGATCGGGTACTGAATACATTACCTGTGGTGTACCACAGGGTTCAATACTAGGGCCTGTTCTTTTTTCTATATATACTTCAAAATTTATGGACAGTATAAAAGATGGAAAAGTCTTGCAGTATGCTGACGATACACAAACTAATTTTCTATTTGATTGTAAAGAACATCAGGCAGCAAATATAATCATTAACCAAAATCTTGAATCTCTGGTAAATGTATCCAAAAAACATCAGTTATATATTAATTCTAATAAATCTAATGTATTAGTATTTGGTAAATTTAGGCATAAAATTAAAAACCTGCTTCGTATTTCCATTGATAATAAAATCTTACCATGTGTTGATACTGCTAGAAATCTTGGTCTTGAATTTGACACAGATCTGAGGTTCAAACCACATGTAAATAAATGTTTGCAAAGGGCCTATAGTGCTCTTAAATTATTGTATCCCCTTCGGCTTATTTTGACCAATGATTTAAAAATTATGCTTACTGACTCGCTAGTGGTGTATGGTCCTTGTTCAGACAACATTGACACTGACAGAATTGAAAGAGTTCAACGGTCATGTCTCAGGTATACATATGGTATTCGTAAGTATGATAGAGTTTCTCATACACTCAAAACCGCCAACTGGATGAATATGAAATCCAGGCGTTTACTTCATTCAGCCGGTTTGTTTCATAAGTTAATTTTATTTAAAAGCCCTCCTTATCTTGTTAAAAAGCTAACCTATAGAAGTGATGTACACAATTTAAATGTGCGTTCTCGTGGTCAATTTAAAGTCAACTATAAACAAACTCTGCTATATACAGCAATCAACTTATAAACTCTTATTGTACTACTTATTATTTTAATTAATCTATAAAACTCATTTGTAATTTTTTTAGCTGTTGATAATCTATTGTATTTGATAATAACCAATTGTTTCATTTATTTTGTAACCTAATTGTATTATATTGTCATGTAAGATAATGAACATAAGGGCTGGCACTCGTATCAGACTTGTCTGCTTGCCAGCTCTTTTTTGTAGTTTGTAATTGTAATTAAATTCTAATTTTGAAATATAAAATGTAACAGGTAAACCAGCATTCTACAAATAAACTTTTTATTATTATTATTATTATTATTATTATTATTATTATTATTATTATTATTATTATTATTATTATTATATAAACCTGATGTACGATATGTAGTGGATGACTTGGCTAAACAACAGTTTTGATTACCTCCCTACCATTGTCAGCTTCACCAAATAGAATTAATATGGGGTCAGATAAAAGATGAGGTATCAAGAAAAAACACCACATTTAAATTAGCAGATGCAAACATCTCTTCATGGAAGCTGTTCAAAATGTTAAACCAGTTAATTGGAAAAAAGCTGTTAAACATGTAACTGAAGTTGAAAATGATATGTGGGAATTGGATGAAATCATTGACGTGCAGGTTGAACCACTTATTATAAATGTAGGCTAGGATTCTACTTCTGAAAGTGACGTACATTAATATGTTACTATTGTTTTATGATAGTTGCCACTATCGGACCTTGGCCACTATCGATGTAAAATCACATTAAAGTAGCATTATTAAAACATTTTTTGTTTATGTACATTATTGTAATATAACGACAAATACACAATTATTTTCGAATAAAGATATTGTTTTGTGTTCATTGTGCTGTATTTTTATAGTATATTATTATACGAGTTGTATAAGACGGTCTATTGTAGCACGAGTTGTTTGGTACACGATGAGAGAAGCGAGGAGTGTTCCAAAGGAACGAGTGCTACAATACGTCTTATAAAACAAGTATAGTATACTATTTTTTGTACTTTGCGCCATTAATTTTATAGAAATTGTAAATTCAAGCTATTAAAAGCATTGCATTACAATCTAGTAATTTTTGCGTTTAACATGTGGTAACACTATAAAATGACTTTTCGCGTTTTGTGAGGTTAAAATGTGTCAAGCTTAAATGTGTTTATATGTAATATAAAACAAATGTTACCAATCTTACAAAACAAATAGTCTCCAAAAACGATGTTATAATAGCCTCTATTATGAAATCGTTTTCGGTGTCACAATAAGCCCACTGTGAACGCAAAGTACAAAAACAGAATTATAGGATTTAATGGAATAATAAATGCGTTATTTGCTTTTGTTATTTATTTATACCTATATCGTCAATCTAAAGCAGTTTAGGTAAATTTTTTGCAAAAATTGCGTTTTCGAGCCTAGTAGTTGCAGTTTACAGTATTGCACATTTAATGCAGAACCATCCTAATTCAATTTCTTTATAATTAAAACGTTAATTACTTATTACAGTAAATCCTGGATGTATTTATTACAAATTAAATACAGAATAATTAAACTCGTTTTTAATAAATAGTACAAGATGCCAAAGTAAGGTTAATTTCATTCATCATATTATTCAGCCCCGAGTTGATTTTTTAATAAATATCATTTTAGTTACAAATTATGCAGTTAATATCTATTCAGCGTTGTAATAATAAATGCTAAATAAATTAATGCAAAATTTTGAAATTAAAATAATCCTGAAAATGCCATCTGTTAACGCAATAATTAAATAAAATGTATTTTACAGTGTGAAACGGGTTTCTGTCACGGAGCTCCACCCATTTTAAATAATTAATCTATCTGTTCGTGACACAGACAATAGTAACTCATAAACGTAGAACGAGAATCAAATAGAACGCAGAGGTACCTAAATATTATGGTCTTCAAAATTTTTGCCTTCAAACTATTTTTAGTTTGGATTAGAGTTCCCAAATATAAATTCGAAGTTTGTAATCCCCTAGTGTGTCCCAACCTAGGAACTCTAGCTTGGTAGAGCATTATTTGACAACGCGTATGTCATTTGAACGGGTGATAATAAATTTCAGTTTCGGGAAATTTAAGTGATACTTTAAAAAATCTCAAAATAATACATGCGGTATTAATCTTTGTCAGTCTTTGCGAACAGTAGCCTTGGAAGATCAAAACGTATAAAATAAAATTGATGTTACTGTGAAGTTATCTGTGGATCCCATATAGCACAAGATATCCTGGGGATATCCAGTATATGGCCTGTTAACGGATGGATCGCCCGTCCATGAACTGGACATCCATGAGATATGCAGCACGCTACATCCTCGGGATATAAAATGCAGGATATTCTGTGGATATCCCAGGTATCGTCGATTCAAGGAATGATCGTACATCCCCAAACTGAACATCCATGAGATATTCTAAGTGTTATATCCTAAAGATATACTGTACAAGATATCCTTAAGATATTCACCTTACGACTCGAATCTCCTACGATATTCCTTTTTGCATAAATTTTTTATAAATTATAATAATAAAATTTTAACGATAAAATTTTTTTCACGTAACACGTAGGGTGTACGATATAAAAACAGTACAGATTGCTCGTTATTGCTATAATCTTAATATAGTGTTTATGTGATATGACAAATTGTTAACCTACATTTTTTTTGATTTCTTTGTATTGGTAGAGTACACTTTTAAACATTAATTTTTAGTTACTTTTTCTTATTTATTTATTATTTATAATGCCTTATAAGATTCTCTAAAAAAGATATATATGTAATTACATAATTAGATATTAATAGATAGAGTATCAATATAAAATATTGATTTAAAAGAATTATCCAAAATTACTTTTGTAAATTAACTTCAAGGTATTTTAGTTAAGAAAACTGGTATTCTTTAAATTAACATTGACTGATATTTTGCTGACGGCAAGATTCTCGTGGTTTTAGTTATTATTTACACGTCAAAAACAAAGAATTGAGAGATGATATGACGTGTATGTTAGTATGTAGTTATATTTCTTAAATCGTACGGCATTTAGTGGATTCTTCCTGGAATGCTAGAATGCTTCACATCTGTAATCGACCCTCCTTGGGTAAGTTTTATGACATTGCCTAGTGTTAAAAAATGTCCAAACCTCGAAAAGATTTACAACTTTGTTAGACTCGAGCGTGATCCAAACAACTTATTTTTCGGTCACTTCAGTTTGAGCATTCAGCATTCACAACTATTACTCCGAGCGCTCCGATTAAATATATTTGATTTGGTTTGTTGGTCATTGATTTTAAAGTGCTTTTAATTTTCACTAACCGACCTGCAGAAGAGCATTTGGTAAGTAGAATTACCGAATTTGATTCATTCGTTTTAATAATTCTGTAGGTACTTTAATAAAAAGGTAACAAATCTATAGTTTATTTACTTTTGACAAATACTATAATACTACAACAATTATCATTTAAAGCAACATTTATTTACAGCCTCATCTCTATTAAACTTGGCATAACAGGCACGACGTTGAAGGGTAAAATTTGCCATATCCGCATTGTGATCTATTAAATTCTACTGTTTTTCAGATAGCACAAAAATATCAAATCAAATCAATCAAGTTGCAAGATTTGGTGGCAGCACTCCTTATGAAGTGATCAAAAGGGCTCTACCACGATTTGTTGGAGACGACACCTTTAAATTTAATTGGTCGGGGAAAACAAAACAAATTTCACACTGAAAACTGCAGCATTTTTGTTAAGTACAATAACTAGAATTGCATTTACGCTAAGAGTATTAACATTTATATATTATTACAGAAGTTCTAAACAGAGATCTAGATTAGACAGAAAAGGATGCCAAAAAACCAATTCAGCAATTTCTGAAAGGGGCGGCAGATGAGAGGTCCAACAGAAGAACTCTTTATGTTAATAATATGTTAAATATAATTTTTATGTTTGTAGTTACCTCAATTATAATAAATTTTTATATTTTATAAGCATCATTTCTTTTATTATATTCATTTACTATTTATTTGATACCGATATGTAATTAGCAAATCCTCTAATAGTAATTCTATAATCAATTAATGAATTGATTCGGCATTTACTTGATAAACATTTATATCCATCTTAAATAATATAAAAACAGATTGTTTTTTAAATATTCACTTTATAAACGACCTAACAGAGCTGAACAATTCACCGTTGTTAAATTTATTTGTATAATAATAGTGTCCGCTCCCATTACCCACATCTAAGCACGTTCAAGGAATATAATGTTTATTGCAGGTTTATAATTGCCAATTTTTACAGAAGTTACATTAGCTTAGCATGTTTTTTAGGCGTTTGAAGAAGCGACTGTGTGGCGAAACAATTGTTAACTACAATAATTAAAAGTGAAAATTTAAAGAAACAATCTGTTTTTATATTATTTATAATGAATATAAGATATTCCAAGGTATTTTGTTTAGACCTCCTGTGGATATCTTGTACAGGATATCCAAGGGATATTTTGCATATTATATACCAAAGATATCTTGTAATGAATGTCCCGAGGATATATTGTATAGGATATCCAACGGATATTAATAATAGAATATCCGAGGAATATCCTTCATCGGATATCCTGAAGATGTCTATTTTAGTCTCATTTTACCATCCCACGGATGTCCGTAGGATATCTAACTGCTTTTCGTAGGACATCCTTCGGATATTCGTAAAGCTGCTCCAGGATATCCGTAGGACATCCAGCAGATATTATGGTGCTGTGTGGGATGGGATATTTTTTAAACAAACAAACCTTTAAAATCAGTAAGAAATAATTTGCTATACTCCGTTCTATTTATTTAAATATGTCTTCCAGATTTCCGATAACAAATTTATTTATTTACTTATTATTAGTTATGTAAAAGTTTAATAAGCACAAATTACCTTGCAAAAACTGACATGCAAATATCAGATAACCACAAATACTATAGATAGATCCTATTTGAGGTGCCCGTTAGAGGTTGATCCGACCCAATTTATTTAAAGTATGTTCGAGAAAGAAAGTGCACATTTAACAACTATGTTCACAAGAAAAGTACAACGACGTACAACTGCAAATATTGTTAATATATGTATGTACTGATAACTAATTGTTACTTAGAAAACCTTAAACCTACATCTAAATTACATATTTTTAAAGAAATTGCTGATTGTTTCAGGCACACCCTTCATTAATTTCTACACACCAACATTAATCCGAGATTTTTTTTAACGTGATCCACCTGCGTTGATGCAATTCGAGGTTAACGAATTGAGTTACGCTCAATTAGCGTGTCACACACTTTTCTAAAAGCTACTAGTTCCCACTGGTGGAAGTGACGTTGCCTATCCACGTTAGTAGAGCTCTTCAGGCTAATGTTGGAGCTATTTATGTGCTCACCCGTCGGCGCCCATCTCCGAGGGAGTCCCATCACCCCCAGTCCAGCATGCGGACTTACACTGCCCGGACGAGTTCAACTTCAAGTGTGGCTGGAACTTGGAAACTTGAACTTCCTGGGATATCCCAGAATTTAGCCACCCTGCCCTACTATAATTAGGCTTGGTTACCCTCTGACAGAACCCCGTCCGACTCTACCTAAAAGTAGAGACCCGATCTATAACAACTAGGAGATGGGGTTGTCTTAGGTGTGAGAGGTTAATGGTTATATTTGCTCTGTATTCACATCAACACCCCTTACAGAGTGATCCCCCGGAGTAGCCTTTCTGGGAACGGCCATATCGACTATAAATCTAAGACACCGAAGTGGCTCAAACTACTGGTTCAGCGCAAAGTTTCTTCGGCGCCTTCCAACTCAGTGCCAAAGCAACTAACCTAGGGTAAAGCAACTGGCGAAGCAGTTTTCACTTAGATAGCGACCGGGGGTCGGGGGTCGCTGCCGGGATAAACGTTGATGGTATCAATCGCGTACTGGAGTCCAGCCTTATTTTGGAACCACCCTCAAACTAAGAGACAGAGCCCTAAGACCAGTCCAGCCATACTAAAGCGATACCTAACCTATCTTTCGGTCTATGACCACGGCCCCCTTTCGGAATCACAAATTGAGATAATGTTCATTAGCGCGCAATTGCTAATGCAAATGGCTACCAGTACACACTGGAGGGAGCGAGGTTACTATCCATCCTCTACCAGCTCTCTAGGCTAGTACCGGAGCTATGACCGTGGGCCCCTAGTTCAGCGTGCGGACTATTCCCATAACGTAGTGGGAACCACCCAACCGAATTCAACCTCCATGTGACTGGGCTTGGAAGATTATGCCACCCCGGCCTATCAAGTTATAAGACTGGGGTACCCTTGCCAGCGCTTACCTAGGCAGAATCCCGGTATGTGTATGCCTGTTAAGGTGAAATTTTCTTGAGCGTGAGAGGCTATGTGTACATTCACGTCAACATCCCTTTTGCTTGTGTGCTTCTTCAACAACTATAAAACTGCGGAACTGACAATGCGCGTATCCATTTTTATGTAGGTTTCCATCAAAATACATCGTTCAGGAACTACCGTCAGAAACTTATACAATTTTCTAGCTCTTGTTTTAGGTCATTTCAATTGCACGTCCGTTCGTTTTGAGTTTTTGTTTTTATGTCTTCAAACTGTATTTTTATTTGGTTTTTTGAGCTATTGAAACGCTTACATTTGCACTTTTAGCTATTTTTCTGGTTAACATCGAGTATGTTTGGTAACACTGTAATCTCTTCATCAATTCTAGGATTAGCAGGATTTTTTCTTCTTCTGGATTTTGGTAAGTATGTCCAGATAGTAACAAATGCTTTCATAAGTATCGTGCTAAAAATCAACTGTTATAGAAAATAAAACAAAATCAAAATCTGCACTTTCTTTCCCGAACATGGTTTATTAAAAAAAAAATTAATATTAATATTAAAACCTACCAATAGATGAGACTTCTCTTTTGTTTAGTGAAAACAGATTTTTGCAATTTTTTGCGAAAGTAAGAGGAACAATGTTCGAATGGTTTTTAAGCGATAGCTCGTTAATAGTACACCAGCTTGCAAAAAATTCGCGTACACTTGAAAATCACGTAACCAAATCTTTGCCTAATTTTGACTACATATTTTTCTGAAATACTCCGTAAACACTTTAAGGACTCATTTGAGTCTGTAAAGTGACACTTTTACGGACTCATCTGTCTCTTTTATTTGCATTGTTTCACATGTATTGTATATTGTATATTCACAGTCACGTTGACTTGGCTGCCTACTCCACTGTTATTAAAAACACATTTTGTATTTTAAATTCTTAATTTCGCGAATTCAGAAAAAGAGTAATGTACAAAGTAACGAGTGTGTATGAGAAAGAGAGGCTTTTTTTGCTGGTAAAGATAGTGCTTTTTCTAGAATAATTTATTGACTAGACTAGACAGTCATCGACACCTCAGCAATAAAATAGATTTTTTAACACTCATTATGGTTGTTCTCAAACAATCTCCATATTCGTGATAAAAAAAGTACAACTTTAGTGCCTTGGTATACAAATAACTATTATCCAACACCTGTAAACAAAAAGGGAGCTGTCTTGATGTTTCTAAAGCAATTAAAGCTGAAGTTTAATAATTTTTTTGACGTGTGAACAAGAAGAACAAAAAAGTAGTAGTAACAAAACAAAAAATTATTGCAGACAGAATTTAAAAATCGGTTATTCTCTTAGGTTATTCTCAGCCAAAACCTGGATATGGGAACAGTCAGGATGACAATGTGGCACGTAGATTTTTTCAAGAATGTTGAGATTTTTGCAGAAATAACACAAATTAAAAGCAGTTGATAAAAAAATTATATAATAGTTCAAACAATTTCCAGCGGATTCAAAATTAGTTAAGAAAATTTTGTTTTTGCACGTCCTATATACAGTGTGTTTTTTGTAAACGATAATATAGGAAATCCAATGGAATTTTATCATTTTCCTGGTAAGTTTGTACCCTTGCAAATGTAAGTAGAAATTTTGGTATCAATCGAAAGAAGAATTCATTTTACGTCAAAAAAATATTAAACTTTATGAAGAAAACCAAAATCGATTTAGAAAAAGACTTAAAAAGCTTATGGATTTATTGCTTTTTGTAATAAGCTATTTAAAAAAAGCTGGAAGCTGAACGCCGATTGGTGTAGCGGTTAACGCTTCAGATTTCTAATCAAAAATCGCGAGTTCAAACCCCATCATCGTATACTTTTTTTTAAATTGTATTGCTTACTAATTATTATTTTTAGTACTTTATTACAACGAGAATATAATTCACGTGTCACATGGTACATTTTTTATTAATTTCATTGGTGAAAGTACAAAAACAAACTCGCAGAATAGGCTATCAAATCGATGATAATTCTATCACCGCATGTTGACTGTCACCTGTTTTTAATAAATAAAATTGTTTACTGTCAAAGTGACAGAAAGTTTCAGTGGACGCGTTGAAGTCAGAAAATAGTGCCGTTAACCAGAAAATGTTTCGACCAGTAGATCACAGTCGATGGGGAGATGCTAGCGAGGAAGAGATTCGAAAGTTAGTTGAGAAGAAGACCCCAAAAAATACAAAAATTAATAAAGAATCTCAGTGGAACCAATTCATGGAATTTTGCACTTCAAGAGGAATCAAATTAACACAAGAGACTACGATCCCAGAAATTGCATTAATATTAAGAAATTATGCTTGCAACATGAGAAGAAAAGACGGCCAAGAATATAAGGAGTGCGTTGTCAAAACATTATGGAACTCCGCGGCAAAGATTATACAAGAAAAATTCTTCACTGAATATAATAACAAGTTCAATCCATTTACTGACATGGAATTTAAGGAAGCAAGAGCAGCTCGCGATTGTAAAAGAAAGCAACTGCAGGAAATACAAGAAAAAAGAAAGGTTAGTGCAATTGCTTTTACACAAGAAGAATGTAAAAAACTGCAAAAGGTCTGGGACGAAAATACGCCTGAAGGGCTTCAAAAAAAGTTCTTTAACATTGTTGCTAAAGAATTGGCATGGCGTGGTAACGAAGGTTCGTCTGCTTCTATTTATCACTTCAAGAAAGAAACTGACAATTCTGGAAACTTCACTAACCGAATTGAATACAATCCAGTATTTAACAAAACGAATCAAGGTGGGGACAAAACTTGCTGTGAAAGCAAATGGTTAACACCTAATGCAGTAGATCCTGATGTGTGTCCAGTTCGATTGTTTCTAAAACTAATGGGAAAACGATCAAATAATGTAACGACCGATAGGTTTTTCCTGACACCAAACAAAAATTGGAGATTAGGAAGTACTACAGCATGGTATAAAAACCTCCCTGTAGGTGTTAATACTATCTCCAAATGAACAAAGGAAACAGCTCAAAAAGTGGGAATTGATACCACCAACAAAAAAGTGACAAATCATTCTTATAGATCAACAGCTGTAACCCATTTGGCGAACGCAAATATACCAGTGCAACAAGTCTTGAAGATAACTGGTCACAATAACTCAAAATCCTTGAAGTCTTATTTAAACATGCAATCTACACGACATTCTGAAATTGTAAATAAGATGAGAGGGATTGAAACATCTAATAATGTTTCAGTTTCCCATACTGAATGCGGTAATCCACAAATTGTATATCAAAACTGTACATTTAACGTTCAAAATATGTATTGTAATAAATAAATAATTGTTGTAATGATTTTCCGGTAGCTGTAATTATTTACTGTCAAACTGACAGATCGTTTAAAATTTTTGACTTTTTTAAGAGGGCGAGAAAATTTATTTTCTGTCAACGTTCATTATATTCTCTCACCAAATATAACACGTGTTATGATTAATCAACGATGATACCACTCGTTAAAACCTTTAGAAAATTGAACTCGTGCTTCGCACTCGGTCAATTTTCGTCGGTTTTAACTCGGGCTATCACCGATGATAATCATAACACTAGTTATATTATCCCCGATTATTAGTTTTATGCCCTTTTTTCATTTGCCTTTTTGATGGGTAGTTAAAATTGTACAAAAAATAACGGTAAACCCCCGTAGCAAAAATATCTAACAATAAAAAAAATTAATAATCGGGGATAATATAACTAGTGTTATGATTATCATCGGTGATAGCCCGAGTTAAAACCGACGAAAATTGACCGAGTGCGAAGCACGAGTTCAATTTTCTAAAGGTTTTAACGAGTGGTATCATCGTTGATTAATCATAACACGTGTTATATTTGGTGAGAGAATATAATGAACGTTGAAAGAAAATAAACACTGAAACTTTCTGTCACTTTGACAGTAAACAATTTTATTTATTAAAAACAGGTGACAGTCAACATGGGGTGATAGAATTATCATCGATTTGATAGCCTATTCTGCGAGTTTGTTTTTGTACTTTCACCAATGAAATTAATAAGAAATGTACCATGTGACACGTGAATTATATTCTCGTTGTAATAAAGTTCTAAAAATAATAATTAGTAAGCAATACAATTAAAAAAAAAGTATACGATGATGGGGTTTGAACTCGCGATTCTTCATTAGGAATCTGAAGCGTTAAACGCTACACCAATCGGCGTTCAGCTTCCAGCTTTTTGTTAATAACTTATTACCAAAAGCAGTAAATCAATAAGCTTTTTAAGTCTTTTTCTAAATCGATTTGGGTTTTCTTCATAAAGTTTAATATTCTTTTGACGTAAAATGAATTCTTCTTTCGATTGATACCAAAATTTCTACTTACATTTGCAAGAGTACAAACTTACGAGGAAAATGATAAAATTCCATTGGATTTCCTATATTATCGTTTACAAAAAACACACTGTATAAGGCTCTACTTTAGTCCCACAAAAGAGGGAGTAAAGTAGCACTTTTACTCCCTGAGGGAGTAAAGTGTTTCCATGACAACAACAAGTAAACAACAAAAAAAAGTAATCGCGGTACATGTTAGGATTTATTATCCTGAAACTATGTGATTTTAGCGTTTGCAGACTTCAATTGTCCGAATGGCATGTAACTAAATTTTTGGAAACATTTCGAAATTTTAAATTTTTGCGATTTAGTCCTCTAGGACGTGCAAAAAATAGCGTATATACCACTGGACTAAAGTGCCTTTTAATCCCTCATGTGTTTAAACTAACATTCGGGATTAAAAGATGCACTTTAGTCCCTGAGTATATAATATACTATTTTGTACTTTGTGTTCACAATGAGCTCATTGTGTCACCGAAAACGATTTCATAATAGCGGCTATTATAACATCGTTTTTGGAGACTATTGGTTTTGTAAGATTGGTAACATTTGTTTTATATTACATATAAACACATTTCATTTTGACGCATTCTAACCTATTAAAACGCGAAAAATCATTTTATAGCGTTATCACATGTTAAACGCAAAACTCGCTAGATTGTAATGCAACGTTTTTAATAGTTTGAATTTACAATTTCCATTAAATTAATGACGCAAAGTATAAAAAAATAGTATATTATACTTCTTGTTTTATAAGACAGACGTATTGTAGCACTCGTTCCTTTGTGTTTGAGGAGTGTTTCTCCTCATTTCTCTCGTCGTATTCCAAACAACTCGTGCTACAATAGACCATCTTATACAACTCGTATAATAATATACTATTAGATACAGTTTCTATATACACTTTTCCAAGAAATTAACGCACCAACAAAACAATAACCAAAAGTTTGAAGTTAATTTGTGTCTAGACCATGTGTCCAATTTCATTGATTCTTTTTTTGTATGATACGTTTTTTTATTCGAAAATGTGAATGTACTATTGTTTTTGTCAAAGAAATTATTTTTTTATTAATACAGTGTGTAACAATTGCGACGTATTTTTTTATAAAATTTGTAACACCCTGTAACGTTTTACAGTTACACCAGCAAGTTAGAAATCATATCGTACTCTAGCCTTATCGTTTCTTAACATTCTCGTTTTTGATTCACTTTATTGTCTCGATTAGTACCG
Organism: Agrypnus murinus; assembly: GCA_929113105.1. Classification (NCBI taxonomy): domain Eukaryota; kingdom Metazoa; phylum Arthropoda; class Insecta; order Coleoptera; family Elateridae; genus Agrypnus; species Agrypnus murinus. Next base: position 89,608,391 of record OV816025.1, on the reverse strand, counting down.
GAAAAACACAAGTTTATAGCATGCTATGAAAAACTGGTAAATGTGAAAAGGCAGTTGACAGGAGTGTGTTTATTCTGTTGATAGCTGTGTTTTTCCAATATTTTTGTCAATATGGAACGTGAAATACGAAATCTTACTCGTGAAGAATGTGCCCAAGCATTAATATTGTTTGAAGAAGGTTGGAGTTATAGAAGAATTGGACAGCGATTTAATGTGGCTCATACAACTGTTTCACGAGTGGTACAAAGATACAGGGAGAAATCGAAAAACAACCCCAATTAATGGCCGATATTTGAGACTTTCAGCTTTACGACAACAACTACAAATTCAGCTACGGCAAGTAAGTGGTTTACAAATTAGTGGGAAACCATTAGACAGCAACTTAGAGCATGTAATTTGAGACCTAAAGTTCCTGCTCGTGGTCCAGCTTTAACCAGAGAGCATTGGAAGACTAGGCTAAATTTTGCCAGAGAGCATGTTAATTGGACAGAGCCTCAATGGGAACGTGTGTTATTTACAGATGAATCCCGATCTTGTCTTTACAATAATGATAGATGTCTTCGTGTATATAGACGTCCCAATGAAAGATATTCTCAGTGAAATTTCTCCAATACAACATTATTTGGGGGCGGATCTGTGATGTTCTGGGCAGGTATTTCTTTGACCGGTCGCACGGAACTTGCCGTCATAGATAATGGAAGCTTTACAGCTGAACGATACATACATGATACATGAAAACGACAGGTTTTAGATAACCTCATGGTTCCATATGTGCCATATGTAGGGCAAGGATTTATGTTAATATAGGATAATGCCACACCTCATGTTGCTCGAGTTGTGCTAGTTTATATGGAAGAAGTCGGAATTGATTCTATGGCATGGCCAGCCAGAAGCCCGGATTTAAATCCAATTGAAAATCCGTGGGATAAACTTGGTAGAAGATTACAAGAGGAACGTAATCAATTAAACATCTTAGCAGACGTTGCGCGGAGACTGGTTTATATTTGGGAAGAATTGAACCAAAATGAAATACGGTCGCTTATTTTAAGTATGAATCGGCGTTGCCAAGACGTTATTCGTGCTAGAGGCGGAAATACTCGCTATTGACACTCTTTTGTTTTGGCATTTTGTTTATATTCATTTAATTTGTTGTTTTGATATTAACTTTACGTAAATCATGTTATGCTATAAAAGTTTGTTTTTCCGGTACTAATAGAGATAATAAAGTGAATCAAAAACGAGAATGTTAAGAAACGATAAGGCTCAGTGGCGTGCGGTGAGAATTTAGGCTAGGGAAGCAACTACGATTTTAAATTTAATATACCTAGGTACCGGCGCGGATCCACGGGGGGGGGAATCCCCCCCAAAGTTTTCATATATACTTAAGTATTATAGTTAAATACATTTTGAATGTAAAAGTAGTTAATGTTTATTAATAATATTGTGCAATATATAACATTTATAAATAAATATACATAGGATAAACACAAATAATGTTTGTATAGTAATTATTATTAATTTATTTAAAACAATTATTTTCCAAAATGTCCCCCCCCTAAATAATTCTCTAGATCCGCCCCTGCTAGTACAATAAAAAACAGTGTTATAATTATTAAGCTTAAAAGTTTTTCAAAGAAGAACTTTTATACTTTATACTTATGGAATTTGTTGACTATTATTCTTTATTTAAAAAAGTATTTATAATACTATTTATAATGCGACTCGATTTTCCGGTCTTTTTTAGCAAAATACCTAGTGCAGGTTTTAATATTTGTTGTTAAATTTGAAAGTTCTGGTTTTGATCTGCCTTTCTCAACAATTTGTAATTTCTTTCCACAACTGCATGCAGAAAAATCGAATAATTTACAAACTGAACAACAAAAACATCGCGATTCGGTTGTATAGGAAGTACTCAAACCTTCGACCGAAGCAGCTGATTTTGCAGTCATGACGATAATGCAATCTTAAATTTGCATACAGAACAAACTAAATGAAATTATTTGTCTTTAAAAAAATCTAACTTATATAAATTGAAATAATAAAATGTTTCAAAATACAGTCTCATTCGCAGATTTACATTTAACAAACACTAAATCGAACAAATAACCAAATTATAATAAATAAACAATTTTGGCATGGAGCACACTAAAAATAACGTGACCTTACTACAATGTACAAGACATCCGTCGACTAACGAAGGTGCGACTGGCCGGCTGACGGGGAGAAGTGCAGTAAGCAACGAAATCAATGCTTATATGCAGTGTATGTAACACATTTGAATCGGTATTACCTTTCCGCGCAAGTTTAATAAGCTAATTTAAAACAGTAGTCTAAATAATTATACTTTTTGCTGTACGGAATTGATATTGAGCTTTAAGTTGATTAAATATTACAAATCTAAATAAACGATAACCATAATTTTATAAAAATATTTTTGTTAGCATTGTTCTTTATTTTTAATAAATTCTTAAAGGAAGTATTGCTTCCATGGACCGCACGCCACTGATAAGGCTAGAGTACGATGTGAATTCTAACTTGCTGGTGTAACTGTTAAACATTACAGGGTGTAACAAATTTTATAAAAAAAACACGTTGCAATTGTTACACACTGAATTCATAAAAAAATAATTTCTTTGACAAAACAATAGTACATTCACATTTTCGAATAAAAAACGTATCATACAAAATGAATCATTGAAATCGGACACATGGTCTAGACACAAATTAACTTCAAACTTTTGGTTATTTTTTTGTGGTGCGTTAATTTCTTGGAGAAGTGTATATGGGTCGTTCTTTCTAAACTCAACCACCGGCTAGGTCCAAAAATTAGCGCAATTTAAAAGGCCAGCGGAGGCTCATTTTAAAGCTTGAAATCTCTACTTTCGAATGCCACATGTCTCCTATATGAAAAAATATATTTCTTTTTCTATTTTTTACAACTTTTTTTGAAACTGAATACGTGTTTACCCTGTTTTAGGGGTCAAATATAATTTTTTTTATATAAGAGACATTGGAAAGTAGAGGCTTCAAGCTTTAAAATGAGTTCCCGCTGGTCTTTCTAAGTTGCGCCAATTTTTAGACCTAGTCGGTGGTTGAGTTCAGAAAGAGTGACCCATATATATTAGCTTATATCCTTAAGCCCGTTTGACATGATACTAAATTTACGCAAAAATTTAGGAGTAGATTTTTTCATACATTTTTTGCATGTTGCAAACACGACAATAAGGTAAGAAATTTATTACAAAATTTTTTGGTAAATTATTTAGATCTTGTTCTAAATCTGTGAACAAAATAATAGCGCGTAAATGCAACCTCTCTCCAGGTCGCATACATTTTTCGCCTATTTTGTTTTTTTCTTCTTTACTAAGAGAATGTTCAGTAACATATACGCAGCTGGCGCTGGAGCTATTTCGTCTTCACTAGTATCAGACATTTTCTAAATAACATAATGATAAGTAAACAGAACTAAATCCAAAGATAATTAACCAGAACCGTAATATTAAAAAAATATAAACAAACATGATGACAACTCTTGGTTATATTAAGGCTACAAATACTGCAACCAAGAATTTACTCAAATTCTTGCTTAAATTAGTATCATTTCAAACGGGCTTTAGATGCCAATGACACCAACCGTTCATAAAATTCTGATTCGGCCCTGAAATGACCAACGAGGCATTACTGGCAATTGGGTGCTTAGCTAAGAGACTCAAGAGCCTACAAACAAAGATTTTATGTGTTATAGTGAACACTTTGGCAGGAAATCATCCAGAAATGACAATCTTACAGATATGTCTTTAATCGCTTAGTTATACCTATCATCAGGCCCTGTCATTTGTCTTATGCAAAATGTGACTCCCGCCAGAAGAAAATCATTAGATCATGAAGTAATTGAAATGTTGAAAGAAGACTGTTCGTAAATAAAGCACTTTATTTTTAGTATATGGATTGTATGCAAAATGTGTATGTTATAAAACATAGCATATTCAATAAATTTAATGTTTTTAAACTACATATATCTATTACACTATTTTCTGTTAAAAATCCCTAATTAAAAATGCAAATTGTAAATCAAAAAGATTTTCATTTGTTGCAATTTGATCTCCCTGTATAATAACAAGGTTGTGTATGAATTAGTTTTAATGAGCTTTTCATGAAACCTGTAAAATGTCACTTACCTTACAAGAATAAATGTTTCTGGTACGTAAAATAGTATATTAAAGAACGAGTTTCATAAGGCAAGATTTATTGCACGAGTCCAAATTTAGAAAACGAGCCGCTTGCGACGAGTTTTCTAAAGGAGGAGTGACTTATGACTTATGAAACGAACTTTTTATGCTATTTTTTTCTATTTTGCGTCTTTTATTCCCTTTTTGAATAAAAAAATCACAATTTTAAAATTTAGGGAACTTTGTGGAAGTTGACAACACTGATGTGACATTTGAAAATTCATTGATTGGCACAGAAGATTGAGTGAAGTTTTTGTCAATTTTCTGTTTTTTTTTCAATTATTTTCTCAATGCTACCAACTTTGAAAAAGTTGGGCTATTAAAGCACTCAAATGAGCTATTAACGTACTGTTTTGGGTGCTTTAACAGCTTTATTATAGACGTAAAATATAAAATAGTATATTAAAGTATTAGTGTCATAAAACACGATTGTGTGCGCACGCGTTCGAGTTTAGAAAACGACCCGCGTATCGTAGGACAAGCTAGAACGTCTTATGAAACTAATACTTTATACCTACTATTTTTTTTATTTGCGTTATTTCATTATTAAATAATTTAAAAAATTACTTAGTTTTAAATAAAATTTGTTAGATATTTTGGTATATAAGTATAATAGGGTCGTTGCATGGAATTTAAATTTTGATATAACTTGTATATTTTATTAGTATAACTGTTATCTAATGTACAGGTCCACATAAAATGGATAAATGCATTACGATAACTTAATAAAACGAATTTTAAGATTAAATCAAGATATATACAGGTCTGGTAGAGCAGCTCGCCGCCATTTTGTTGGAGCTAATTGCTAGTTTAAAAAAAAACACTAGATTGCAGCATCATATCAAGATCTGTCAATAAATTGTCATCAATCTGACAATTCTGAAGTTTTTTTAAAATTCGAATTTCTTGTGCAAGTTATTTGTCTTATTTTAACTTTAGTGTTAGCTTGTTGCGTTATTTTGACTTTAGTGTTAGCTTGTTGCTGTGTTTTTTTCATTTTAAGTGGCATTTATTACCACTGTGAAAAATGAAGAAGTGTAAATTTTGCGGCTTCGTGAAACTTTTAAAGGAAGATTTGGCCCTCTTTCACGTACCAAAGGTAAAATGTAAATTAATATTCGATTTCAAACAAAATAACTTTTAACTTTAATAAATAACTTTTAACCAAACTACTTACTGTTTTTGTTGTGGATAAAAACTTTCGTTATATTTACATTTACCACTGGCAGCGTTTCTTAAATGATTCATTCATGGTATGGCACCTACAACCCACTAGGGTTTTAGTGGATTTAGCCTCCTTTATAAGCCTCTTCCACTGTTCCTTATTCAATTTCCTTAAGACTTCCAACACTGCATCTTCCTATCTTATTCTAGATCACCTAGCTAGGATGAATTGAGGGAGTTTCCAGTTCCTTCTAAGTCGCCCTCAATTATTTTCTAAATTACTCTCTCTCCGGTCTCCGGACATTCAGGAAACATGTTCAGCCCATCGAAGTACTGCCTTCCTTGTCATCCCCATTATGTCTGTCCAAGATGTCTGTCTCTTGGTAATTGGTATAATCTGGCCAGTTCATGATTATATCTTATTCTATTTACACCTTGATCATCCTCCACTGGTCCACATATTATCCGTTTTAGAATTTTTCTTTTAAACGCACACAATCACAACAACAGGATTGGTCAAATGATGATTCGCAATAATTGCAAGTGATGAATTTTAAAACACAATTCACATTAAAACAGAAATTAATAAATAATAATAATAATTAACTACACTAATGTATTTCTAAACACGTGGCATTCGTGGCAAATGATAGATACATAACCTAAAATTAAAATTTGTGTCAATTTTTGAAGTACCTTGGTAAGGTTGCGCCATCTATTTTCCACAAAGTAAACGGCTTACTAGCTCTCATTTTTGACACAATTATTTACATTGAAACATAGGCAAGCTGTTCTACTAGACGTCTATATATCTTGGATTAAATATTTTCCGTCCTTTTCTATACATCTGACGTCATAATGCTATTACTTACATACCACGAGATCATTTGAATTTATAATTAAAGTTGGCTGTGATTTTTAAATTAGATTGGCAACACTAACTGTTCACTTCACAGTTTGATTTGAATTGTCAAAGTGACGCTCCAAAATGTTTAATCTAGAACATAAAATTGCATAACCTCTAATTTACACAGCGAGTCAATTGGCAGGATCGCCAAACGTATAAAAAAATTCCCGCCTACTTTAATTTTAAATTTAAATGATCTCACGGTATTTTGTCTCAATACACCACATGCGAGGACTATGACGTTGTTGTACTAGAAAAGGACAAACAAATTTAAAATTGTAAATTGAATAACTTGCTAACGCCTGCGTTAAAAATTTTGAATAAAATACGTCGAGTTATTACTAACTCTATAGAATATAAAAACGTTAAGATATTGCCTCCTTAAGAAAATACGTTCACTATTCACCTCGTTCTCATCTATAGTTTCGCAAAATATCTTCAATAAACGGAAAATTTAAGGAACTAATTTTAATTGTATTTGACTGCCCATCCTATACATCAAATTCATTTTAAAAATCTTACATTCTGGTAAACTAAAGTTGGTATCAATGAAAAGGTTATTGATTTTTATTTGAATTCTGTTGGCGCAAGTGATTACACATTGTCAGCCTAGTAACATAAATTTTGACATTTGTATATATACGTGTAAAGCTTTGTTATTATTTTTATTTACACTTTATATTATATTAAACTGTGATACGTATGCATTTAATAACGTACTACGTAAGGCGAAATCATTCCTTTAGCTGTATTAAGGAAAAAAGGTAGTTTTTAATTTAATAAAATGGAAGAAACATTGATGCTGGTGTCCCTTGTGTTGGTTATGTTGATTGGGTCTTATCTTGCTGGTTCGATACCTCTCTTCATAAATTTATCAGAGGTAAGTCTGCTAGACTTTATGCCACATGATATATTTAAAAACAGTTACATTTAATTGTTTTTAACATTAATATTGTTGACACTGCAATCTCCAGATGGTTTATTTTTTTAGGGAAAGTTAAAGAAAGTAACTGTCTTTGGTTCTGGTTTACTAGTGGGCACAGCCTTAGCTGTTATAATTCCAGAAGGTGTAAGATCTTTAACCAATGAAACACATCCTAAAGAAAAAGTGAACGATAGTATTCAAATGATTCATAAGCATGGAGATCCTTTCTCAGTAATAGGCTTCAGTTTAGTATTGGGATTTGTATTTATGCTTCTGGTTGATCAGGTAAACTCAAACCTAAAAGAAATGTAAAGGATTATATTATGTTGTTCTTGTTTTAACAGATTTCACAGAGCAGAAATGAATCTGTCAGTCCTTCAGAACGTAATGTAACTGCTACGGTAGGTTTGGTGGTTCATGCAGCCGCCGATGGTGTAGCGCTTGGTGCTGCTGCAACTACAAGTCATACAGATGTTGAGATTATTGTATTCTTAGCAATTATGCTACATAAAGCCCCTGCAGCATTCGGATTAGTCACGTTTCTTCTACATGAAGGAATTGAAAGGTAATCTCTTTATCATATACTTACATTTCCTTACAATTCTCTTATAAAGATTTTTATTTTTAGACAGAGAATAAGGAAACACTTGTTAGTGTTCTCTTTGGCTGCACCAGTTTTAGCTTTATTGACCTATTTTGGTATAGGACAAGAACAGAAAGAGCGATTTAGTTCCATAAATGGAACAGGTACATAATCAAGTATTAAAATATTTACGTTTTTTACTGTAAAAAAACTTTTAGGTATAGCGATGCTGTTTTCTGCTGGCACATTTCTGTATGTTGCAACAGTACATGTCTTAGCCGAATTAACACAAAAAGGTCACCATGAACACTCCTACACTCGTGTACAAAATGCTGAAGCAGGAATTAAAATTGTACAGAATCAACAAACGAGTTTACAACATTCAGAATTGCTCATTTTAGTGTTAGGGTGTTTAGCTCCTTTAGTTTTAACTTTTATCCATCATCATTAAAGACAAACTGTAAATTGTTGATTTTTTATGTAAAGGAAACTTGAAGTTTTATTTATTTGTTTTTATCCAGAAGTGTGAAATATGCATAAATATTTTAAACGTAATCTACTAATGTAGTACTTGGATGTAATTATTATTATGTATAAAAAGTCTGTAAAGCAACCTGTGCAATGAATACAAACTTATTTAAATTAGCCGCGTTTTATTAACTATTCGTCTATAGATGTCGCAAGCAGTAGTTTTCCGTTGCATATACGTAACAACAAACGAGCAAGATAGAGAAACACGTCTAGTGTGCGTTAGAAAGTGATAGAAATATAAAATATATCGTAACTTTATTCTAAAAAAATTATTGAGCATTCGGCGACGAACAGTTCATGGAGAGTGTTCATCCGCCATTGTTGTATAGTGAGCAGACATTTTCACCGCCATATTGCACGACCATCTTTTATAAACAATAAATTAAATTTGTTATATTTACAAAATTATGGCGGACCAAAGTATAATGTGCGAGGTGGAAATTCAACCGGACATCCAAGAGTGCGTTGAAATCGAGACTATTCCAGTAGATATGCCTGATACTGTAGAAACCATCGTAGAATGCGGGGAACCGATGATTCCGATGCAATCCTTGGAAGGACGAGATATTATTTTGGAGCCCCAGGAAGAAATTATAGACGAGTCAGGAGACCCTTTAAACCTATACGATGTCCCCGTACCCGACGCTTCTGATATTTATATCGAGTCTTCCCCTGGACCTTCTATTAAACGAAAGAAAAATAACTCGACCCTTAAAAATCGTGGCGTTTTAATTAAAAGTGAAGCTATGCTGTGCGGCGACATGGCAATAGAAGCTAAACCGAGGAAATGGGAACAGAAACAAGTACAAATTAAAACAATGGAAGGCGAATTTTCCGTGACAATGTGGGCTTCGGGTACAAGCGACGGTAAGTGGAATTTTCCTCTTTGTAACTTCTTCCGTGACAACGCCCTAATACAGCCTGTATCGAATATCGGGTCGAAATTTAGTATTTCGTTTTGTTTTCCAACGATCTTGAATTGTAAACACACTGGTCACGAATATTAAACACTGGTTTTTGTTGCAAGCAAGGAACTTGTGCGGGTTTGCATCACTTTTTGTAATTGATGGGGTCACTTGGCATGCTGTTATATCAGTCTGTAATGATTTAATGATTAATAATTACTGATTTTTTGATTGTTTTCACGAGCAATAAGTATTTGTTTTGGTACACAGCGGCCATAACTAACATTTTCTGCCATATTATTAAATGGCTCCTGAATTTTCGAATGGAAGTTGCAATGGCTGACAAAACGCCATTATGGTTTTTTGTTTTTAATGGAATACTGCTATGGTTACATGAGAAAATGAGTGAAATAAAACGTTTTAATAGTGATATTAGAATAATTTTAAGATGTATTGCATGGTAGGTGTATTTTGAACAATGAGATTTGATTAAATAATAAAAATATTCCATCAAGTCATTGATGTCAATATAATTCCATGCAATTACCGATAGATGGCAGTAGGTATAATCATTTTAAATATAATTGCGGGAATTCGAATGCATGAGGTAATTTTTATTTCAATTTTCATTCACTTAATTATTTAAATTGTTAAACAAATTATAATCATGTTACAATTTACATAATTAAAGAGGAAAAAGGGCGAATCTATAATTAATCAGATATACCACAGGACCAGTAGTGGGCCGAGGAACTCTTTTGAATTGGAAACTAAAAGTAATTCCATATTATGTATGGATTTTAATCATGATTTTTGACTAATATTCGTAGCTTTATTAAAAGTCACATAACTCAGTAAGATAAGACCTACAGTAAACAAAAATTTAGTAAATAATCTACAGGACATGTTGCTTTACAAAACTAAATCTTGAATATACAGGGTATAGAATAGCTCGACACAATACAGTTTTATGTGCATTTTAGTTAAAACTTTTATATTGTTTCCTCTAATTATTTTACAGTAAAGATATTCCGGAGCGCTGTAATAAGAAAATTTACCAATCGAATGATGCTCTTGGATATGGATTACCTTTGATCATAACTGGAAAAAGTAAAGAAAATAAAACTTTCGTTTTTGCAAAAATCAGTTGTGCCTTGGAGACTTTGGAACAATGAAAATCGAGGTTGAAAATCATTTTTGAGGTTAGATTGAACTGCTTGATTATTGGATTAGTATTATACTGCCCTGTTAAGGATAAAGATAAAGGACGAATCTGCATAATTGTAAGTTTTCAGAAATCAATAAAAAACTAATTGTTATTGTGTCATCCAAAGCGTTTTTCGTTTTATATTAAAGTTTTTAAACTTTATATAAAATATCAACTTTAACATAAAACAAAAAATGCTTTGGATGGCACAATAACAATTAGTTTTTTATTGATTTCTCAAAAATTAGTTATGCAGATACGATCTTTATCCTTAACAGGGCAGTATAAAAGAGGAAAATTATAATCGGATGGTACTCCTCAGACAAGATGTAGCTATGATTGATAGTTTAGGGAAGAAATTGTAAGATTCTTTGACAGTAAAGGTTCTTAAAGGTTGAGCAAATAATAATTTTATTGGAACAAAAAAACATAACAAAGTAACTTTTTTTTTTCACTACTAGCTTTAAAACATACTATTATCTAGTCTGTTGTCACCTTGTGAAGTTAGCCTTCTTGCCTAGTGGTAAATAATTTTTTATTATTGACTACTAGTCAATAATCCAGATTTTAGTGTAACACGGGGCAAAAATTCATCCCATTATACACTGGCATCCAGGAAAAAATCCGTGATCGCGATAGTACGTTTTTTATGTGAGAAGAATAAAAGGAATAAAAGTACTAGTAGTGAAAAAAATAATATATACACCACGGTTGTGAAGTGTTTTCTAGAGCCTCTCATCTTATATCCCTCGATGATGCGCATCTCGGGATCTAATAATGCTCGGCTCTAGAAAAAACTCTTCACAACCTTGGTATATAATATACTATACTATAACAAAGTTTAAGTAATTTGCACTTCCTTACATTAAAAAATACTGCAAAACATTTATTGAATTCAGGTTTTCAAACAATACTTGATTTTTGATCGTTCCAATATTTCCAAGGCCTATCTGTTTGTTGCATAAATGGAAGTTTTATTTTTTTTTCCGGTTACAATCAAAGGCAATCTTTAACCAAGGGCATTATTCAATTCATAATTTTTTGCTTTACAGTAAAGATATTAAGGAGTGCCCTTAATATCTTTATTGTAAAATAATAAGGGGAGATAATATTAGGGTTTTAAATAAAATGCATGCAAAACTGTATTGAAGTGGAGCTATTTTACCCCTGTAAGCTGGAAAGATGGTTTTACATTTATAAGAAGGTATGTTACTTATAAGTAATTTTTAATGGCTATACAAAATTTATCATAACATTTACTACTATTTTTTTTACTTTGTTATGGATTCTAACATCTCGGGGTCATACGACTTCATGAGATTGATCTTACTGACAAAAAGTCTTTCACGAATCCAGACTCAGTCTTTTGTTGTCGGAGCTGGAGTTGCTCAGTATCAGTTGCAGCAGCATTTACTAGTTTTGAATAGAGTGATGGGTATTATTACACTTGGCCAACTGGGCCAATGTTTAATTTTATTATATTCTTAGCTCATGAATATTATTAATAAATAAATGAACATAAAATCCAACCATAAATTTGTGATATAATATAATGTTAATTCTTTTTTTTTAATAATTTTATTGCCAGCTCAGCACTAGGTGCTATACATGACAGGGTGAATAGTATGTTTTTAACGTTACATCACTATGTACTATTCTACATTATTGTTTGTTGATTAATATGTAATTAATTTAACAATACGAATGATGAAAGGTGTATACACTAGATAAAAGTCGTTCTGGACTGAATAACTGATCATTCACTATCACTGCCTATTAAATCTATCGGTAGCTTTCTTTTGAGTCTAGTGTGTATCGAACATTTCCCCAGATTATAATGTACTGCACCTTCACACCGATCAATGTTACTATAGAAAGATTCAGTCACTGTCATGATGTATTCTTCGATTTCGGGGATGCCTGTTTCTCTGTGCAGCTGAGTATTTCTTGTGAACTATTCAGCGTTATTATACGTAGAATTTTATTTTGTAGAACTTGGAGTTTTTTCAACTTGGTTTTTGCAGTTGAACTCCAGATACTGCATCCATACGTAAAAATAGGCCTTATGATAGACGTATAGATAAGTGTGCCACATTTGATTTTTAGTGAGGATTTTTTATTCATTATTGGATACAGCATACTTAGTCGCGCGTAGGATTTCGATAGCTTTTTATTGATATGGAAACTCCATGTTAGTCGTTTATCTAAATGAATTCCGAGGTACTTTACTGCACTGTCTTTAGGGTTCCACTGTATTGGGGTGTTGTTTATGACGATATCTGGAGGCCGGCGTAGCGTAAAAATTTTTGATTCGCATTTGTCTGCGTTTATATTTATGAACCATTTGGTAAACCACTGATTTAGTTAGTCGATACTCTGTTGAAGCTTGAGGCCTGCCCTGCTTATATCGTATTGTTGTGTGAGAATGGCCGTGTCGTCTGCATACATTGCTAGGTCACTTCCAGGTATGTCAGGTATATCGCACATATATTAAATAAGGTGGGACCCAGTAGTGAGCCTTCTGGGACACCGGCATTTATGTGGTGGGTGGTCGAGAAATATGAGTTTACCGGTACCTGGAAGGTTCTGTCAGTTATGAATGATATTATTGTCAGGAGTAGATAGGTGGGAAGGTTCATTTTAATCAGTTTGTATGTAAGGCCTTTTGTCCAGATGCGGTCAAATGCTTGCGCTACATTAATAAATACTATTAGAGTGTGTTTTTTGTTTTCAAACCCCTCTTCTATTTTTTCAGTAAGCCTCAGTAGTTGGTGTGCAGTGGAGTGATGTAGTCTAAAACCAAATTGAAGATGTGGGAGAAGGTGATTTTCATTTAGAAATTGTTGTAGACGAGTTAACAGCGCATGTTTAAGAAGTTTTGAGATCAACGATAGTAGGCTTACAGGACGAAAATTTTGTGGGTTGTCATGTTTTTTGCCAGGTTAAGGTATCATCACTATGATGGCCTGTTTCCAGGCAGAAGGAAAATATCCTATTCTTAGGCTGGCGTTGAATACTGCTGTTAGATATGCGATAGATTTGTTCGGTAGGTTTTTGAGTAGTATGTTTGGAATCATATCCTTTCCAGGCGTCTTCTCAGTTTTTAGTTTGCTAATATCAGGCTTCATAGTGACACCCCTATAACCCCTATAATATCCCTATTTTAATTTGACCCCCCTAATTTATCCCTATTTTCAAAATTAGGCCCCTATTTATCCCTATTTTAATAATCTTATCTGTTTTATATGAGTTTTTCCTAGAAACATTGTTTTTTCCGTAATAAATGCGTTTAAAAGCCGGCGCCAATCTATTGACGAACTCTTTTGTCGATGATGATCGACAGTTATCGTTTTACTTTCGAGGGTGCATAAATACAAAGCATACATTAACGAAGTAATACGAGTTTGAGCTGTGATTCCTGCTTTTACGTTCGGTATAGCCTTGGGTATAGCATACAGTTTTGAGCATACACATCCAGGTTGTTGTGCAAATCAAACATAACCAAACTTTCCATTTGGTTTTACCGCCTTGAGATTGCTGTTGCTGATGCTTATTATTTCATCAGGTAAAAGTAATAATTTATTATACTATCTGCAAGTCGAATTTAAGAATATACCTATTTATTTTATTTAAGACAACAAATTATCTATTAGGAAAGATGGTTGGAAATAAAAGATCCGAATAATAATTTTATTTCCGACTGGGCTAAACCAAAACACAATGATTTATTTTCATGTGTTTGTTTCATTTGTAACACTTCCATATCAATTTGCAAAGGAATCCAGAATTTAGAGCAACACGCAAGTACACTAAAACATAGAAGTAACCTTTTTAAAATAAATTTTGTCCAACAACGATTAGCAACTGTACCGAATAAGCAATCAGTGGAGAAACAATTAACTTTATTTAGTCCTAGGGAAGCAACCTCTAGGGCAGAATTACTGTGGTGTATTGAAAATGTGATTAGTGATAGTTCTGTAAACTCGTGTAACGGAAAAAAAGAGTATTTCAAGTCATGTTTCCTGGTGCTGTACCTGAAAATTTTTTGCTTTCATCAAGCAAAGCTCAGTATCTTATTAATGAAGCTCTAGGTCCCTACTTTAAAAACATTTTATTGAATGACTTGCAATGTGAATCAGATATTTATTTTACATTACAATATGATGAAACTAGCAATGTGGAAAGCAAAAAAGAATTGCAGATTAATGTAAGGTACTGGTCTAACATTGAAAACTGTGGTAAAAATAACCATTTAGTTACTTTATTGGGAAGGCTGATGCAAAAACTTTAGTTATTTATTAAAAGCTATAGACTCCCATAATTTAATTAAATGTTAATAAGAAGGTTTTCAGGTTATTTAATGAGGAGAAAACTAAGGGTAATAAAAAACCTATGGTAAACATTGGAACCTGTCCACTACACGTACTTCACAATGCATTTTTGAAAGGTCTAGATACGTTGTCTATTGATATATCGAATTTTATAATTTACGTATATTATTATTTTCGTGCAAGCTGCTCTCTCATTGACTCATGGAAGTGCTGATATTGAAAGAGGGTTCTCGAGATCAGGTCGCTTGTTAACTGAAGACAAGAGTAAAATGAAAGAACGAACATTAAATGCTAAATTAGCTGTAGTTAATGGATTAAAAAAATATAATAATATGACACATTTAGTACCTATTACAAAAGAGTTACTAAATTTGGCACAGCATGCACATAATTCATACCAGTTATATTTAGAAAACGAAAAGAAAATGGAACAAGAGAAAAGACTGACAGAAATTGCCAATGCAGAAAGATTAGAAAAAGAAAGACGGATATTAGACAAAATTTCAAATGAAAAAAAACACCTGCAAGATTTTTAGAACGTGATTTGAAGGCTGCACTGGATTCATTAATATTAGCTGAAAGATCATCTGAAACTATGCAGAGTTTAAGTTCATGTTATTGTTCAATAAAGAAAATTTTTCTATCTGATGTTTTCGTTACCTCATGCATACGAAGGCAACAAGTAGATAACTGCTACAATAAGTAAGGTAATGCACAAAAGTTATAATTAACTAAAATGTCAATAAAAAATGTAGATATACAGGACATACGTCAAAATAATTGAAATTCGTATAAAAACCATTATTTTTATGTACCATCATGAAAACATGAAAAATGTCTGACCCCTATTATATCCCTATTTTGAAACAACTGGACCCCTAAAACCCCTACAATCAAAGGTCATTTGCACTATGAAGCCTGTAATATATTTTTTATTTCAGTTGGAGATATCGGTTCCACAAGTGTGATGGCATTGAAGTCATGATTTTCAAGTTCTCTTTCAATGAATTGTACATGATTCATATTATTATGGTTGAGGGGGGTTGTGAATGTATTCTCCAGTTGCTCGGCAAATATTTCAGATTTGTATTTATCATGTGAGATTGGGATTCCTTGTGCTCGCGGTGTTGGAATAGTAGTTGGTTGCCTGAGGAATCTTTTCATGGTTTTCCACATGTTTGAGTCCCCTGGATTTAGCGAATCTATATAATGATTGTAATTTGATCATCAGTCTGATCATTCTATTCAGGTATACTTTAGCAACTGGATCTCGGGTATTTTGCCATAATCTGCGAACTCGATGTTTTTCTCTTATTACTTGTAAAAGATGTATCGGGGGACTTTGGGTATCACAGTGGTTACGTGGTCGAACATTTTGAGTGGATAATTGTATTGCGCTAGCGGCAGCTGTTGTAAATATTTCTATGGTGTTATTGATGTTCTCTAAAGTTGCTATAGGCTTCATCCATTTTCATTCGGAATTGGTCCCAGTCAACTGGGCCAGTGATCAGTCGTGGGAGTTAGGGGTAAGAGTAGGGAGTGCAGGTTAACTTAAATATGACGGGTAGGTGGTCAGAGTCAAGCTCAGTTAGGACTGTCTGGTTTAGAGGGAGTTGGAGGTTTTTGTGGACTATTATGTCTAAGATATCCGGTAATTGGTCTCGCTTGTAGGGAAAGTTGGTATATTTCCGCTAGACCGCTAGAAATATCTTGATTTCCTCCTGGAGAAGTTGGTTAGTGAGGGATTTTGTAAGAGGAGATAATTCTCAATGTGGCAGTATTTACCAGTGAGAGGCTAATTCCTACGGCTTCTAACTGGTGTATATTATCCAACACTAGAGGGATGACAGCAAGTTTGCATTTTATTATTGCAGATCCACCACATCCAATTGCATTTTCTCGATCTTTTCTGAAAATTTGATAGCCAGGGATAGAAAACTTTTTGTTTTCGATAAGATGGGTTTCTATGATACATGCAAGATCAATATTATGTCGGGCTAAGAATCCTATAAAGGTTGCTCGTTGTTGCTTTAGTCCATTAGCGTTCCAGATAAGATAAGAAACACTAGAACACGTCAATTTTGTTTTAATTTAAGGCACATTGTGAGGTAAAGCACATGTTATTATTGGTGTCCTAGTTTGAGCAATGATGACGTTACAATTGTTTTCAAATGGCAACACCGACTTTTTCTTTTCAAGTTTGATAGACCTTTTCATCCACTAAATAATGATGTACAACTTTAAATACTGTGATCACCAGTGCCTTGTATAATATTGAGTATCCAAGGCAACAATAATGTAAACAACTCAGAAATTAATTCTTTTATAAAGATTTGAACGACGTGATTTGAACATCCAACCATCTACCAGAAAATTTATCCATATTTCAAGATACTTTGCCATTTTGGACTCGGTTGGGCTCCTTTACTCAAACCCAAATCCTGTTACTACATCCATTACTGATAAATAAGATAAATAATACTTAAGTCCTTTTATTTTCGTATAATACCTGCCATTAATATGTCGAACAATTCAAAAGTCGAACTTCCAAGTTTCAACCAGACATCGTATTGTATTTTAGCTTAGTAGAACGTTATTTTCAGTTTAATCATATAGTCACACAGAATTAGAAATTTGATTTAGTAATTTTGCACCTCCCAGATAATGTTTTACAGAGCTGCCAATCTGTGACCATGAATCCGCCTGCTGATAACTTTTCCATATTGAAGGATTTCCTTGTGAGAAGATACACTAAAAAGCATTTTACTAGCATAAACACTTTAGTGTCCAAATCAACCCTAGAACAATCTGCCTTTGACTTTATTATTAAATAATTTTGACCCAATGTGCTCACGTACAATTATCAGAAATCTTTATAAAAGAATTATTTTTAACTTGTTTTCATTTGTTACCTTGGATACTCAATCTTATCCAATAATGATGGTGATCATCACATTTATTCTAAAACCATTCAAAGAAAAAAAACGCAGTTTTTACGTTTCTATCAAGTTGCTTTACAGTCGCAACTGCATCTTATGCTTGCAATCACAAATTCTCGTTAACAACTTGATGGAGACAAGGGGGGGAATAAATGTAATAATCACCGGTGCCTTGGATAAGATTGAGTATCCAAAGCAAGAAACAAAAACATGTCAGAAATTAATTTCTAAAACAAGCACTCAAAACATTAATTCTCTCCTGTTTAACAGTGAAAGAATAAAGCTTATAAACCACAATTCGTCTTTTTTTACTTGATGTAATATAGCAGTTATTACAGTACTTTACATTCTTTACATAATTGTTCAACATAAAGCAGCATGTCAAAACAAAATTAATTTAATATTTTAATTAAATTGTTTAAATTGTCCACTGTTTGCTCAATGATTTCTGAGTCAATGTTGTTTATTTCGCCACGAATCCGTGTTTTTAGTCCTCTAAACTGTTTGGCCTTTTGAGGTACACTCACGATTTTAGATGCCTCATAAAAAGAAATCAAAGTTCGGTCTGGTGAGTGTGCTGGCCAAACAATTAATTGGACCACATTGCCCTATCCGTTTATGGGGGAGGTGCTAGAACTGCCAAACATGCACACTCCCAGTTTCTTCAAACTTGGCAACAATCCTACTCAGGGGCGGATCGTGAATTTGTGGGGCCCTGGGCTAATACTACTTAGGGGCCTACCTAATTACTCAACTAATTGCCATTTTGTCAAAAAGCTGTTTTCTATAGTGATGTAGGTATACGATATAGGAAAAAATAGGACAATAAAATATTTTATCTATATAAGAATAAAATATGACTTAGTGTTTGTATATACAAACAGCAACTGTACGACATTATTGCAAAATAAATTGACAGGTTATGTGAGGTTATGTTATATAAATTATAAAGCACCCTTTCTGCATTTTTGTGCTGCAAATTCCTTTATTTGCTCATCACATTGTAAGTCCTTTGTTAAATCGCAATTTATGGAAAGAACTGATAAATGATTTAGTCGCTAGTTCGGCATTGTTGTCCTATATTTGTTTTCTATATATGACATCCTGGAGAAAGAGTGCTCTGCTTCACACCTAGTGATTGGTAACGTTAAAAAAATCTTTAAGATGGTATAGCAATTTGGGAAAACATCAACAAGTTTCTTTTCATAAATTAGCATAAAAACGTTCGTGAACGTCATCTGGATAATAATCAATAATGTTACGTACACTTTCCAGATCTATGTGTTCCATATTTTTGTCTTGCAAATCCATTCAAAATTTAAATTTTTTGCTACATGTCTCATAGACTTGGCTTCTTTTATTTAAATCCACAATCAGCTTCTCCAAAACAACGTTGAGCGTGTCTCTTTTAAATTTTTCTGCGACGTATACTCAGACTTTATCTGTAGACTTACCTGAAAATTTTGAAGTAATGCATCTCTTATTTATGTCACTGTAGTCTGTTCCCACACTAGTACTTAATTTTTTTACTTTCTCTTCGTATTTCTTTAGCTTCTGATCTGATTGTTGCCTTATGTTGTTAACGAACTCTTTTAAACTTAATATTGCCTTTACAAATATCTAAACCAGGGCTCTGTATTTTTTTATTAACCAAATTAAATTTCTCCAAAATCTCAGGGTTATCAACCTTATGATCGGACTTTTTTTAATTTTAGATATTTTTTTCACAATATCTTCTATTATTTTCAATGGAGGCTGGGGGCCTTTTGTACCCGCAGGGCCCTGGGCTGCAGCACAAAAAGCCCTTAAGTAGATCCGCCCCTGATCCTACTGACCGTTTAATTATGAAGTTGGCATTCTGTTGGGATTTTGTTCATTAAATAATTGACGAACATCCTGCTGGGTTCGTAATCTGCCACCATCATTAAAATTTGGATTATTTCTCATTCAGCTAAGTGAACCATTTTAAATTTGATTTAAATAAAGATTGTATGGAAATTGCTCTGTAGAGAAAATATTTTAAAATAATTTGTTGGCATAATTTGACGTACTTGATAGCAAAGATATTAACATAACAATCACTTGATTAGCGAGGTAGTAAGACTGATATTCTTATTAATTATGTTTAAAAATTATCTTTAGTTACTAAACGTATAACGTCTAAGACATTAAAAAGTTTCAAACACAAAGTTGTGTAAAAATGACAAATGTTAATTATATTTAAAAATTCTTATTTATGGCATAAACCATGAGCAAGTATGTGATTTCTCTCTTTCTCACATGTATTGCTATTCTTTATTTTTCCTTTGCTTACACTTGAAAACCGAAACTCAAAGCGAAGTTTTACCAATACTATATACATAAACAGTCTGTTTGATTTAAAGCGCCCTGCTTCATAGCAGCTTTATTTTTGGCCAGAAATGGTATAAACCAGATATATTGTTAAATGGCATAAACTTTTCTATGTTCTGGTTCAGAAAATTCTGTATTTACTAAATCGGCATGAGAGTGATGATGTCATCACAATTCTTACTTATTTGTAACCTCTCCTACCTTATGTGTAGAGTGTAGATTGTTTTAAATACCTAAATATAAACTAAAAGAATTTTGATAAAACTGGTCAAAAAGCTGCCAAAAAGAATTCAGTAATAGTCCTTTTGGTATCTGCCAAACTTGCTACAATGCTTGGTTGTTTGGAAATGCACAATTGCAAAATGATTTTCTCCCTGAATGTTGGCTGTATCCGCATAATGATTAAATGTTTTTTATTAAAGATACTGCACCATCACACAGAGCTGTCCAAACTCAAACTAGTTTAGCAGAAAACACACAATTTTTTGTTACCGCAACTCATTGGCCACCAAATACTCCATATTGCAATTTTTTTAATTACTCTGAATGGAGCACTGTCCAAGAAAGAAATTATGAATGGCTAAGAGAACATTTTGAAAAACCTATGTCAACTTCAAAACTTCTTATAAATAATAATAATAAATAGATAGCATAGGTGTGGTAAGAAGTTTCTATGAATTAAATTAGAATTGCTATTCTGCAATTTAAACCTAGGTCATGGACTGTGCCAATTCAACACAGTTATAGAAAAATTAAATAAAATACAATAGTCTTAGTTTCTCACAAAGATTTTTTATTTAAAGGATACCGGTTTCGGGCAGATGCAACTGCCCTTTTTTCAATCCGCTAAATTACTACATTTACAGAAGATTTATTTATAGAAAAAGATTTTCAAAGATTAAAGAAAAGCTATTTCTTGTTGTATCTTTAGTAACATGTTTGTTTATCTTTCTTTTACATAATGACACAGGTATTGTGTCAAAACAATTGTCAGGTATATTGTAATAAATTTGTGAAGCTTTATTATATGCTATCAGTGCTAAGAAATTTACGTTATAAATTCTGGAAATGGAATTTTACAGTCGAGTAATATGTAATGGACAAGGCGACAAAGGAGCCGAGTCTAAAACATTGAAATGAGACTATAAGAACATTTCCAGGCCGTTTAGTGTAATGTGTTTTATTTCATTCTGCAATTATTGAATTATTGGTTTAATTTAAAAAATACTCAAAATAAATTTGCAAATTCAAAATATGGACATCTACGATGAATGATTACAGTCATACCTGACTGTAAGATCGCATTTTCCGTACTGTATTCACTAACGTAAACATGGATAATATGATACAGTATGTATCATATGTAAACCTAACCTCTAAACTTTATCGAAAATGTCAATATGTATAGTTTGGCTTGCAGAAATTGGTTTTTATGACCGATATTTCACAACAATAGTTATTATTCCAACAAAGAACTGTTTTAGGCTTGCTGCTTAAAACCTTAAATAAAAGGGTACTTTGAACTTACATTGATACTGACAAATGCTATCAGGTAAGTATTTATTAGGAAATTTTTTAAAGGTATAACTTTAAATTTTTAAAAACTTCATTTATTAAGACAGAAAAAAGAAAGTTAAAAGAAAAAAAGATAAGAGACACAACCAAAATATTCATTTTTGTTTCTTATACCTGTTAAATGCAGTTTTGTAGGGCAAGGGTATAAACGGGTTTTTGCAAATTGAAATTTATGTCTCAGAAAAATACTATTCCTAATATCAAAAGAATTAAGGGATAGTCTAAAAGTTTCAAAATATAAGAAATTCCTTTGTATTTTTGCTTCCTATTTATATTATCCATTTTTGTAGTATCTATTTTCATTTGACGTAATCAAATTTTAATATAAATCCCAAAGAAATATGAATTATTTCTATTCCGTAATACTTAAATTATATTACCTCAAAAAAGAAAAACAAAAATGAAAAGAAGAGGGCGTCGAATACAAGTCCATACAACTGTTGTTGAATGCTCTTTCTAAAGATATTGTAACAAAAGGCATTACTGTCGGTACTTGAATCTCAGAGCTATAAAAACCAATTTCTGCAAGCCCGACTATAAAAAGAAATAAACAAAGTTCAACGTATTCAAAACTGTGCCATTAACAACTATGAATCTAACATTCAGTTCTTTTGAGGGCAAGGTATTGATAATTATGAAGCTGCTTATGAATTATCATGTATGCCAAAAAGATCAGCGATTAGTAAGATGTCAATGTCAATTTTCTACTAAAGTTTACTAAATTAATTTAACAATAAAACGCCAAAATTCTCTATCTGTATAATTCAGACACATTAAACAAACCAAAATCACTGCAAAAAGAATCCCTTTTTTTACAGAAGAATTTTATCGCTCCCTTTAGATGTGATTTTGTTTGCTTATGTTTATGTAAAAGGCAGCCATACTTATGACTTACAGATGATATAGCACAAATTCAACCTTTGTGTTACTGCTTAGGAAAACTGCAGAAAACCTTAACTAGATCTGCCAGCACCGAGATCCGATCCGCTTGGGTGAGAGACCAGCACGCTAGTAGCTACACTACCAAGGCTATACCAACGATAAAGCAATAATTATCTGACTTATTACTGTGCTACTTTTTCAAAGCTTAGATATTAGGTAACCTTTTGCTTGGGTTCATTAAAATATCGTATCAAATTCTCATAACTTTATTACCAACAATTGGAAATAATCAACAACCAAGCAACTTTTTATAAACTGCTGTGGATGTGAGATAGAATTTCAGGATTGGAAGTCTTGGCATAAACTCCAGGTTTCCTTGGAGCGGCACATCCTGCTCCCCAAGAGACAATACAAAGTGTAACAACCCGCCGATAATCATTTAATTATCATACTAAAATATTAGGACATCAGGTATATATTTAATTAAATTGTTTAATCTTTATTAATTCATAAATTACTTTCATAAAATGCTGAAACTGCGTTTCACATGGAAAATACTTTTTGAACTTTGATAAACTTAAGACAGGAAACACTAAGCTACATCAACTTAATTTAATAAAATGTAACTGTGCTAAATAGGCACTTCACACGAAACATAATAGTTGGGTTATCGCAAGACGGGAAACGATGTTGTAAATTTCACTCATAGCGTTCTGATAAGCAAAACAATGCACGGGTTCAGTTTTGCAATTTGGCATAACCAGTTGGAAAAATACTGAAGTTTTGATAGAATCAGCTTTTCGGTGAAGTGCTCGAAAAGCTTGACTTAGAAGTCAGTTCCCGGGAAGATCTATAATTGAACGGTTTGGCACTAACTAATTGGCTCGAACAAAGAGCAAACATTCGGGACTCATTTATTTAATTGTGAACTTAAGAACTTTAATATAATTTAAATATAAAATATTCCAATTTATAACTCATACAAAAATTATAATAATAATAACGTATACTTTACAATCGGGCACTTAAACACGAGATCGTAGTAATTAAGTGTTAATTAATTCCTTCCAGACAGGAAATATTGGATTAATTTATTATATACGCAAAGGGTGAGAAATTGCACAATCGTAACTTATATTTGTTAAATCTTGAAGCTATAATATAGTTGAATTTACTTTTATTTAAACGACTTTCGTTGTTGTTATTTGAATACATCAGGGAGAATATTCAGAGATCTCTCTTCACTTATTGGTTACATAAGTAACGATTTTATTATAACTATCATTTTCATTTTTATGTTTTATTTTTAATATATTGTTTATTTAATTAAATCTGTAGTATCATTGTGTCTTTCCCCCAACATACCCCAATCTACACATTGGCGGCTATGTTATACTAGTTAGTGCCGGCGGGTTGTTTCACAGCTAATACATTATTCACGTTCAATGGACCACCAGAGTCACCCTATAGTAGTTTTATTAGAAATTCTGCATCAGAAGCAGATTTTTGTAGGTTCTAGTGTCGTGTGAACATTGTACGAGAATCCAAGAGAACAAAAACAAGAAATAAATGGTATAGCACTTTCTCGTTTTCATAATCATTTTTTTCAAAAATTTTCTAATATAAGGTAACAAACTTATTACATTAGCATGTTGGCAATTGGATGAAGTTTCAGAATATAGAATAAAAAATGGAAGTTGCTATTTCAAAAAAAATGTTGATGACATTACCACACTTAAACACATCACCCTGCATATCTGAATATTATGTCAAAAAGTGCGTACTTTAAATACAAAATTGACCTGTTTTTGAAATTTTTTCCAAAAAATTAATACTTTCTTTATCGAATTTATTTCTTACTTTTGACTCGCACTGTATAATGGACAAATAATCTTTGCGCTGAATTTCATAATTGGTAATCTAGCTCTGTTTGGTTTAAAACTAATTTTAAGCGTATTTCCAAATTTTTAAAGTTCAACACCGGTAATTGGCAAGAAAATGCTTTATTCTTTAATGCAAAATATTGTTTGTGTACAAGATGCAACCAAAAATTATTCAGAATATCAAATAGGGTGTGTGCAAAATTTAAAAAAGATTTTATTATTATTTGGATTTAACCATTAAAAAATGCAATACTAACGATTTGAAATAAAACTGGTTGCTTAAAAATTATGAAAACCACGCTCTCCCGGTGGTTTTACTTCGGCTGTACTCAACCAATGGTTCGTTGATGTTCTTCAGTTCTTGCAATATATTATCTCTCGCACCGTATTTTAAAACCAGTTTTTCTTTGGAATGTCACAAAAGATTGGCCTAAGAGTAGCTTTGATGCAAGTTAGCAGTTGTTATCTCGCGACCCATTTAAAACTAAATGCTACCCAATATTGGGTCGCGACCCATAGGTTGAGGAACACTGGTCTAGAGTGAACGGGTTTGGCCATGCACATTTGCAAGAGAATACATCATTAATTCCTAAGAGATTCTGTCAAGTCTAAAGCGACTTCTGTCTGTCTATAATGGTTCATAAAAAAATCCAGCCCAAAGAGTTCGAGTTCATTGTCATCTTTGACGTCTGAAGTGACCATTGACCTCTTTACAATGTGCCAGCTGCAATGTTCATTTGATCATATGACCTACTCTAAAGTCACAAATTTAAAATTATATGAAAATAAAGAGATTAGTCACTCATGTGATCAATACCTGCAAAAACAATGTGGACTAGGAACAAGCTCAGATTTCTGTAGTTTGATATTTCAGCAGTGCGCATAATAATGTGAATGTATACTTATTTTAGAAAAGTTACTCTTCATATAATACCATAAAAGGAATTGGGGCCGCAATTGTCACCCACTTGCAATAGGTGAGCAGAAGTGATTGTGGATACCGTCAAATATCATTGGCACATGAATTGTGGTTAATTTCTTGAATTGTTGGACAAACTATAATAAAGAATGGCTGTTTCCAGTCACCATAATGGCTGATTTTTCCTAACTTTTAATTAATATGCTTACGACACTGAAAAATAAATGCAGTTAAATTGTATGGATGGTACCAATGGTAGAAACCGAGTGATATTTGAAGTGATGGTTGAGATGTCAAGGCACTAACTTGAATTCATTTTAATTAGTATGAACTTTTTTTATACAATAATGACTTAAAATAGCCACAATGCCTTTAAAAAAATAAATTAGTAAAAAATGTATTAGTCATCAGTCATCTTTTCTTGTCACGATAAAACTGGGAAGTTCAGATAATGATGAACAATAACTATTATGACTTTCATGAGGTGTTGAAAGTAAAACCCTTCTAATACATAGGTGATGATGAAGGGAATTTACTCAGCAACAGTTTGTCGATCTGAGTTTATACTGTTAGTACATAAGTAAGTTATTGAATGAACAATTGCTTTGTAGGTTTTTATTTTTGCTAAAATAAATGTGTTGACATAAATCTAACAGTATACCTTCAATCTGTGAGTATCAAGTTATTGGCTATTGGGTTCTATTTCTCAATGGGATCACAAATTTCTAACAAATCTCTCGAAATCAATCTTCAACTCAGTCATCAATTTTAATTTCTGCCTTACAAAGCAAGGCGATTTATAGGCTGTATAGATAGTTGCTGTTATAGGCTCATTATGCCTCTTCAGCCTTGTGAAGTGGAAATATTTGGAGTGGTATGTTTGAGCGATACTCTTGTTGTCCCTGCCTCTCACCTGGGCAGCTTATTTTGAACCCCCAAGTGCAAGGGAACCTGCTGAGAAACGGTAGGCAAAGGTGATGTTGGTTCTTCTCCTGGATGCAAAATTAAATTAGCCTCTTGGCTAATACAAAAATCCATATGTTCGTTTTTGAAATCTCTTTAAATAATCTTCTAATCAGTTTCCCCTAAAAGTTCTCATTAGAAAATAACTAATAAATAACAATATCGATCTTAAACACAACTTTAGTTAGAGACACCTTTAATCGAGGCTTGTAATGTGGCTCTTTCTGTTTAGGTTTTTAGAAAGACTGTTTAATCTATTATCTATCTTAATGACTATTTAAACACATTGATACCTGTTTATAAATAAGATAGGAAATTCCGGATTAAAACCTTTTTGAATATAGTTGAATAGAAAGTAAAATTTACTTATTGAATGGCTTGGCCAGGTATGGTACCTAACAGAAGCTACTTATTGAAACTAATCCCTTTCCCTGTATTGATTGTTTATAGACAAGTTGTGAATAATTTGTATGATTTTGAAATGGTTGTTTACTAGTTTCTTTAAAAAAAAACTGGTTAAGAAAATCAACTGTGTAAGGCGATACTCTTGTTCAGAATTGCATTTTTTAATAGTCTGCTCAAGAAATTGAAACAAATAAATCCTTAATTCTAAAGTAAGATTTTTAATGGAATATCTTATATACAACAAAAGCCCTGTGTCTTGAATTATTTTTCTTGAGACTCGAGACGACAATGAATCGAGTCCCGGGAGTTTCTCGGGTGAGTGACCCTAATGGCAGTGGTCTGCGAAGACGTCGATGGGCTGTTGAATTGGCTGGATATGACTAAGAAGGAGGCATCAGCAGGTGGATACCTTCACCCCCAAAGAGAGACGGCGGCTAAGGGAAAACAATAAATGTCCTTTTCAGAACTCCCCTCCTGTGGCTCTACAGTACTTGGAGGGGGGTTTGTTTCTCCTCTTCTAAAGAAGAAAATCCTTCTCTTTTTTTCATCATTTTAAGACATTCACAATAGAAGGCAGAGGTAACAGACTTGGTATATAATAAAATCTGATATCTGAAGACGGATAGTACTAAAAAGCCTAGAAAATGATAAGCTCCTAACTTGAGGTAAGTAGCAATAATTCAAGGAGTACAGGTGGGTTCCAGCTAGGGATGAAACAAACGTTTAATAAAAGAAAACGTTTAAACCATCAAAAATTAAACGTTTACACGTTTAAACGCTTCCCGGAAAGATTTATGAAACCATTTCTCTATAATCCTATGTTGTTTTGATTTTTAATTTATACGCGTCATAAAGCGGACGGCACACGTTAGTTTACGTCTACCACCACTAATAAAAACTGTTAAAAGAATATACGGAAAGACTCCGGCGGGATAAATCGCGAAGTGCGCTAAAGTGCGTCTGAAATAAGCTGTCGCAAGACGTGAATAAACTTGAAGTTAGTAGCTGACCCTTGAAGCTTCATTTACGATGATGCGCGTTTGCGTACCGTGTGCGCTTAACTCGCTCTTACGGTTTCCGCGTAATATGGAATGGAAAATGATAGTGATGACGTGTATTTTTATATTAAACGTTTATTTACTACTAAACGTTTACATGTTTAAACGCTGCATCCCTAGTTCCAGCAACTTAAATATCTTTAATAACCTCTGATGCTAACATTAGTTGGATGCTTTTATAAGTTCCATTAAAATGTGTTCTACAGTTTATAGAATCTGGCAAGAGTGAACTCCAACATGATTTAATGTTTTAACCCATAATGTTTGTGTTGCAAGATGTTTGCCTACTCATGGCCGGCTTGTAGATACTTTGTGTATGGATAATAGCTACAATGATCTGTAGAATATAAAAGTAGCTGTTGCTACTGTAACCTTACATAGCCAGGCAAGTAGTGCATTGCAGCTCATTCCAATAGTGTGATTGTGTAGGTTAAGTTAGAGTTCCTGAATGCAAACTGTCAACATTGTTATTTTAGAGTTAGAACAGGGATGTCAAAATCTGCTGAAAAGAATCTGAAACAGAGATACTTTTTTGTTTCTTTTTGTTCTAGTGAGAAAATTCAGTAGCTTAGGTAAATCAATCAAGTCACTAAAGTTTTAAAAAATGATAAGCCATAAATTACCAATATTAACTTGTAAAGAAAACCCAAAGCAATTTTACCGGCAAATGAACAAAGTAATTTTGAGTAAAGACCTCCAAGAAGCCAGTCTTTATAAAGTTAAGGAAAATAGTTATTCTGATAATAATGTATGCAAAAATGTTCTAGGTAATTTTTTTTAAACTTAAAAATCTAGATTCGGGTCTGAATCCAGAATCCACTTTCTAAAGGCTCATCCACACTTAAAATTTTGGATTCAGAGGAGAATACGCAGATGGACTTTCATAAAACAATTAACAGAATTAAAATCACGAATTCGAATCTTTACAGAAGTCTTCATAGAAGCTCGTCTATTTGGCAGATAATTTATCTATACATAAACAAATATAAGTAGAAGGTGTCGCTGCAGAACTAGCTTCTAAAAGAATTACCTGTTTCTTGCTTTTGGCGTTGATCGAATGTGGATTTGGTGTAATGAAGGAAAGCATTTAGGTAACATTTGGAAAATTATTAACTCAAAGCACTGAAATCTTACCAAAGAATTAGCCTTGCTGTCTAAAAAGGGAATGCTGCATGCATTCTGGGATCTTGTGCTGTTCATCAACGGAAGAACACTTATTTATATAAAAAGAATATGTTTATTCACTCCTTTTTTATTTATGTCAATGTTATGTGCAATAATGTTTGATGGCTTTTAATAAAGCTGTACATAATTACTAATTTATACAATTGTTATCTTGATAGCTTAATTTATTAAGCCTATTTTCATGACCACCAACCTTATAAGAAATAGTTTCAAAGTATGAAATGTCAAAAGGAAATTTTGACATCCGTGACCTAACTCTAAATAACACAGAGCACAGTTCATATTAAGGAACTCTAGGTTAAGCAACTCCAGGCTTGATTAAAAATGAAGCATATTCTATTTTTGTATCTTTGATTAACGATTCCATATAAGGTTAGACAGTAAGTGTACCCACTCTCAGTGACCACAGAACATGCTGAATCTTCAGCAACTGAGTGCACCAACGGTTCCTACATGTTTTTATCTTCTGAATTAAAAACTTACATAATGTGAGCTATGGATGTTATTTTTAATAGATAAAATATAAGTACAGTGGTACCTTGGTTTACGAGCACAATTCGATCCGGACGTGTGCTCGTAATTCAAATCACTCGTAAATCAAAGCAAATTTCCCTATAAGAAATAATGGAAACTCGGATGATTCGTTCCACAACTATTTGTTATTCATATAAAAATGATACAAAATACATATACTATACGTATACGTGAAAATAAAACAAACGATCACGCGCTCGCCTCTGTAATTTAACTGATAAGATAAACAGCAGACGAGTTTGAAAGGTTCAGTAGTCACAAATTGATTTAATTTTCCCTATTTTGTTCTTCTAACTGGTTATAACTAAAAATCTGCATAATTACTTTTCTTTAAATGACGTCATTACACTATGACACTTAAAACATAATCAAATTTTTAATTATAACCTGTTATTAGGGTGTATGTATTCATCGATGTTAAATAAAATGTTAAAATGTAAAATCTGCTGACATTTTTAACAGTCGAGGTAACATTAGATGCTGTTTACACTCTTATCGTATGTATATGTTTACACAGATGTTGATGACGCGTCGACCCAAGTTCTTCAATTGTTAAGGATAATATGTAGTTGTGATGACGTGACGGTCGGCAGACAAAGCGTATACTATTAAAAATCTTACTCGTAATGCAAGACATCGCTCGTTAATGAAGTTAAAATTCATTAAAAATTTTTGCTCGTTCTGCAAAACACTCGCAAGCCAAGTTACTCGTAATGCAAGGTTTTACTGTACTTTATTTTACATAACTTAAGTAATGGACATACTGCAGGGTAGGGTCAAATTTGTCAACTTTGGAAATGTAGAAAACTATCAATTACACAGCTATAAAATCTTGTTTAAAACATTTTTTTCTACAACCACATTGGAAGTATTGTCTATAAACAGAAACGGAAGTTGTACGAATTATTCTGAAAATGCACTAGTCAAATCAAATACTGTGCATATATACAATTTTATCAAATAACTAAAATACAAGAAAACAAAATAAATTGTAAAAGTAATTTAATACCTATCGAATTATACCACCAAAATCATTTTTAATGTTATATGTTAGAGATAACATAAATATTGAGGAACATAACCTTAAAAATATTCTATCTGGCATGACTTTTGGTTTAAATTTATATTCATGAATTTATCTTCAATATTTTAAGTCTAAATATTTTCCAGTATCGACAAATGGTTACTTAATTTTTGCTTTTTACTATCTGTCATCTCAGCAGGATTCACTACTTACCTTTCGATACCCTAAATCTTTAGTTCTTTTTTTCTTAATGTCAATTCATTGATCAGAGAAGAGCATGCTAGTCCCTACACTACCCAGGCTGCTTCCATTAGTGGACGACCAAAACCAGAAGCTTAAATCTTTCAAAATACGAACATGATATAACTCGAAGTTTTCAAGTTTTAAAACTTTCATTTCCAGAAACAAACTTTTAGCTTCGCTAAACTTAAACATTCAGAGTCTGAAGCTTTTAAACTCTTGAAGTCTGGAACTAAACATAGAAAGTATTTGAGTTATCGAGTTAGTTTTTCTAAGCCAAAAATTTTGAAACTTAACTATAAAATTTAAAAAATGCATTGCACTCTGAAGATTATGATACTTTAATGAGAAAATTAAACTCTTAACAGCTTTCAATATTTCAAATCCCAAACTAAAACTTTTGGAGCTGTAAAAGTCTGAAACAGCAAGCATATTAAAGTCTAAATTATTAGAACTTTAAAATCTCAATATCTGAGAAACTCACACTCAACAACTTTGAATGTTTTAAGCTTGAAACTGTGAACTAGATACATACAAATCAAAAATACTAAACACATGTAATTTAAACTTTTGTCATTCAAATTCTCGAAACCTCTATTTTGCAGCTTTACAATTTATTTGACTTATCACTGAAACTAAAGCTGTGAAAATCTTAAATTTCATAAAGATCTGTTAACTTTTAAGTCTCTGAGCTTCTGAATATCTGCAACTTTGATACATTAAAACTACAAATCTCTGAACGTTTAATAATCCTTAAACAGCAAGATTTAAAATACCGGAACTTGAAACGAATTTCAAAACTTAAACTTTAAAAGATCTTAATGTGTAGAACAGACAAACTAAAATCTTACTGCATTATTTAATTTTGAGAACTCCAAAAGTTAGTTACTGATAAACTTGAGACTAAAACTTACAAGTTTATACAAATTTAAAATAAAATTGACATGTCCAAGTGTTTTTTGACAAAAACAATCAGCTCTAAAAAAAAGTAAATTTATTTTTGGTTCATCCTGTATGTAGGAAACTTTATACAGGATATCTTGAAAATTATAACCGTAGTGTTGATCTATTGTTGCAGGATGAAAAGAGCTGCTGACTATCATTTTTGCTTTTCTTGTTCCAAAATTTCCCCCACTAGAAGCAAAAATTGATTTCTTCTTTCAGAAGCTCAGTCTTTTAGGGACTTTGGACAAGATTTTGAGTGAGTATCTTGACCTTAATTTCAGTTTGAAATCAAAATTTTGTTATATGATTGTTAATTTGATACTTAATTTTAAACAAAATAAAAGTTAATTTCAATTATACATTTGTGCTGTTTGATGCTATATCTTATCCATTTCGAATTCATAAGAGAAATCCTCTGCCCAACGCTGTATATGAAGATAATATGGTCAAAAATCAATAATCTTAATCATTTAATGCAACTGTATATGGAGTTGATTGTCTAACGAATCAAATGTGAGGTTATGTGATGTAACAATAACATCTAAGATATAATATATCAAAATTCCAATGTCAACTTGACCCCACGTATTTGTTGGAGCCTAACATAAATTCTAAGATATTTATAACTCTTGTAAGCATTGTATCTATGTTTTATTTTGTTTGTCCAGATGAAGGATCAAATCCAGAACCAGACCCTGATTATACAGAATACATGACTGGCAAAAAAATTCCTGCTGACGGTATACCTGGCTTAGATTTGTCGGATCCCAAACAATTAGCTGAATTTGCTCGGCCTGGTTTAAAAAGTCCAAGAGTTCGACGTCCAAATCAGGATTCAGTTGATAGGACAATTGGTATGTAATAGAAAATAATATAACATCAAAAAACATCATTTAGGGTAGGCTATGACTTATTAATCTATTGACCAGATCAAAAAACTTTTTTTTTTATATGGATAGATTCTTGTTGCTTTTTGGAATAAAATTTAGGATAAAAACACTTCCAATGAAACAAGGATTAAACTGAATATAATCAATAAATTGAAACTGTCTACTGCAATAGATATGTGCCATAATTTTTTGATGTTAGCAAACAGATAATGAAACATTTATTTTTAGATATTATAACACTTAAGTAATTTTACAAACAATTTACTAAATTGATAAGGGCCCGTCTTTCTGAATTTGTTGCAATTTTTTGGGAATGCCTGAAATCATACCACGGACAACTTCAATATCAACTTCTTTTTAATTTTTCTTTAATTCTGTGTGCCGGCTGCTACTCAGGGTTTGCTTCCCATCCATTATCAATTTGTAAGACATTTGTTTTATATATACATCTTTGTTAATACCCATACCAGGTCTTGATGTCGTAATATGCAGCTGAGAAACACCATTTGCTGAAATAGTAATCCACACCAAGATTGTTGTTTCAAATTTTGCTTGTTTGTAGAGTTTTATATCAGAAGGACGTTGTTTCTTATTATCTGTATAAAAACTGCAATACCCAGTTAGGAGAGAGTTGCTTAATATAACATGTTTCTCGTCATCTAATATCAACATACATATATAGCAGCACTACAAGCCTTGAAAGCTCATGGCTTTTTGAACAATCTTCCTCCATTTTTTCTTGTCTGTTGTTTTTGATTTCCATCCCTTTACATTCAACTGTTTTAAATCTTCTTCAACTTCCTTTTTCCACCTTGTTCTGGGTCTTCCTCTCTTCCTTGTTCCTCCCATTTGGCTTTCCCTCACTTTCTTTGGTAGTCGGTCCATTTCTAGTTGCATCACGTGGCCCATCCATCGTATTCGCTGAGCTTTGACTGATCCAATTATGTCTTCTTTGCCATATAGTGTTTGCACTTTATTTGTTCGCCTGTGCAAAACACCATTTACTTGTTTTCCTCCTAAGATTTTACGTATAGTACTTTCCTCTCCCACGCACCTAGGACCTTCTGCTCTGCTTTTCGTAATGTCCACACTTCACTTGCATAGATGACCACTGGTTTTATTATTGTTCTGTACAACCGAAACTTTAACGACCGCAACACCACTTTACTTTTTAATATCTCACTAAGTGCAAACTTACACCTATAATATCAACATAGATTTATCTTTTTTCAACAACCTTAAAAGTCTAGAACACTTTAGGATTTCTTGCAATTACATCTCACTATATTGCAGTGCTTTCTGTCTTTTGACGTACTGTAATTAGTGATGTAAATGAAAAAAAACCTAATGGTTTTTTTTCAGAAAAAACCGTTTTTTTCAAAAAAAAGCCGTGTGTGTCCGTTTTTTTTCTGAATCTGTTTTTTTTTTCTGATATAGACATAATTTCGAATATTATGTCTATATCAGTCTATATGTCTACATATTATGTTCGTTATTGTTCATTTTCTGTTTGAGAGGATTGTCAGCTGTAGTATAACAAGTGGTAAGATTATTATCAATGACAAGTACGTGTGAAACCAAACTGCAGTTCAAGGAGCCTGTAGGGCAAGTTGAATATGGTACATATAATACTACTAGTGGTCCCAATTTTGCCAATAATTTTGAATGTCATAACACAAGTAGTTGATCGAGATGGAAATTGTGATGTGAGCAAAGCACATCTTGCACGTATCGTCTGAATCACTACCAGTACAGTCAAACTTCCATATTAGAACTTCTATATAGCGAATTTCTCTATATAACGAATTTTTGTGCTGTACACTGCCCTTTTAGAAAAAATAGATATAAAAGTGTCTCTAAATAACGAAGTAAAATTTCTATATAACGAATTTTTTAGGCCAAACTAAAATAAATTTTTCCAGGTAAATGTGTATATATTGTGCATCAATATTTCTTTTTAGCAGCAGTAAAAGATTATAAATTTAACCCATCTTCCAAGAAGCCTGCACACATTTTTAAAAATCTGTAAACCTTTCAAAAGGATTTTGTAAATTTTTTAAATGGAAGTTCTAAGAAGGGTTAAAATTGTTATTAAAAGGCCTCCTATAACTGGTTTATCTTTACATTCTTACTTATTCAGGGGATTTCCGAATGAATGAGAGTTCTAGGAAAGATTCAACTTGGATGCATTATACACATTGTTACTTGTCTAAATGGAGATAAGGAAGATTAAAATTCAATTAGCATTTAGGTAAAGTTAAAAACTTGCATTGCAAATTTTTATTTTAACTCTAGTTTTGTGGGTAAACTGCACTGTAGTACAAAAAGTCAAAGCCAAAGTCTTAAACCATTACTGAGAAAATCAACATGTTGCGGGAAATTGATAACTGTATACAAAAAAGAAAGACATCGCGGCAAAGTTTGGAATTCCTGCCAGTAGTTTATAGATTATAATAAAAAATCGCGAATAAATTTTAAAATCCGTTAGAGAACTTACAGCAAAACGTGCTAGAACTTATGTTTACGACGATGTAGATGAAGCAGTTTTAAAGTGGGTGCATTTAATTGGCGACAAAAATGCACCATTATCAAGACAATTAATTAAACAAAAGTCATTACAGTTTGCGGAATCACTCGAATTAAAATTAAAGTATTAAAATAATATTTACAAAAGGTGATATTTCTTTATAACGAAATTTCCCTATAACAAATTTTTTTTCGGGATTTACCGACTTCGTTATATAGAAGTTCGACTGTATAATCTAATATGATGGCCAAGATTACCAAAAAAATTGGAACCAAAAGTGAAATTCATGTGAAAATTTTACAAATTAATGTAATTACCACCAATGGTGACTATTGTTGTAATCAGCATACTGTTAATTGGTTTGACTAAATTTATGACATTTGATTAGTTGATAAATAATGTGTTGAATTGTCACTGTAATATAATTCAATGTTTTAAAAAGTATCTACTAAATTTAACTTTTGCAGTAAAACTAAATGACAGTAAATATATTAACCTATACCCTGATCTTGCTACAAGATTTTCATCTTTTTTTTTTATTTATTGATTTACTAAATATAAT
Organism: Agrypnus murinus; assembly: GCA_929113105.1. Taxonomy (NCBI): domain Eukaryota; kingdom Metazoa; phylum Arthropoda; class Insecta; order Coleoptera; family Elateridae; genus Agrypnus; species Agrypnus murinus. Next base: position 89,572,726 of record OV816025.1, on the reverse strand, counting down.
AATCCTCACGATCAGTTTGAATCTTAAATCGAAGGTTATAGGTCATATCGATATGTATATTTGAAAAGTAATCGGTTGGTTTCTTGTTTCCGTAATCATTACAAGAAGTTTCTATTATTAAGCACTCGTCTGCTGAAAGAAAAACAGAAATTGTTTTTTTTTTTAAAAACATGTTTTTTCATGTTTTTTATTCAGTCTGAAAAAAAAACCGTTTTTTTACATCACTAACTGTAATCCGTCTTTTTTTAGATACAAGATCTAATCATTATATGTTCGGATGATAAATATTTTTTCTATAATGTTATTACTGTATTATACTCGAATTGATTCCTACTAACTTACACTTCTGTAGACTTAAAACTGTCGACTTTCCCCCTACTGTAAAATTGTATTAAACATCAAGAAGCAATTCGTCTGCATTATCTGTAATAATTAAGGATATATGGCGTTTGTATTTGTTTGTTTCATGGAAGTATAGATTGGTGATTTACTTTTCCGACACCCGTTAGTTTTAACATTTGTTCATTAAGTACGGGTCAACCATTATTTTTGTTGGCTTTAGGAAAATGTTGTTTGCCTTAAGCACCATTTTTATTATATTGGTATTTTTCAGTAAAATTTTGCATATCTTAATTTTATCCCAAGAGGCAGCCTTGTGTTAATGTAACATCGACGTTTGTTTTTTTTAAAAGCCAAGTTGCAATTTGACAATCAAATGAGATTTATAGCCTAATTTTAAATCTCATGCTAGAATAATGTACATTATTTTTAACTATTATTTATCTTCTTTGCAGCTTGCCCACATAAAGGATGTAATAAAATGTTCCGTGACAACTCTGCTATGCGTAAACACTTACATACTCATGGTCCACGTGTACACGTGTGTGCAGAATGTGGCAAAGCTTTTGTAGAATCTAGTAAATTAAAACGTCATCAACTTGTACATACAGGAGAAAAGCCATTTCAATGTACTTTTGAGGGGTGTGGAAAACGATTTAGTCTGGATTTTAATTTAAGGTGAATCAATCAATTTTTTGGAAATTATCTAGACTAATAATGTTTATGTATTTAGAACGCACGTTCGCATTCATACAGGTGATAGACCATACGTATGTCCATTTGATGGTTGTAATAAGAAGTTTGCACAGTCAACAAATTTAAAAAGTCATATTTTAACACATGCAAAAGCTAAGTAAGTTGTTACCAATATTTAAATTATAATTTAGATTACTCTAATCTGACTATTTTATAGATCTCGAAATTCCATGGGTCGTACAGGCGGTAATACTATGCAAATGTTACAACCACAGTTTGTACAAGTTGAAGTAGCCGATGTTGACCAGCCTTACATTGTTTATGCTGATTAACAGGGTAAAAGTCATGAATGTACAAAATACATTTCACGGTAATAAAAATAATGTTTTTATTTTTTCAGTTCCTGAATAGTTTAGTGATCAGTGAGTGGGGAAATACAAGAAGCGAGACTGTGTATAGCTATAGGAAGATAATATTAAATTATCCAACCAAAAGAGATAAATAATTCGTGAAGACCATTGTTATTGTGTTAAGTTATTACGTTGCTTAATTCAACAACTTATTCTTGTAATGTTTTTCTCAATTTTTTCGTACTTGCTGAAGAAGTTATAAGCAATGTGTTTGATTTTTAAGGTTATTAAGTGATTATCAAGTTCAGTTCGATTTCTTTTTTTAGTGTTATACTTTTAAAATTGTTATACTGTAAACTTCAGTTGCTCAAATTTGTTGTACAGCCAGCTTTATATATGCAATTCTAGTACAAAACACACGAAATATGAAAGTGATTGGAAATACAAACACATTTTTAAGACACTGTCATCCCATATTTAAATGTAGAAATGTAAAGCATGTTTTTAGTAGGTATTTTGTCTTTATTTTTAAATGATTAATTTACTTAATTATAGGTTGCATTTATAAAATGCACATAGCATAACTTTCATCAGAGAATAATTAGGGATAAAATTTATATTTTGTTATATAAAATGTGTTTGTAATTTCTGTATCAATGTAACTTATAAAAATTAATTTCCAGCATTTCATTATATTGTGTAATTATGTAATGTGATTTTATTTAATTATATTAGCACTTGTTTATAAGTAAAAGAAAGATTAAACAGAACTAAAAATTCTCATTGAATGATTTATTTGAGAATTTTATGTCTGCAAATCATCCTCGGTGATAATTACAAGCACTTATGTAAAAACAGATCACGTTTTCCTAATGTAAATAAAATAAATAATTTTCCATTAATTTTTGTTTTTTTAGTACTTGTTGATATACAGTAGTGTGAAATGAAAACAGTAGCATTTTACTGATTTGTTAAACACAATGGGCCTTAGTCACATATCACTATTAAATTAACAATATGTTTAATTCTAATCTTTTCCCATCTATTAGAATTAGATAAAGCTATCTCTGTTCTTATTGATTTTAATCATAACTTTAGTTAAAAACAGCTTTAATCATGGCATGTGAATATGGCTCATACTATATATGGCTATATACTCAAAATCCGAAAGCTGAAACCAAACATTGCTTCCAACAAAATTGACTGATTTCTTTGCGGTGTTGCCACAATTCTTAACCTATCTACACTTTTAACAGTTAAACAAATGCACTCAATCGATTTAAATTATTTTAATTTACAGGGTGGCTCATAGCCCCCAAATCAGACTTTACCAGCGCATTTCTGATGGCATTTGGAACAAAAAATCTTAATAAAGTTTTTTGATTAGAGAAAGTTCAAATTTTGAGTAATTTTGACCGACGTTTTTAGAAAAGTACGTATAAAATTATAAGTGCTGATGGTGATATTGATATCATGAATAAAAATAAAGTTAATTGTATAAGTGCAAGCTTTGATATTTTTAAGCCAGACAAACATGATGAGATCACATTTCGCTGTGTACTTTTCTAGTTCAAACCCACCGTTTTCAAGCGCCCTGTTGTGTTACATTGTACTATTGCAGATTAAATTATTTCGCTTAGTTGACATAGTGGTTTTTGCTTTACTAAAATGCTCGTGTCAAATGATGACGATTCGTAATACGAATCATAAATAAACAAAATTGTGTATACCTTTAAATTTTTACAAGCCATGTGTCTATAACGGGAATTTAATTTAATTTAACCGTGACCTTCATATCATTTTACTGTAAAATTGGTTAAAAATTGAATTTACTAATTAGTGTTAATTAATGTGATGCTAGAAAGATCAGGATACACTAGAGACGATAAATGGCAAAAACGACACTTTTGTATGATTACTGTTTTACTTTCTTTCGTGATTATTATTAGTTTAAAGGGTTGGTTTATTTACCTTCAAGTAATGTCCCCAGTAAGCTTACTTAACGGTTTAACAAAAATAACTGTTTATTAACTCTCAAGCAGTTTAAAGGCACGATCTAGTAAAAATGTAAAACCACCTAACAAATACATACATGGCGGACGGTTTATAACATTTCAGAAAAGGTAAAATAATTTCAAAAAAAGGGAAATAAATTCTCATTTCTCAGAAAAATAGGTAACTTCAATTTCAAAACTGATTTGGTGTAATGTAAATACGGGTGTTTGTAGCTCCCGCACCAAACTTTACCGGTGCATTTGGAACAAAAAATCTTAATCAAGTTTTTTGATTAGAAAAAGTAAAAATTTGTAATAATTTTGACAAAACGTTTTTAAAAATTACATGTTCATTATGTTGTACAAGTTAAGGCTGATTCTCACTATAATCTGACACTGTGTTCACATCAATCACAACAGACACGGCCCGTCACCAACAGTTGTTGGTCATGATTGTGAGAGTATTTTGCAGGTCGGTGTCGGTCCGTTCCTGGAAGAAACGGTTAGTGTGAACAGTCAGTCGCCGTCAACCATTGTGTTTGTTGACGTCATTGGCATTGGTAAAAATTTTTAAAACGATATTTGTCTTGTCAGCGTATTTTAAAATTGTAAACCCAAATTTTTCTAACAATAATAAACTACCATATTGTATAATCTATTTAAGTACCATTATTAAGGTTTTATTAGGGCCTTTAAAATAACAACTTTGCATTTTTAGAATTTGTAGCTTACCTTTACCTTTCGAAAATATTTTATTTAATTTACTGTAAACAAAATTAATACGAAAATATTTTTTTATTCACAGACCTGCTTGTATTACACGTAATAGGGGTTAACATACCTATTAAAAGAATATGAAATTGTCTTGTACAACAAAACAAAAAATACCGTTTTTGAAACATAATATCAAACACGAGTACATTTCTTATTTATTTATCTGTTCTTGTTCCACGAAACACTTGGCCAAAATAAAGACGGGTTATTACTTTATTATGATAGCTTGCACATTCTCAAAGTAGTATTGTTTATCATCTTGAAGCTTGAACTTTAAAATATGTGTCATGTGCATTCATACTATTAAATTTGAAAACATTAGGCTGAACTTCGATGCCGTTTTTCTCCAAAAGTATAGAAGTATGAGAAAAATGGTATATAGGAATTTTCTTTCTTTAATGGCTATTTAACCACTGACAAAGTCTGACTACGTCATTGTTCGGTTTTAAGAATGCTATTTATTTTAATTTATTTTTTCATCGATTGGTATTTCTTGTTAGAGCCTATGTAAAAGCATAGGAGATATTCCCTTGTCCTTCACCTCGCAAAGATCCACTGTAACCTCCTTAAAAAACTACTTGGTAGAAAAACTACACTCTACTACTCATCTCTTTCTTACTCAAAAGCTTTGAAGAATTAGACATAATTAAACCTTAATTCAATCTAAAACTGCTACTAAATATAATTTGAAAGTAAAGTATTGTTTAGCTGAATCTGCTAAGAATTCTAAAAGAAGTTGAAAAATGTGTGTTTGGATTAGGTAACACTCTTAAGTATTACCAAAAACAAATAATATGGAAATTTCTAACAAAGATCTTAAATGTTCGGATTTCATTTCACACTACTGTATAATAGATAGAGATATAAACTTCTGTGACTATTACCTGTAATTTTCAAAGTTTAAATTCATGAAATATTGTATGTAGGGCTCAGTGGCGGCCGTTGCGAATTTAGGATGGGGGTGCTGCACTATACCATGTGGATTGAAAGGACAAAAAAGGGTAACTTATGAAGTTTAACTCCCGCTCTCCCCTGTACTCACTAAGAGCTCTAAATCTAGATCCGGCCTAACTATCATAGTATCATAATTGTCATAGAATTATATTAGAACAATTCTTGAGCTTCCCGCTAACTGGTGACAACTTGAAATTTATATCAAAAACATTTTTGTTATTCATCTACGCAGTTATATTTCTGTTTTAACTAATTTTCTATATTGTTAATACACAAGAAAAAACCTATTAAACATTTTAAAATCGACATCTATTGGCTGTTATACCACTGATTGGGCATACAGCAATTTATCTAGCGTAAACTTGTCTCGCAAGTAGCCAATCAGCAAATAAAGTAGGAATTTTAATTTATTCCTCCGAATCTATGAAGGACGTGCAGAATGCAGATACAGACGGGTTTAATATTAGATTTAGTTTACTGTCTCAAACTTTACTTTGTGAAACTCGAGAAATAAATTAGAACTAAAATTGTTTATTGTTTCCAGCCTTATTTTGTGGAACTCCATAATCATGAAATAAATAAAGATTATTAAAAGTTTCACAGTTTTATTAGAATATACCTGACAATATTGTTTCATAGCATAGCTGTCGAAACAATATTGTCAATAAATTAGAACTAAAATAATTATTAACAGTTTTATTGTAAGATTTGTTGTAATTTATATACCTGAAAATTGTTTCGACATTTATGTTGATAACGCCATTTTATGTCGAAACAATTGGTATATAAATTACAATAATCTTGTAAAACTTGTTAATAATTATTTTATTCCTAATTAATTTCATTATTATATTCAGTTTAAAGTCGCTTCAAATTTTAGGTAATTAATAAACTTCATGTTAATTGTCGCACCCACCAAATTGTTGGGGAATTGCCATAATATTCGATGATACTTATTAAATTATTAATATAAATGTATTTTAATTTTATTTTAAAGGGAATAAAATGCATTCTCATTTTATTATTTTTGGGTGTGCTGCAGCTCTGCAGCGCCTATGGAGCAGCTGCCACTAGTAGGATTTAAAATTACCATTCTCATTACTGAAAAAAAGATGCCTGTTCACTATGGTTTCTGGAAAGAGATTTGTTGGCGAAAATCAAATTTTTTGATTCTTAGAAATTGCATCTTTGTGCACTACTGTGAAAAGTAAACATTCCAAAGATAATGGTGTTGTGCGATTGTGGCCTCAGTTGATCAACGTATATCGTGAAGCAATTAGAAAGTGTGCTAGTATTGCATTTTTCAATATTTCTGCATGGAGTAAATTCTTTTGTTATACTACAGGTATGTATTTGTCAATCTGTCATGTATGTAATGCAAATCTGTCAATATATAATGGATTGAGTTATAAAAGATTGGCGGTATTAAGCAGCAATAATCTGTGCATGAATGCTGCATTCATTTTTGGTAACATATGAGGGCCAGATTTACAATATTCGGAGTTCTGGATGGTCACATTTGGGGCCCCAATGCGAGTTAATAGCGAAGGTAAAAATATGAAAATCCATATGTAACTAATGTGTAGTTGCATTTGTTTCATTACGACATGCATCAGTATCAAAGGTATGTAAAAGAAAGATTAAGCAAATGTGTATACCAGGTGATGAGACTAGTGCCAAACTTATATATGTTTTCTTTATTTATGAACCGATTTATATGAGACTTTGTACAGCAAAGTTAAATACAATTTATGATTTGTAAGACCAACAGGGCCGACTTCCGGTTTCGGCAATAACTTTGATTATTTAAATGCAACATAGGTTGCCAACAAATAAGGTTTTATGAAAGAAAAATAGATGACTGCAAAGACGACTCCAAGTTAATGTAGAATATAAAAGAAAAAAACAATTTGAAGATAGCATTGTGATAGGAAAAAAGATATAGCTGAAAAATTCAATAAGTATTTTATTAACAGTGTCAATGAAGTGATTTCTAGTATTTCATCAGGAAATGTGTGGTATGGTGTGTCTAATGTATCCAGATTGATGACCGAGTTTACATTATTAGGCAAGGAAGATCTAAGAAACATTATTAGTAGCTTGAAAAGTAAAAGCAGTCCTGATCGATGGAATTAGTATACAGTTCTTGAGAGACTATTTTGAAGAGTTGTCTGGTGTACTTTTGCATCTGGTAAAACATCAATCGAGAGAGGAGTGGTACCACAAGGACTCAAGATATATATATATAAGGCTATACATTCCTGATAGGAATTGAAACCGCCCTTTAGGGCTCTTTTGACTACATTAAGTGTTAATGGTGCGTCACTCCATTACACTATATTATTTTTTTTACAAGTTTATAAATAATATACTAATATAATAATAATATATACAATAATTTAAATGAGTCTATAAGTTTCTGTGTCTTGTTGCTTCCTTCACAATTCCCCTCCATACCTTTCTATTTCTCATTTTCTTCCTCCATTCTGTGATTCCCATTCTCTTTATATCTTCTGTTACTTGCTCTTCCCAGCGTATCTTAGGTCTTCCTCTTGCTCGCATGTGTGGTTTCCATTTCGTCATTTTCTTCACTATTGAATCTTCGCTCATTCGATCAATGTGTCCGTACCATCTAATTCTTTTGGCTTTTATTACTCTAACTATATTTTCGTTCTCTATTAATTCTTCAATTTCACTGTTCATTAATCTTCTATATTGCTCCTGACTTATCTTCTTCCCTCCGAATATCTCTCTTATTATTTTTCTCTCAAATATTTTTAGCTTCTCTTCATCTCTTTGTGTGAGGCATATATTTTCTGCTGCATACGTTGCTGTAGGTCTTATCACTGTCTTATACAATCTTAATTTTGTTCTCTTGCTTATTTTCTTGTTATTCATTATCATTTTGTGGTTATAGTACACTTTATACCCTGACTGTATCTTCTGGTCTACCTCCTCACTCCTATTATTTTTCTTATTTATTATTGTCCCTAGGTACTTGAAACTTTCCACTTCTTCTATATTAATTTCTCCTATTCTTCTTACTCTTCCGTTGTTTCTGTCATCTTTTCTTGTAATCTTCATATATTTTGTTTTGTTTTGATTTATTTCTAACCCTCTTTCTTTTGCTTTTTTGCTGATCATTTCTACCGTCTCTTCTAAGCTCTTTCTATCCCTTGCTATCACTGTGATATCATCTGCATAAGCAACGACCTGGATAGATTTCTCTATTATTGTTCCCGTTATGTTGCATTCCCTTATTATTCCCTCCATTACAATATTAAACAATGTCGCTGATAATCCATCCCCTTGTCGTACCCCTTTGTATATATCTATTTCTTCTGTTAGTCCTTCACTTGATAGTACTGCTGCTTTCGATCCTTCCATAGACATTCTTATCATTTTTAACAATTTCTTTGGTATACCCATCTCCTTTGCATCCCTTAATATCGAACTTCTTTTTATCGTGTCAAATGCTTGTTTAAAGTCTATGAACACCATCTCCACTTCAATATCTTGCTCATAGCATTTCTCTACTACTTGTTTTACTATATGGATTGCGTCCATTGTCGATCTCCCTTGCCTGAATCCATTCTGATAATCTCCTAATGTTTTTTCAGTGAACTTTTTTAATCTTTTTAATATCAGCGAAGTTAATATCTTATATGTTATATTTAGCAGTGTTATCTTTCTATAATTCTCACATAACATTAGGTCTCCCTTCTTTGGTATTGGTACTATAATTCCAGATCTCCACTCATCAGGCATTGTCTCGTTATTCCATATCTGTTTCATCAACTTATATATTCTTTGTTTTATTTCAACTCCTCCGTCTTTGATCATCTCATTACATATAGTATCTGGTCCTGTGGCTTTCCTTTTTTTTAAACTTTTGATTATTTCGTAGACCTCCTCTTCCGTTGGCTCTTCGACTTCTTCTTCCTCATCATTTTCCCTTATCTCCTCATTACCTTCTATCTCTTCATCTTTTTCTGTAATTTCCTGTATATGTTTTTCCCACTCTCCTTTTTCTATGTTTGCGGCTATATTCCTTTTCCTCTTTTGTTTCCTAATCTCTTTATACAACTTTGTGTTATTTTTACCGTCTTTTTCTATTTCGTCCATCATTTCATCAATCCACTCAAGGACTCAAGATATCAATAATAATAATACCCATATGGTGGATAACTAGTACTAGTTTATGTAATGGTTTAAAGCAATCACATGAAAAAATAATGGAGAGAGTTGTGTATATGGAACTATTAAGATTTATAAAGGAAAACATCTTGTGTGAGCATCAGTTAGGTTTTCGAGAGAGGTATAGTTGTGATACTACCCTTCAATAATGCATGATTGGAAAAGAAGCATAGAAAAAAAACGAAATGGTAGGTGTGGTCTTTATAGACTTAAAAGAGCTTTTGAGACAGTTGATAGAAAAATATTACTACATAAACTATATAAATATGGATTTAGAGGTACCGTTCATGCTTGGATAACTAACTAACTAACTGGGAGAAAACAAAAAGTGAAGTGTGGCAAATTACTCTTATAAGAGATTGAAATCAATGTGGGTGTTCCACAAGGAAGTATATTGGGACCTTTGTTGTTTATGTTGTATGTTATTTACATTGCTGGTTGCATAAAAGCATGTAAATCTCATCTGTTCTCTGATGATAAAGTCATATATTGATTGTTCGTGTAAAAATGATATTGATGTGTTGTTCTCAATTTTACTCGAAATTGAAGCACTCTAGGGAAAAAATGCAGTGGACAAAATTTATGTATTCTTTGACGAAGAATGCGATGCCGTTAAAAAAATTTAAAAATATTCCTTTTTCTAAGTTTTTCAACTTTAAAAATCTTAGAAAAAGGAATATTTTTAAGTTTTTTTTAACGGCATCGCATTCTTCGTCAAAGAATACATAAATTTTGTCCACTGCATTTTTTCCTAGAGTGCTTCAATTTCGAGTAAAATAGAGAACAACAATTTGCCATTTTTGAAACTTTATAATTTTTTTCATCGAAAATGGTGTTAGATATGTGGTAGATGTATTCATCTACAACATCAATATCATTTTTACACGAACAATCAATATATGACTTTATCATCGGAGAACAGATGAGATTTACATGCTTTTATGCAACCAGCAATGTCAATAACATACAACATGAACAACAAAGGTCCCAATATACTTCCTTGTGGAACATCCACATTGATTTCAATCTCTTTTATTAGGGCCTTTAAAATAACAACTTTGCATTTTTAGAATTTGTAGCTTACCTTTACCTTTCGAAAATATTTTATTTAATTTACTGTAAACAAAATTAATACGAAAATATTTTTTTATTCACAGACCTGCTTGTATTACACGTAATAGGGGTTAACATACCTATTAAAAGAATATGAAATTGTCTTATACAACAAAACAAAAAATACCGTTTTTGAAACATAATATCAAACACGAGTACATTTCTTATTTATTTATCTGTTCTTATTCCACGAAACACTTGGCCAAAATAAAGACGGGTTATTACTTTATTATTATGATGAACAGATGAGATTTACATGCTTTTATGCAACCAGCAATGTCAATAACATTCAACATGAACAACAAAGGTCCCAATATACTTCCTTGTGGAACACCCACATTGATTTCAATCTCTTATAAGAGTAATTTGCCACACTTCACTTTTTGTTTTCTCCCAGTTAGTTAGTTAGTTATCCAAGCATGAACGGTACCTCTAAATCCATATTTATATAGTTTATGTAGTAATATTTTTCTATCAACTGTCTCAAAAGCTCTTTTAAGTCTATAAAAACCACACCTACCATTTCGTTTTTTTCTATGCTTCTTTTCCAATCATGCATTATTGAAGGGTAGTATCACAACTATACCTCTCTCGAAAACCTAACTGATGCTCACACAAGATGTTTTCCTTTATAAATCTTAATAGTTCCATATACACAACTCTCTCCATTATTTTTTCATGTGATTGCTTTAAACCATTACATAAACTAGTACTAGTTATCCACCATATGGGTATTATTATTATTGATATCTTGAGTCCTTGTGGTACCACTCCTCTCTCGATTGATTTTTTACCAGATGCAAAAGTACACCAGACAACTCTTCAAAATAGTCTCGCAAGAACTGTATACTAATTCCATCAGGACTGCTTTTACTTTTCAAGCTACTAATAATGTTTCTTAGATCTTGCTTGCCTAATAATGTAAACTCGGTCATCAATCTGGATACATTAGGCACACCATACGACACATTTCCTGATGAAATACTAGAAATCACTTCATTGACACTGTTAATAAAATACTTATTAAATTTTTTAGCTATATCTTTTTTCCTATCACAATGCTATCTTCAAATTGTTTTTTTTTATATTCTACATTAACTTGGAGTCGTCTTTGCAATCATCTATTTTTCTTTCATAAAACCTTATTTGTTGGCAACCTATGTTGCATTTAAATAATCAAAGTTATTGCCGAAACCGGAAGTCGGCCCTGTTGGTCTTACAAATCATAAATTGTATTTAACTTTGCTGTACAAAGTCTCATATAAATCGGTTCATAAATAAAGAAAACATATATAAGTTTGGCACTAGTCTCATCACCTGGTATACCCATTTGTATATAACATGTTTGCTTAATCTTTCTTTTACATACCTTTGATACTGATGGATGTCGTAATGAAACAAATGCAACTACACATTAGTTACATATGGATTTTCATATTTTTACCTTCGCTATTAACTCGCATTGGGGCCCCAAATGTGACCATCCAGAACTCCGAATATTGTAAATCTGGCCCTCATATGTTACCAAAAATGAATGCAGCATTCATGCACAGATTATTGCTGCTTAATACCGCCAATCTTTTATAACTCAATCCATTATATATTGTCAGATTTGCATTACATACATGACAGATTGACAGATACATACCTGTAGTATAACAAAAGAGTTTACTCCATGCAGAAATATTGAAAAATGCAATACTAGCACACTTTCTAATTGCTTCACGATATACGTTGATCAACTGAGGCCACAATCGCACAACACCATTATCTTTGGAATGTTTACTTTTCACAGTAGTGCACAAAGATGCAATTTCTAAGAATCAAAAAATTTGATTTTCGCCAACAAATCTCTTTCCAGAAACCATAGTGAACAGGCATCTTTTTTTCAGTAATGAGAATGGTAATTTTAAATCCTACTAGTGGCAGCTGCTCCATAAGCGCTGCAGAGCTGCAGCACACCCAAAAATAATAAAATGAGAATGCATTTTATTCCCTTTAAAATAAAATTAAAATACATTTTATATTAATAATTTAATAAGTATCATCAAATATTATGGCAATTCCCAAACAATTTGGTGAGTGTGATAATTAACTATGAAGTTTATTAATTACCTGGAATTTGAAGCGACTTTAAACTGAATATAATAATGAAATTAATTAGGAATAAAATAATTATTAACAAGTTTTACAAGATTATTGTAATTTATATACCAATTGTTTCGTTTTGTATATAATATGCCGTTATCAACATAAATGTCGAAACAATTTTCAGGTATATAAATTACAATAAATCTTACAATAAAACTGTTAATAATTATTTTAGTTCTATGAAATAAATAAAGATTATTAAAAGTTTCACAGTTTTATTAAAATATACCTGACAATATTGTTTCGACAGCTATGCTATGAAACAATATTGTCAGGTATATTTTAATAAAACTGTGAAACTTTTAATAATCTTTATTTATTTCATGATTATGGAGTTCCACAAAATAAGGCTGGAAACAATAAACAATTTTAGTTCTAATTTATTTCTCGAGTTTCACAAAGTAAAGTTTGAGACAGTAAACTAAATCTAATATTAAACCCGTCTGTATCTGCATTCTGAACGTCCTTCATAGATCCGGAGGAATAAATTAAAATTCCCACTTTATTTGCTGATTGGCTACTTGCGAGACAAGTTTACGCTAGATAAATTGCTGTATGCCCAATCAGTGGTATAACAGCCAATAGATGTCGATTTTAAAATGTTTAATAGGTTTTTTCTTGTGTATTAACAATATAGAAAATTAGTTAAAACAGAAATATAACTGCGTAGCTGAATAACAAAAATGTTTTTGATATAAATTTCAAGTTGTCACCAGTTAGCGGTAAGCTCAAGAATTGTTCTAATATAATTCTATGACAATTATGATACTATGATAGTTAGACCGGATCTAAATTTAGAGCTCTTAGTGAGTACAGGGGAGAGCGGGAGTTAAACTTCATAAGTTACCCTTTTTTGTCCTTTTAATTCACACGGTATAGTGCAGCACCCCCATCCTAAATTCTCAACGGCCGCCACTGAGCTCTACATACAATATTTTATGAATTTAAACTTTGAAAATTACAGGTAATAGTCACAGAAGTCTATATCTCTATCTATTATACAGTAGTGTGAAATGAAATCCGAACATTTAAGATCTTTGTTAGAAATTTCCATATTATTTGTTTTTGGTAATACTTAAGAGTGTTACCTAATCCAAACACACATTTTTCAACTTCTTTTAGAATTCTTAGCAGATTCAGCTAAACAATAATTTACTTTCAAATTATATTTAGTAGCAGTTTTAGATTGAATTAAGGTTTAATTATGTCTAATTCTTCAAAGCTTTTGAGTAAGAAAGAGATGAGTAGTAGAGTGTAGTTTTTCTACCAAGTAGTTTTTTAAGGAGGTTACAGTGGATCTTTGCGAGGTGAAGGACAAGGGAATATCTCCTATGTTTTTACATAGGCTCTAACAAGAAATACCAATCGATGAAAAAATAAATTAAAATAAATAACATTCTTAAAACTGAACAAAATAATTTTATTATGAATGCCTATAATGCATTTATTATTTATTTGTATACAGGGTGTCCCATTAAGACGTAGTCAGACTTTGTCAGTGGTTAAATATCCATTAAAGAAAGAAAATTCCTATATAGCATTTTTCTCGTACTTCTATACTTTTGGAGAAAAACGGCTATAATGCATTTATTATTTATTTGTATACAGGGTGTCCCATTAAGACGTAGTCAGACTTTGTCAGTGGTTAAATATCCATTAAAGAAAGAAAATTCCTATATAGCATTTTTCTCGTACTTCTATACTTTTGGAGAAAAACGGCATCGAAGTTCAGCCTAATGTTTTCAAATTTAATAGTATGAATGCACATGACACATATTTTAAAGTTCAAGCTTCAAGGTGATAAACAATACTACTTTGAGAATGTGCAAGCTATCATAATAAAGTAATAACCCGTCTTTATTTTGGCCAAGTGTTTCGTGGAATAAGAACAGATAAATAAATAAGAAATGTACTCGTGTTTGATATTATGTTTCAAAAACGGTATTTTTTGTTTTGTTGTATAAGACAATTTCATATTCTTTTAATAGGTATGTTAACCCCTATTACGTGTAATACAAGCAGGTCTGTGAATAAAAAAATATTTTCGTATTAATTTTGTTTACAGTAAATTAAATAAAATATTTTCGAAAGGTAAAGGTAAGCTACAAATTCTAAAAATGCAAAGTTGTTATTTTAAAGGCCCTAATAAAAGAGATTGAAATCAATGTGGATGTTCCACAAGGAAGTATATTGGGACCTTTGTTGTTCATGTTGTATGTTATTGACTGCTGGTTGCATAAAAGCATGTAAATCTCATCTGTTCTCCGATGATAAAGTCATATATTGATTGTTCGTGTAAAAATGATATTGATGTTGTAGATGAATACATCTACCACATATCTAACACCATTTTCGATGAAAAAAATTATAAAGTTTCAAAAATGGCAAAATGTTGTTCTCAATTTTACTCGAAATTGAAGCACTCTAGGAAAAAATGCAGTGGACAAAATTTATGTATTCTTTGACGAAGAATGCGATGCCGTTAAAAAAAATTTAAAAATATTCCTTTTTCTAAGATTTTTAAAGTTGAAAAACTTTAAAAAACTTCGCCAGAAATGACGCTTCTGGCCATAAAAGCTTCTTTATGCCCTTAATATATAAATAACTATTGTCGTCGACTATTAGGGTTGCCAACTTTTTAAAGTAGGAAGTAAGGACAGTTAAGAATTTCCAGAAACGTTATTTATTATATTCATTAACAATAATAAAGGTTTTCCAATAATATTTAAATCAAAACGAAATGTTAGTGTAGTATACCGTCAAAGTCGTTAAAAGGACTCTCTTGAATGCTCGTTAAACGGTTCTCTCCACATAGTATACACGAGTGTACCTCGATTCAAGGGATAGTTATGTAGAAACCAAAGTTTTTCCAAATTATTGTTATTTAAGGATCACGCTACATCGAGTTTTGTTAGTTAATGTAGATAATATCAAAATATATAAAAGCCGATACTCGGCATTACACATTAAGCACTGTAATCAATTAATTGAACGTACTGTCATTAGTATAATTATAAAAAATCATCAAAAACTAATTAATAACAAAAAAGAAACAAACAAAAAAGGGTGATGAATGACATTCATTAAAGAAGCAAAAGACATGACCAGACAGCATGAGCGACTGGAAGTAGCGCTGGATTTACGATTTCAAAACCCCCGTTCTATTCCCGGTTCGGATAATTTTTTTTAATATAATATTTAATATATTTCAAAAACAATTTTTTATAATTATAATGTTTATAAAAAGAAATAACTTTTTTGTAAAAGGTATATGCATAAAAAAATGTTTAGTTACAAAATAAACGATTTATTAAAGAAACAAATGAAAAACGATGATAAATTGAGTACATTTATTAAATAAGAAAAAGACATGAATAGACAGCATGACGGACTGGAAGGCGCCCTGGATTTACGACTACTAAACCCCGGGTGTATTATTGGTTGGAGTAATTTCTTTTAATACAATATTTAATATATTTCATAAATAAACATTTTTTATAATTATAATATTTATAAAAAAGAATAATTACATCAAATTATCTCTTAATTTTATAGTCGTTTGAACTATAAAAATAAAACTAAATCTATTTAAAACATGCTATTTCTGGTATCACTGCCTGAAAAATCTCAGTTTCTACAAAATAAATCTCAGTTTCTCCAAAATAATGTGTCTCCGTCTCCAAAATAATGTGTGGTGGGGGACTAGTTTGAGAGGTTCCCCTTACCTACCGCTGCCCCTTCAGCAGATGGTTCAGGACTGTTTGAATATAGCCTTAATGGTCAATCAGTATCATAATAAAAGTAAAACTTCAACTGCAGCGCTTGGTCATTAATAATTAACGCTTCTCAGTTAATAATTAATATTGAAATAAATAAAGATTATTAAAAGTTTCACAGTTTTATTAAAATACAACCTGACAATATTGTTTCGACAGCTATGCTGTCATTATCAAAGGTAATATAATTATAAACAAACACATCGCTAAGGTAGATACAAAATAGGTAACTAGATAAAATAATAATAATAATCATAATTAAATATCTAATACTTCCAGTAACGGAGAATTACTGAGCTCAAGTTGTTCATTCATTAAAGGTACCCTGAGTTTGTGTTTGTATATCTCAAAGTCTTCTAAAATGTCTAATTTGCGTTTGTTATTACAAACATGTAGGAATTTAATATTATTTTGAGGAGTCATTGTGTGATTTTGTTCTAAAAGGTGTTTGGCGTAATTCGATTTTTCAGGATGTTTATTTTTGTAATGACGTACGTGTTCTTTATATCTCATGTCAAAATTTCGAAGTGTTTGTCCAATATATACCGAACTACAAAAAGAACAATTTAAACGGTAAATGCCCGATTTCATGATATCATGTGTTCTGTCTTTAGCATTAAATAAAAATGAAAAAGTGTTAGTGTTGGTTTTAAATGTTATTTTATAATTGTTGGTTTTTCTTAGTATATGTGCAATTTTTTCTGATATTTTGCCAAAATATCAGAAAATATATATAGCGATTTAACACTGTGGTTGGTGTGTTAGGGCTATATTTATTAATTCTTGTAGAAGGAAATAAAACGCAGATTTACTTCTATGAATTATTTATTTGACTAAAAATTATAAAACATTTAGAACCAACACTAACACTTTTTCATTTTTATTTAATGCTAAAGACAGAACACATGATATTATGAAATCGGGCATTTACCGTTTAAATTGTTCTTTTTGTAGTTCGGTATATATTGGACAAACACTTCGAAATTTTGACATAAGATATAAAGAACACGTACGTCATTACAAAAATAAACATCCTGAAAAATCGAATTACGCCAAACACCTTTTAGAACAAAATCACACAATGACTCCTCAAAATAATATTAAATTCCTACATTTTTGTAATAACAAACGCAAATTAGACATTTTAGAAGCCTTTGAGATATACAAACACAAACTCAGGGTACCTTTAATGAATGAACAACTTGAGCTCAGTAATTCCCCGTTACTGGAAGTATTAGATATTTAATTATGATTATTATTATTTTATCTAGTTACCTATTTTGTATCTACCTTATTGGACTCTGATCGGCCATCGTGGTCCGAAATAACAGTGAAAAACCCATATATGGAAGTTAAAAATGGGTACTGAGATTGATGTGACAAGAAAATATATATAGATATGTTGTCAATTGTCAAATTTGGTAATTTTTGAAATTTTTGAAAAGCGCAGCAAAGCGCGCCGGGTATTTGCTAGTAATTAATAAGCTGTAGATTAGTTGCTAGGTTATGTGTTAGTTGAAGTTTATCAGACATTATTTAGTAAATATGCTTCTAGGTAATTTTCAAGATTTCCTGACATTAACGACATTGGCCGGTATACTACATATATATACATACGTTTTCTTCTGAGCTTTTAACTATATTTTCTCCGGTAAATTATAATCTAATAATAATAATATAATAATAATTGCTACAACCCATAGCCTGGAAACCAGGCCCCAGAAACTATAAGCTTGTGCAGGAGGGAGGGGGCAATTATTATTATTACGTAGAACCTACGTTCGGCTACTGTAGCTTTAAGCGGCAATCTGTAGCTTTAATCATTTTAATGGCTTTTAACAACAATAATGCACTAAATTACCTAACTTATTACAGCTCATAAAATGTAAAATTTCAATTAAAATATTGGATCATTTTCGTTGATTGTTTTAAATAAGGACAAAATCCGTCCTTTCCTATAACAAGAAAGGCCGAAAGACACACTCTTAGAAAGAAGGACTGTCCTTCCGAAAAAAGGTCAGTTGGCAACCCTATGACGAGATGACGACCATAGCATGATTATGAATATCAAAATCATTACTAATCTGTCATTTTATGGCACTCGTGCCATAAAGTCGTCTTGACATCGAAATAAATACGCCAATTTATCGCTAATAGTTATACATTAATTTAAAAAAGATATAGCAACTACATGCGATCATTCAAGGATTGCTTTCAAACTGTATTGTGCGTGAAGTGATTCCCTGTATGCAACCTTCGTCAATGAGATATCAAGGTTACAGTGATGTCAAAAGAATTGAAACTGTGTATACGTTGGTCGGTTGGCAGTCTCTCTGCATGGTTGGCAGCGCCGTTTTTAAACGAAATTTTCGAGAAGCTGTCATTAATGTAATTTCTTTTAAAATAAATCGACAACAAAAACCACGTGAAGTCGTGAAATATGGGTAAAATTAATAAGAATGATAAAGATAAACAGAAGGAGTCTTTAATAAAAGCACAAGATTTAAAGATAATAAAAGCATTAGCAGGAAATGATGGAAAACTACGAGAGAAAGTTTTAAAAAATCTAAAAAAATGGTTGGAGCAACGTTCATCGAAAATTCGTAGGTTATTTTATCATTGTTTATTAACAGCTTTTAAAACTAAATTATTCTGTGTAGCATTTACCAAAGAAGATTTTCTACGTTTTTGGAAAGGTTTATTTACCACCATGTGGATGTCTGATAAACCTTTAGTTCAAGAAGAATGTGCTGAGAAAATAGCAGGCATCATTCATTTTTCTTCAAATCCACAAATTGCTTTGCTATTCTTTAGAAGTGGTTTAATTGTTCTAACTAAGGAATGGTTTGGCATAGATCAATTACGACTGGATAAATTCTTAATGGTTGGTTATAACCTTACTTTTTTTTACGATGCTGAATTATACTGCATGTGTGGTTTTTACAGCTTGTTAGGAGACTTTTAAGGCAAGCTCTAGAAGTATTAAAGGAACACAAGTGGAATCAGGCATTAGTTGTGGAATTTGGTAACATTCTGTTTGAAACTGTCTTAAAAACTGAAAGTAGTACCTATTTGGGTTTAACATTGCACATTACTGAAATTTATTTGGAAGAGTTAGCAAAGGTAATTAATTATTAATGTGAATCATCAGTAATCGACAGCTTGAATACTAATCAAAAAACAGTTAAACAATGATCATTAAAGAATTATCGTATTATTAGAATTTGTGTTTTAATGAGTTATTGTTTCATTTTTAGTGATTATAGAAAAATGGATATTGGTAGGTAGGAAATATTTTTTGTATTACCTATAAAGTTTAATTTAATGTAGCAGGCCCTAAAATTTGAGGGATTGTCTGATCCTTCTTTCCTTAGTTTTTTTTTACCTTTTCCAAGATTGCATCAAAAAATATGTTCAGCCTATGGCTTTAATGTGGTATTGGTATTCTATATTGAGATTTCAAAGGAATTTAATATCAAAGTTAATGAGGATTCACTCTTCCTTTGATCCTAATTTCTGACCTTTCCCAAACTTACATTAAAATGAAAAATATATACAGTGCGTACCAAATGTATGGAACCGGCCTTGTTATTTCAAAACTATTCAAGCTAAATCGATAAAATTTGGTATGCATGCTGTTTACAAAGCCTCCTATTATTTCCACAATTTTATTATTTTTTCAATTGGCCATGTCGAGAGCTGCACTGCCAACTTGATTTTTTTTAAATAGGAAGGGGGGTCAAATCGCATACCGTTTGAAAGGTATTTTCAAGTAGAATTCAGCGACATACCACTTGCCATAGTTATCTCTAAAGATAACTTTGCTATTGTAAATTAAACATTGGGAGTAGGTATTAAATGGATAACTAAAGAGTTTCTGTTGTTTACCGAACGTCAAAAGCTTAAAACTGTGCCCGAAGTGCTAAATTATGGAGCATCTTAAAGAAAAAGAACGTATAGAAATCTTGATGATGATAGGATACGGTGATAGAAGACGCAGTCATGCAGAAGTACGCGATTTGTTTAATGCGATGTAGCCTGACCGCAACCCAATCGCCAAATCTACAGTTTAGTAAAACAATGAAGCGTTTTACGAAAACAGGTACTGTAAAGAATCGTTTAAAATCTGGCCGTCCAAAAACAGCAACAAAGGATGAAAATTCTGTAAATGTTATGTTGGATGTTATTAATACACTTGGTGCAAGAATTAAATGAAGATGATTTCGACAGAAGATTAGAATTCTGTGAAGAAATTATGCATCGAATAAATGCTGATCCACATTTCATCCATAATATCGTGTTTTCTGCTGAAACTACTTTTTTGCTAAATGGCAAAGTACATAAGCAAAACTGCAGATACTGGGCAGACAGCAATCCTCATTGGATGGACGAAGCTCACACGCAATTTCCAAAAAAAGTTAATGAAGAAACAGCAAATATTCCTCGTGAGTTCATTTTGAATTCAATTGAAGGATTTTCTAATCAAATTTATTACTGCCAAGAGGCGAATGGGGAACAGTTTGAGCATCACTTATAAATGTTCCATTCTTGTACTAGATGCACTTCATAAACTTAAAACGGTTTTAACAATCTGATCTTACATTAAACACCATAAAACAATTCATTGTTCCCCATGCTAACTGAATCTTTAGTTATCCATTTAAAACCTACTCCCAATCTTTAATTTACAATAGCGAAGTTATCTTTAGAGATAACTATGGCAAGTGGCAGGGATAAGCGGCGATGTGATAACTGTTAACACAGCTCCATTCCGCGGTGAAATCAAACGTGAATCAAGTGATTCAAACGATCAAAATAATTAGTGAAAAGATCATAGTAAGTACTAGAAAATACGGGGTTTTCATTAGAAAACAAAGGTAAAGCAAGTGATTAAAAATAAAGAAGTGTACGAGAAAAACGTGATGATAATAGATAGTGAAACGTCAAAATTCCTTTACGTTATCAGTGGTGGAACAGGCATGCGCAACGTCAAAATTATTTTGGTGAAACAAGCACGAGCGAATAATCAGTCTGCATAGCGCGGAAAGCTAGGCAACCCAAACGACACCGAGTAGAACAGTAAAACTATCCGTCACCAAGGTTGGTTAACGATCATCGTAAATTTAAACAACCACCGAACTTGTTCTTTTAAAATAGCACAAATGGAGGGCATAAAACAGTGCATAACAGAGATACAAGAAGTAAATAAACAATTAAGAGATGAATTCGAAAGAAGCAAAAAAGAATTACTCTCTACTACCGCTGAATTATTAGAATTAAAAGCCGAATTAATAAGAAGAGAAGAAGAAAGAAATCAAGAGCGAAAATTATTATTGCTAAGTATAAAAAACTTAAACACAAAAATCCAGAAACAAATAGTGAACAACACACATAAAATAGTGCGATATACCTCCAAAAAACTCAAGCAGTTATCAAAAACAGTAGTAAAAGAAAATAAAACAGAATCCTGGCTTGGAAAACTAGACAAACTGGGAATTAGAGCAGAAAGAAGGAAAACAAAAACTGATGCAGAAACGCACAATCTCATTTTTGCTACTTGGAATGTACAAAGTCTAAACGAGGACGGAGCATTAAAACAACTCGTAAGAGAAGCAAGAAGATATAAAATCGACCTAGTTGCATTACAAGAAACAAACATCAAAGGAAATCAAATAATGGACATTGAGGAATATACACTTTTCATTGGTGGAGGTCGACAGAATAGATTAGGGAATGGATTCCTAATAAAGAAGACGTTCAGGAAAGCATTAGTAGATTTTAGAGAAATTAATGATAGGTTGTTTTATTTGAGACTAAAGGGAAAATATAGGAAAATCAGCATACTGAATGCTCATGCACCTACGGAAGAATCAGAAGACTAAGAAAAACTGGATGACGAATACAAAAAAATACCAAGGTACGACATAAAAGTACTCTTAGGTGATTTTAATGCAAAATTAGGGCGAGAAAATAGAAATAAACCAATGATAGGGAACTTTAGCAAACATTTAAAAACGAATAATAATGGACAAAATCTGATAAACTTTGCGGCTGATAAAGGGCTGGTAATAAGAGCAACATACCTAAACCATAAAGACATTCACAAAGGCAGATGGAAAAGTCCTGACGGAAAGACAGTAAATCAGGTAGACCATGTCCTTATTGAGGAAATTCATGCATCCTGTATCACAGATATAAAGAGCTGTAGAGGGGCTGACATAAACTCAGACCATTATATGGTCCGAATAAACTTAAAACAATGGCTACCAAAGGAAGAGATAACAGGAAAGAGAACAAAAGAAAGTGGAACTTACAAAAACTCAAGGAGCAAGACACAAAAGAAAAATACAATCAAGAACTAGAGAAACAATTACAAAATCATTTATTTATTTATTTATTTATTTATTTAAACTGTAGACTACAGTATAACCAATTACAGTCTACAGGATATTAACATGAACATAACATAACATATTCACAAGCAGTTTATAACCTACCACAACCAATAAAAAGAAGAACTTAATAATTTCATGGTAACTTAATAATAAATTCGAGTGCTAGATATGAATAAAAAAAGAAAAAAAATATATATATATACATACACATAGTATATATACACACATACAAATTAAAGTAGGTAATTAAAATCAATTTTACATTATTACACATTCTTCATTTAAGAATTAGTGGTTTTAAGTGCAGATAAACATGTTTTTTTGTAACTTTTAAAACTTGGATGAAATCATGCAGAGAACACAGACATTAAAAAAGAGTGGAAAATAATAAAGGAATCAATAATACAGGTTGCTCAGCAGGAACTCAAAGTGGAAAAGAAAAAAATAAAAAAACCATGGTTTGATCACGAATGTGAAGAAATACTAGAGAAAAGGAAAGAAGCTAAACTGAAAATGTGTAAGAGTGCAAAAATAGAAAATCAGGAAGCATATAAAGAAATAAGAAGACAAGCAAAGAAGATATGTAGAGTTAAGAAACGAGAATACCACACCCGTTTACTTGAAGAAATAGAAGAATCGCACAGTAGACAGCAAATAAAAACATTTTATGGGAAAATCCGGTCAATTAAAAAGGGCTATCAGCCAAAAATATCTCTATGTCGGAAGAAGAGTGGTGAACTCGTGGGGGGGAGAGAGAGAAATAGTGGACAGATGGCGAGAACATTTCTCAGAAGTGTTATCCACAACAGAATATGAAACTGAAGAAATAAGAATACAAAAACGACCCACAAAGAAAAGAAAAAGTACCCCCATCTTCCAGAAAAGAAGTCGAAGAGGTAATAAGGTCAATGAAGAACAATAAGAGCCCAGGTAGTGACTACATACAAGCCGAGCTTATAAAAGAAGGAGAAACAAAGGTAACGGAAAGAATTTCCAACTTACTAAACAACGCATGGAAAAGTAAAACCACCCCTACAGGATGGAAAGACGCAATCATAATACCTATACACAAAAAAGGAGATCGATTAAGATGTGAAAATTACAGACCTATATCACTGCTAAATGTAACTTACAAAATACTAGCTACTTTAATAAATACTAGGCTGAAAGAGCAAGCGGAAAAAGTCATAGGCAAATACCAATGCGGGTTCCGTCAAAACCGATCAGTAACTGATCAAATACACAACATACGGCAAATGCAAGAAAAATGTGGCAGAAAAAACATACAGCTCCATATGCTTTTCCTGGACTTTAAACAAGCATACGATAAAATAAACAGAAATTCTATGCTACAAGCAATGAAAGAATTAACTTTCCCTGATGAACTAATACAACTGGTGAAAATGACGTTAAACCAAACAGCTAATCAAGTCCGAATTAACAACATACTTTCCGAAAAATTTATAACAGTAAATGGCCTAAAACAAGGTGACCCTATGTCCTCTGTGTTATTTAATATTGTCCTAGAAACAGTAATTAGAAATTGCAAAATTAAGCAAAACAGCAACATTATTAATAATGCATATCAGGTACTAGCTTATGCTGATGACTTAACTATAATAACAAGAACTCAAGAAGAATTAAAAAACCTGATAAGGAAGATTTACGTCGAAGCAACCAGGTTCGGTCTTATAATTAACGAAAAGAAATCAACCTACATGGTTAGTGGTACAGTAAAACAACAGCTAGACGAATATCTAAAAGTAAAATGTGAAAACATAAACATCCAACTCTGTTTTAAAAGAACCGACACAGTGAACTACCTAGGAGCAGAAATAAGTAGCAATGGAGACCAAACCAACGAAATAGAGAAAAGAATAACATGCGGTTTGAGAAGCGCAGCAGCTCTAAACAATGTGCTAACATCAAAAAATATAACCCGGTATGTGAAAGTGTACAAAACTATAATAAGACCAACAGTGACTTTCAGCAGTGAAACTTGGGTTTTAAGACAAAGTGACATAAACAAGTTGTGTATTTTTGAGAGGAAGATCCTCAGAAGAATATATGGTGGCATAAAAGAGGGCGATCTTTGGAGACGCAGAACGAATGCTGAGCTAAATGAACAATACAAGAATCCAAGCATAGTACATATAATTAAACAGAACATGGTTAGGACATATAGTTCGCATGCCAGAACACAGAATCCCGAAAATACTACTACATAAAGAACCAGAGGGACCAAATAGGAGAGGCAGACCAAAAAGACAATGGCTGGACTGTGTGAAGGAAGACTTGAAAGAATTAGGAGTAAAAGATTGGAAAAAACAAGCAGAAGATAGGAAGAAATGGAGAGCTGTCTCCAATAAAGCTTTGGACCTCAAAGGCCTATAAGCGATTACATATATATATGGCAAGTGGCATGTCGCTGTATTCTACTTGAAAATATCTTTCGAACGGTATGCAATTTGACCCCCTTCCTATTTAAAAAAAATCAAGTTGGCTGTGCAGCTCCCGACCTTGTCAATTATAAAAATAATAAAACTGTGGAAATAATAGGCGTTGTAAACAGCATGCATACCAAATTTTACCAATTTAGCTTGAATAGTTTTGAAATAACAAGGGCGGTTCCATACATTTGGTATGCACTGTATATGGGCAATTTTTAAGGTTAGGGCTTTAATTTGGTGTATTTATTACCTTTCTACATTGAATAGTTCTAGAAAAGTTCAATACCAAAGTTAGAGTGCACAGACGGTGGTTTTTTATATATTTGCATTAGTTATAATTAATTAAGATATGTAATAGCACAGTTAGAAGAATCTTGAAGATTAGGTAAATCTTAATTGTATTTATTGCTGATGATTATCATTTTTAATTGTGTTTATGGAATATTATTGTTAATAAGCCTCTTTTAGGTTTCAAATGGGGAAATTGAAAAACATTTAGTGGCAGAATTCATAAAACCTTTTGTAAAGCAATTGGCAAAATTAACTGACGATCGTCAAATTAGTCACATGAAAAAATTCATGTTTCATCATTTACTTAATCAATCCGATGAAGGTATTGAATATCAAGTCAAATTTGAGGCTTGGAAAGAAGTATGTTATCTTGAAAAGTATTTAACAAATATTTATTATTTAAATTTTTATAGAGAGGTTTTCCTGGTGGCAATATAGATGCACTGGAAAGAATTGAAGCAGATGACGAGAATATATCTGATGTAGAAGATAAAGAAGAAAGTTATAAATTTTTAGATCCACGAGCTGGTCATGTAGATGTTGTATTACCACAACTTAAATTTGATCCACAAGAAATATCTCGATTACTTCTAGATCATAAATTTTCAGAAGGTTCGACTACAAAAGCAAGAAAGGCTATTGGAAAGATTGCTAGCGAGTAGGTTTTTTATTTTCTTAATTGTAGTTTGAGATCATATTTTAGTAGCAAATGGGGTCTAGTTGGATACAAAGTAATTTTTGCATGATTAAATTGAAATTTCCAAACACAAGGGTAAACAATTTATTACTGTATAGTTTTCTGTTATGAGTAAACTAGTTTCTTTGCACGTAACTAATTTGGCATAATTGCAAAAAAAGCATTTTATAAGAGCTGTTAATTGTAACAGTCCTGTTAACTGTTGTAGTATATTATGCTATGATACCAGTAATAAGTGCTTTATAATAGAAAAAAAGTCAAAAAACGAGACTGTTTGCTAATTTTCTAGATCTTTTGTAAGCTTTTAACTTCTATTTGCATGTTCAAAAGAGAATACTAAGAGAAAATAGTAACGTTTTATTTTTTAAAGTTGATCTCAGTATTAAAACAGCTGTTCTTAAAATGGCACACTTATTAAGCTGTAAATTAAAAAAACAAATGCAGAATCTAAATAAGTCTTAGAATATAAAACTATAGGAAGGAAAATCATCTACCACATATGCCTGGGATGGGGTCTCAATATGGCGGAGTAGGTGTTTCCGGTTTTGTAATGAGATATTTCTATTGGCGGTTCTCACTGTCTCGAAATGCGCACATAAACTAAAGGTAACTTAGGATACTTGACCCAAAGGCTTTTCCTCAGGTTGGGGGAATTTTGGTGAATTGTTAATAGCATCACTGGTTGACTTTGTGTTAACTGGCAGTTTGAAGGAAAAAAACTACTGCATTTATTGCATCATTTTCTGGATAGTTGTAGAAAGAGTGTTTTCATGATCGAAAAATAAATTTCAAGTGCTGCAAACTTCAATTCATTTGATCTTTTTGCTTAAAGGTACGGTTTTTTGAATTGCTAATTAATTTTCTACATTTATTTGTCTACAATTTAATGTCTACCAATAGTGATGCACCGAAGCGGCTTTTGGCCGAATCAGCGAATACCGAATATTCGGCCATTAAGATTTGCCGAAGTGCCAAATATTTGCCCGAAGCACAACCGAAATTTGAGTTTTGATTAGTTTTGTTGAATACAAAATTATGTCACAAAAAGAATACATTGGTGTCCGAAAGATACGTTTCCTAATATAATCTTATATACTAATTCATGAAGATAAAGCTACCGATTCCTTTTTCTCGGCCCCCAGACTACTTTGAAAGCTGTGAGTGGTCTCATTTTGAAGCTAAGACCCGCCTGGCGTCACGAATCGGGTTCTTGTCGTTTTTTTTTCAAAATATAACTAAACAAAATGAATAAAAAAATAAACAGTATCATATTATAAAAAAAACGATGTCAAAAACTTCATTAAACAACACTTATTAAAAAAAACTACAACGTAATGTAAAAGCATTAAAAAAACATTTCACTATTTAAAATTTAATTTAAGAAGATTGTGGTAGATACAAAGTAGATAAAAAGTCAAGCATGTGACTGCCGGATCTCGACGAGTGATCGCCGATCGCGATGCATTTTCACCTTCGTGATTTGTTTGACCCAGATTCTTTAATTTATTGTTGAACTTCTAGTCTGAACAATATATGTAAGCTCTCTTTGTGTCATCGTCTAGACAGAACTTGAAAATAAATGCGTGAAATCTAAAAATTAAATAAATGCTGATACATATTTTAAAAATTTAAAAATTTTTTTGGTTAAAAGGTAAATAATTAGTTTCTCAGTTAAAATGCACTGGAATAAGTTAGATCGCGGCATAAGAAATTAAGAAAATCCACTTCGGGTGGCCTAATACCAAATCTTTCATGCTGCTTCGGCCAAAACCGAATCTGTTAAAAATTGGCCGAATCAGCTAAATACCAATGCAAAACCAAATCTTTGGTGCATCTCCTATCTACCAATACGCCATTTGTTAGTTTTAAATAGCTGCACTTTAAGATTGTGTAGTAAAAGTGCAACTAGGGATACTTGATCCAACTACGAAGTGCCTTGAATGGGTTCTATTCAAACTTCATGAGATTTTGATATGCAAAATTAACTTTTGTTTTATTTTTATAACATTTATGATAATACATTTTTTGTAATAAAGTTTGGTTTTTTATCTTTTGTAAAAGAA
The DNA here is from genome assembly GCA_929113105.1 of Agrypnus murinus. NCBI lineage: Eukaryota > Metazoa > Arthropoda > Insecta > Coleoptera > Elateridae > Agrypnus > Agrypnus murinus. The sequence continues at coordinate 89,544,486 of OV816025.1, read as the reverse complement.
AGTTTCTATTTATTGTAATCTTTCTTTTTAATCTACTTGGGCCAAGTATCCCTAGACATTCGGATACTTGACCCTTTTTACAACATTCATATATTTAATATTTAAGTTCTTTAAACATTGATATTTACGTTTAATATTAATAAACATTTTGCAAAAGATACTAAAGTATATACACACTCTAAAAAATTCCCCTTGAAGTTGCCTCCATTTCTTGGGGTAAATTTACTTCAAAGTGTAATTTTCATAGGAAGTGGGAAATTTCAATATTAGGTTAAATTTGCATTGTCATGTTTCCTTTTTAAATAAATTTACAGATTAAAATTACGATCTCAATGCAATCTTACATTTCATTTTAACATTAAAACACCTGCGTAAAGTTATAACTTTACCTAATATTGACCTAATATTGAAATTTCCACTTCCTATGAAAATTACATTGGAAGTAAATTTACCCCAAAAAATGGAGGTAACAAAGTATACTTTATAAAAGCTTGTGCTTGTTCTAGAGCACAATTTCACTATAAGGTCAAGTCCAATAAATATAAATATTTAAAAATAGGGTACATTCTATGTAATTATTATTGAATCATTGTTTAATTGCGTATAGAATGCATATGTTCAACAAATTCGGTATTATATGCCATGCATATATAATATTGAAATTTCCCACTTCCTATGAAAATTACACTTTGAAGTAAATTTACCCCAAGAAATGGAGGCAACTTCAAGGGGAATTTTTTAGAGTGCATACAGCATTCACACGTCCACAGGTATTATAAAAATAAAAAAAACTGTAAAATTATAAAAGTTACTCCTACATAACCTCAATTTTAAAACATAGTATTTTGAAATTAATCTTAGAATATAAATTTTATATTTTCTTCGTATTTATCGGAGTTCGAGAGAAAAGCAGATTTAGGTGGTGTCTAATGGTGGCCAGTGTGACGTTATATCCGTCACTTTTAAAGCTCGTTTCACCGGGTAGTTACGCTCCTTCCCACAGTTTTATTTTCTAAGAAATAAGTGTTTTTAACTGTCAAAAAACTTAACAAAGGCTCCGTAACAAATTTGATTTAAAACTAAGTAATTTTTTTTAATTATTAATAATAATAGTATTTATTCCCAGAATTCCACAACAAGAATACAAAAATATAAAAAAGGTTCAAAATTAATAAACAATTAAATTAACTTAATATAAATTAAAGTAAGTATTTGTATACATAAATAATATTAAAATAAGTAAAAATGTGATATTATATAAAGGAAAAAAAAGCAAAGTACTCTATGGTAGATGTGAATCACAAGGAGATGGTTCAATTCAGCTAAAACTGCCTTGTTCTACCACCTGCCTAATGAAAACTAATTAAGTGATATGTTAAAGAATAGTGAAATCAAGTAAGAATTATTGAATTATATCAAATAAGAATATAATATAATATAGTATAATATAATAGTTACAAGAATGAAAATCAAAATGAAGATGAAAATAAGTACAAATAGGAATTCAATACAGTAGCTTAGCAAAAGATCGGATAAATGAAAAGAGAGGCCTACAGAGCATTATCTAAATTGTATTAGAGGTCATGTGCCTTGATTAACAAATAACAGATTTTTAAATTTTATTTTAAATAAATGAGGGGAGAGCGCTTTAAGAGAATCAGGCACGTTATTATAAATTTTTGATACTTGATAAGTAAAGCTTCTCTCAAAGAAGGCAGTTCGATGAGCAGGTGGTGTAATTAATTTTCTATATCTTAAAGATAGATTATGGACGTCTTCGCGGAAACTAATCTTTTGATATAAATATTTAGGATATTTATATAAGATGATTTTATGAAATAAACAGACAGACTGTAACAGACTTCTATTATATATTTAACCAATTAGCATCATTTAGCTTTTGGGATATATGATTAAATTTTCTTATTCCATATATTAATCTTAAGCAAGAATTTTGAACTCTTTGTATGCAGCGAGCTGTATCTCTCCTAATTGAAAAAGCATAAATTTGATTACAATACGCAAACTGCGAAAGAACCTTAATTTAATCTTAGTAGTTAACGAATGCCGATGAGGATAAATCATTTTAATTGCTGCATAGGCGCGTTTAACATAATGTGATATTTGAGTTTCGTAACGATAGTTGTTATGCATTATTTACCCTAGGTTTTTTTACCTCTCCATGAATAGGCAATTTAATGTTACCTACTAAAATATTTATATAAGGTTTAATTCTTTCAATGTTTCTATTATTGCCAAGAAGTAAAATAACTGATTTAGTTGGATTTAACTGTAGTGCATGCTGTTTAGAAAATTTTGAGATTTGATTTAAATCCTTGTTAATCGTGGACACTGCTTGCTGACACTCCTCAGCATCAAAGGAATAGGAACAGTTGTGTATCATCAGCATACATATGGATGTTGCACGTCTGCACAACATGAGACAGTTTTGAAGTATATATGGTAAATAACAGGGGGCCCAGAATTGAACCCTGCGGGACACCTCTCGTAACCGATCTGCAATCTGATAACTCATTAGATAACTTGACACACTGCTCTCTACAACTTCAGTAACTATGAAATAATTTAATGACACTTTCAGAAAGTCTGATGTAAGCCAGGGTTGCTAATAATATTTTATGATTAATAGTATCGAAGGCTTTGCTGAAATCCAGTAGTACTAATATCGACATCTTGTTGGCATCACGAGCGGTTATCAGATCATCAGTTACTTTGAGGAGAGCAGTTGTGCAACTATGTCCAGTCCAAAAACCAGACTGACAGTCAGATAATAAATTATAGTGTTGCAGATGGTCATGCAATTGATTATGTATAACCATTCCAAAAATCTTCAACAACACTGATAAAATGCTAATCGGACGAAGATGCGTATATTCAGAAGGGTTAGTTATTTTAGGAACGGGGGTAACTATAGCCCTTTTACAAACTGTAGGAAAATAAAATGATAGCAAACAAACATTGATGATGTGAGTTAAGTACGGCAATATAAGAGGGCAACAACTTTTAATAATTTGAATATTTAAATTGTCTACTCCAGCTGCATTAGTTTTAATTCGATTAATAGTTTTTATAATGTCATTCACATCAACAGTTTTAAATTAATATTAAATTAATAAATAACGCAAATAGAAAAGATACTATGAAGTATTCGTTTCATAAAGCACTGTTCTCAGCAAAAGCAACTGCAATGAGACCGCAAGTTCAGTTGAGTTGCTCTTGTGTATTTACCAGGGACTGGAACAGGAACCCAAAAGAACCGGAATCGATTACTTTTATGGAACCGAAACCCGAATCGGAACCCTTACTAAAATCCGTGTTAATGTTAAGATGAGAACCCGAACCGTTATAAATTTTCGAAGGAACCGGTATTTTTCGGTTCCACATTTCAGTTCTACTGTTAAATAAAAAAAGTAGTTCAACATTCTCTCAACAGCGCTACCATAACCATTTCTTACTAAGTTGATGTTGATAGTAGATCCACTTCCACTACCAATTGACCAATAGTAGTGTGTGAATTGACTAGAAAAGTGTTACGTCACATTTTATATTGGTAGCCCTGAATATTTCCAATAAAATTTCATCTTGAAAAGAATCTACAATATTAACCACATTCGGTACTTCACATCTGTTTACTCCAAGAGCTCAGTTTCTATGGTATCCATTGTTGTAAATAATTGTAACTATAGCACTAGAGTTTCCCGAGTAAAAAGAGTTGAAATACCGAAGAGCAAATATATTTATCAATTATCACCTATATTATAAACAATACTTTAACCTAACATGCATCGACTGTCAGTTATCAAGGTCATATTTGTTTGGAGATATTTGGAGCTATATACCAACATAAAATGTGACGTCATTACTTTTACTTCCGGAACCCTTATGGAACCTAAAAAATCCTGGAACCGAAACCTTAATGTTCAGAAAATTAAAATTGGAATCGTAACCGAAACCTTTATTTGTAAAAGGTTCCAGTCTCTGATGGTATTTACTGGTATCAACTGTTGGAAGTCACTTCAAAACAGTTGATGTCACTAAATGAAGACTCTTGTTTCGGTAGTTGTGAACAAAATGTCGTCCTTGTCAGATGAAAATATATACTTGCTAGTGAAGAAGCGTAAAAAGAAAACATACCATTTTACCATATGAGCAAAGACACCGTTAAAATTCTAGCAGAGATGTCGACACGTGTATAACATGGCTTTGTCACATCATATAAACATGTGTGTTGTTCAACAAGGGCCACAAAATTGAAAGGCTTTGCTGTCTCGCTCGCCATGGTACAGCAGTTCTTGGCAACTGTAGACCGCAACTGACGACAGCGACGCAGTATGCAGCGTTGCCAGCAACCAATTAGCAACTGGTTGCGTTGCAGTGGAGTTGCTTTTTAGTAAGTGGAAACTGGTGGGAACACGTGTATTTTAACATAAGCACCGAGTCGCATTGCTGTTACGTTGCAGTCGCCGGTTGCTTTTGGTGAAAACACCCCCTAAGACGATATGGCGCTCTTGTGCTTTAGAAAACTCCCTGCTAAGTGGGTCGTTGGATGCGTGCACTAAAAATGTGTCTTATGAAACTAGTACAGTAGAACTCCATAATCCGAACACACTGTATTCCGAACATCCAGTAAACAGAACAACAAGATTTACAAGCTATAATCCAAACAAACCTCTTTAATCCGAAATCCTCTTTAATTTGAACAAATCTTTTTAATCGGAACAGAAAGTTCTATGTACATACTAAAACTTAATATGTAGAGTTCTTAAAAGGTGAGTATTAATTATAAATGAGATTATAGCAGATTGCTGATGCAGTTTGTTGGCTGATACTGTTACGACCCGTGTGAAAACAAATTCTACGAAGATCAACAAACACTTTTGTTATTAATATAAAGAGTAATAAAAATACTGAAGGCTACGATGTAAAAAATAAGCTATAAATATAATAACGATATCATCAAAAGGGTGCCCTAAATGTTTTGACGTTGCAGTTTTGCTGCAATTGTTTATGTAATGACATCATCTACCTTAAAACCTTTTTCGTTCAATTTTGTTAATACACAATTTGTTTGTAATGCGATATTAAGGATGGGATTTCTCTGGCCAATGGAAGGTGTCCCAAATAGCAATGACCCGAAAACCGGGAAAACCGCCATAAGTGGTCTCTTACAGACCCATTCGTCTGTTACCCACCCTCTCAATATATATATTAGCACAACAGGCTTTAGTGGTTATCTCTTTCCATTTTCGTCTATCATTAGCTGCACTTGTCCAGTCTTTCACGTTCAATTGGTTTAAATCCTCTTGTATACATAAAATCCATGTTCTTTTTGGCCTTCCTATACAATTAACTTCTTCCGGTTCAACATCTTGTTTAAGGTACTTGTTTCTGGCATTCTTGCAATGTGATCCAACCATCGTAGTCTTTTCTGCTCGATTATCTTCACTATATTAGGTTCATTACACACTGTATAAATTTCTTGGTTATTCCTTCTTCTCCATGATTAATTTTCTTTTATTCCCCCATAGATTTGTCTTAGCATTTTTCTCTCCCATATAAGTAATTTTTTTATATCTTCACATCTCAGGACCCAAGTTTCACCCACTCTCTCAATGGTTTTTAAAAAATTTGTCCTCAAGCGAATGTCGCCGCTAATTGATGAAATTCAGCGAATACCCAACTACCAGTTTGGATTTGTCGACAATATGCTACAATCGAATAAGTACGCAGAGTTCCATCAAAAATCAGATTTGACCTGGAGACCAAAAGATTTTGTTTTACGGTGTTCATAGACACAAGCCAAGCCTTTGACAGCTCTACAAGCTCAAGCGATTTTACCGTATACCTTCTTTCAAATCCTCATGACATACCTCACTGAAAGATACTTTTTCGTGAAATATCAAGACTATCTCAGCTCTTCTACCCATAATATCTGGTGTCACGCGACTGGTTCCATTTTATACCTAATTTTATCGCGGACTTACCAACAACTAGAAAAATGACCCTAGCAACCTTTGCGGACTACACGGCAGTATTCGCTTCCCATAATAATGCAGATATAGCTTTTAGAAACTTACAAAACCACCTAAGCCTTTTTGAAAGATGATGGAGCAAGGCGTATTAAAACAAATATACAAAAATCAACACAGACCATCTTTACTACTAAAAAAAACTACTTGCCCTCTAGTTCACTTTAATGGAAACTCACTACTCCAAGAAGATTAGGTCAAATATCTAGGGATTCATCTGACATGTCCAAAGCATATTTAATATAAAAGACTACAACTAGGTTTAACTCTCAGGCAATACTGGCTAATTTGACAAAACTCGCAAATTATCTCTTGAAAATAAATTAGTGGTGTACAAGTAACAATCAAGCCCATGTGGTGCTATGGCATTCAATTATGGGGAATAACAAGCGAGTCAAACATTGTCAGAATACAGCGCTTTCAGTCCAAAACTTTGACTTTCATAATCAAAGTTCCTTGGTTTGCACCGAACCACATATGTAATCCAGATTGACTTCAACATGCCTTATATTACAGAAACCATTAAAGAACATATAAATAGTACCAGATCTCAAGATCGCATCACAACCCACCCAAACAACTTAGCAGTCAACATACTGACAGCTCAAAGCCGCACAGGCTTAATCCTTTGAATCCGTTAGAACGCTTTTAGCATTAGTATAAATTCCCAATAAGTCTAACTAATATATTTTATTTAGGGCCGGTATTATAAAACTTTTTACTTCCTAGATAAAATTTACTTTGAGAGTAAATTCATTTGTTCTGTCAATTTAATATGCAAATTGACAGAATAAATTAATTTACTCTCAAAGTAAATTTTATCTAGAAAGTAAAAAGTTTTATAATACCGGCCCTTAGTTATATATTAGTACATTAATTGCAAAGGAGCGTGATAATGGGCTGTGTCATACTTATCCTGTAAACATTTTACCTAATGTCTAATTGGACAGAATATCAAACAACTTGGTGTTAATAAAAAAAAGGCTAATCGAATCAGGGTGTTATAAAATCAAAGCAAAAACTTGATAATAATGCATAAAAAATACGTACATAAAAAATACTGTTTATTATTTGCAAGCAGTATTTTTTAATTTTTTATATACATAGTTAATTAAACCATATATAGTATGCTCTATTAAAGAACTTTTAAGTATTGACATATTGCTGTATTTCAGCACTGTCCATGTGGTAGATGGAATAATTGTATGTGTGACCCCATTCCTCATCTGGCCTCTCAGATTAAAAAAAGTTATGGTCACGCTTAACAGTTGGCCATTGTGGTCATTTTGGCTGTTGTGGTCATGCGCAACAGTTAGTCGTTGTGGTCATTTTGACCATTGTGGTCACATACCCTAGTTGGCCGCTGTGGTCATTTTGGCCATTGTGGTCATTGTCGCCAGCAAACGCCAATACCTAAGCGTCGGTGGCCATTGTGGTCAAAATGGCAGATGGGGTGGAATCTTTAGTTGGCTGTTGTGGCCGTTGTGGTCAAGTATCGAGTTGGGCGATATGGTCAAATTGGCCGTTGTGGCTGTTGGCCATTATGGCCATGGAGGAAGTTGTGGTTATGACCACAACAGCCAAAATACTGATGGACTGGTGTGGCCAGGTCCCCCGAGGAACACTGCATACTTTCCTCAACCTAGCAGCCACAGTTTTATGTAAATCTTGCATTTTGTCTTGGTAAATCGTTTCATAAACTGGGCTCAATAAATTATCAAGAAAATGAAATAATAATAATCTTCATTAATAGCACTACTACATATGACCATTCAGTGTTGTTCACACTTGCAGTATTTATTACAACAAATAAGAGATAATGTAAAAACACAAATACACAATTGACTAATATGGTTTTTAATTTAATTTCAGATTTGAAGAGCTTTCCAAAGAAGAATTTCCCTTAGGAATGAAAGAAATCCGTGTGCCAGATGATCCCAGTTATTCAACCAATTTAAGAAAATCTGTTAATCGTCTTGTTAAATTTGAAAAGAAACTTCTCTCAAATAGTAATAAAAACCGTAAACATAAACTTAAAAGAAAAATACATGAGATTGAGGTGAATGAAGATGAAAATGAAGTGGAAGTATCTGAGGATAAACTTCAAAAATTTATTAGAAAAAGTGAAGGAAATTTGATGAATGGAAATGTTCCGAAAAAGAGAAAACTAATGGCAAAAAAAGAAAAAAATGTTAAAATCTTAAAAAACAAACCTAATTTACGAACAAACAAGAAAAGTGTAACTACTAGTAACACAAGTACTAAATGGTCATTTGAAGAAAGTTTCCAGAGAAACTCAGGAACTTGGTTTGTTGAGAAACTAGATTCTGATGAAAGCTTTGGTGATGAAGAATTGGTATTAAATGATAATTCTCCATCCAAGAAACGATCGTTACAAATAGAAGTAAAAAATGAACATGATAAAAGCAAGAAATCGCTTTCAAATGATAGGTCTCTGAGAAAGAAGCGATTGAGTAATGGTGAAACATCTCCAAAGCATATATCATCAAATTCCAGACAAGTGAAATTAAATCAAAATAATACAAATCATTCTACTACAAAATTGAAAAATGAAGCACTCTTTCCACAGACTGAATGGGATTTACCATCTAAAGAAGGTGAAGTAGAGATTTTTGTACCTTCTAACAAATATAAAGAAAAAATGAAGAAACTAGCAAAAAAAGCGGATAAAACAGTGGAACAGTTGATAAATGAAGCTGTAAATGGTTCATCAAACCGATATTCGTTAAATATTGCTGAAGAATTTGCTAATAACAAGAAGAAGCGTTTATCTTTAGATTCAAATATAGTAAGAAATCCATTTGCAGGTGTGAACACACCAAAAAGTGAAAAGAAAGTGAAAATTGATTTAAAATCTAATAAAGAACAGGATATTCATGAGCATATAGCACAATTACGTAATTCGCCTGCTATTCCATATGATGCTTATAAAAAGCCAACAAAACCATTACTAAAACCTGCTGCAGTAGCAAGTCCAATTAATCCATTTTACAGAAGAAAACTGAAGCTATTATGAAGAGTTATTTTTAATTTGTGACTGTTTATTACTACAATCTTTTAAATAATGACCTGTAAAATTATAAGAAATTCAAAAAGCACAGAAATAATTTAGACTGTGCAAGATAGAGTACCAATTGATTGAATCCTTTCATGTAGGTACAAATAATTAAGAAATATGATTAAAGAAAACTAGCTATACATTATTATGTTTAATTTTTTTTTATTATTAAATAAACTAATTTAATAAATGGTGCTTAAATAGCATATTTTATGGGTTGTCTAATTATGTGTAATGTATTGTCACAATTCATTGAGCATTCTAAATTTTTTATCTGTGAGAAATAGTAATAATTATTACTCTTGTTAGAGAAACATATTACATATGTTATTATCACTGTAATAAAAACACTTCATATATTACTTTGTTTTAGTTTATTTATTTCATTTTTTATAATAAATTTTATTGATTCAATCATACATCAATCATATCATATGTGTTTAGTATTCTCGTTATAGAGATAAACAGAGTGGCCAGCGAACCTGGATACCTTGAAAACCGGAAATTTGCACAATCAGGAAAGAACCTTGAATTAGTGATCAAAGTCGGAAATTTTTCAGGAAAAAATTAAAAAAATAAAATAATTTTAATAGTATGTACTTTCTAAAATAATTAATATTTTACGTTATCTTTTTTTCTATTTGCGTGTTCAAAAAAGATTTAGTTGAATACTGGAAACAGCAACATTATATTTTTAAAAATTGATATCACTTATTTACGCATATTTAAAAACCAAATGCAGGATTAGAATTTTCAGTGTTGCAAACTATCAAACTTGTTAATAAGGTATCCCTAACAAATTTTATTTACAATTAAGTTATTTTTTTTAAACGGTTACAAATTAACGATAATAATAGAAAAAATGGTATGAAGTATTCGTTTTACAAGACACGTTTTTTAACGCATGCATCCAAGTTTAGATAACGACTCGCTTAGAGGAAGTTTTCTAAAGGATAAAAAGTATTTGTTTCAAAGACGTTTTAGCATCTCTAATGGTTCTAAACTTGAACACGTGCGCTAAAAAAGAGTCTTACAAAAATTTACTATTTTCTATTTGCGTGTCCAAATGAAGCCATTAGCTCACGCATTTTGCGTGTCCAAAAGAATTCTGGAAACTAATATTTTATTTGTTTTTTTTAATTGATGCCAATGTTGAACAGCTGTTCTTAAAATATCAAACTTATGTTGAATTTGTCAGTTTTGACAATGAAAATCAAATGTAATTGTTTTAAATTGAAAATTAAATGTAGCTAATTTCTTTAATAATATCAAAATAATTGTTTATTTTTGAGCTTTTTTGACCTCTTCCCATTATTAGTGCCACTTCATCACTACTATACTACTGCTACATTCTAGAACTTCAAATAAACAAAAATTTAATAAAGCATTATTTGCTTTAGCATCCACTACGACAATGTTTTGAGGTTGTATATTTTTTTAATAATAAACAAAGTACGCTTTTGACGGTTTTTCTGTTGCATCGTCAAAGATCACAGTGCAAATTAAAGTGAACTGGAAGCGAGCGCCCAAACCAGTCAAATGTATTGTTGAAAATGCACCGTTAATAGTCGAATTTACGAACCTTGTTCGGTGCGCACCAGAGCAACCAGTCGAATTCACTATTATTTACTCTGTAAATTTGAAAAACAAATGCAGAATTATAATTTTCAGTGTTGCTAACTCTTAGTTTTCAAGTTTGCCTAATAAATTTTATTTAAAGACAAACTAATTAGTCATTTTTTAAAAATATTAGGTACGAATCAAATCATCGATGTGTGTAAACATCCGGGTATTACAAGTACTATAAAAGGTCTCGTTTCACACAATGCCGAGGATCGGGCTTTATCCAGTAGTGCATGGGGAATCGAACTCGAAAACGGAAATGGCCTGCTACATAATGCGGGGAATAACGTGTTCAATTTCACGTGTAGAATTCCTTTAAAGGATATCTTCGGGTTTGCAGATGATTACAAGAAAGTTATTCCTCATATGAGCTGTCAGTTAGTTTTGATACGTTCTAAGAATGATTTTAATTGCTATAAAAGCGCTGCTGGAGATGCAGGTACTGATGTAGAAATCAAGATTGATAGACTGTCTTGGGAGGTTCCTCATATACTATTGTCGGACGAAAGCAAGTTGAACTTAGTTGAAAGTTTGAGAGATAATTCTTCTATTATCATTCCATTTAGGCGTTGGGAATTACACGAACTACCCTCGCTGGGAACTACTAAAAATCAGGTTTGGCGTATAAAGAATTCAAATGAATTGGAAAAACCGCGTTGGGTTCTTGTAGTTTTACAAGACGAGCGTCAGCTGGGTATAAGAACCAGTAACCCTACTACATTTACTCATTCGAACCTAGTTGATATTAAACTGTATTTAAATTCGCAAGTGTTTCCGCAGCAACGTTTAAATCTCGATTTCAGTAGTAAGGATTACATTCCTGCTTATTTAAGTTATACACGCTTTCGCGAGAGTTACTATGATATAGGTAGAGGATCGACTGATAGCTGTTTAATCGATTATTCAAAATTTGAAACATACCCTGTTTTTGTAATTGATTGTTCGAGACAGGTAGAAAGTTTTAAGGATTCCACGGTCGATATTAGATTAGAACTTGAATCTTCCGCTGCATTTACCAATACAACAAAGGCATATTGTTTGATCCTACACGACTCCTTGATAGAATATAACCCGTTCACTGAAACCGTGACTAAACACGTACGCATACCATAATGAAAACTGTTAAACAAAAGAAAACGCTAAACATATTTAATTTAGACAGCGATGTATCTCTACAATCCGGCGATGATAGAAAACACGGTGACTTATTACCTACGTCTTGTCGAACAATTCTTAGCGGTCCTTCTTCCTGCGGTAAAACTAATGTTATGTTGGGTCTACTGATTAGTGAAAACGGATTAAAATTTGAAAACATCTACCTGTTTGCCAAATCCTTATTTCAACCGAAATACGAATTCTTAAGGGAAGTTATGAAACCTATTAAAAGCATTGGTTATCAAGAGTTTAGTGAAAACGATGACGTAATCAGTCCTAGCAACATCAAACCTAATTCAGTATTCATTTTCGACGATATTATTTGTGACAAACAGGAAAAAATTAGAGAATATTTTAGTATGGGTAGACATAAAGTTGTTGACTCGTTTTATTTAGGCCAGACATATGCAAAGATACCGAAACATTTGATAAGGGATAACGCAAACTTGATTATTCTTTTTAAACAGGACGAATTAAATTTAAAGCATGTGTATAGGGATCATGTTGTAGGAGATGTTAACTATGAGGACTTCAAAAACATTTGTCGTATGTGTTGGAAGGATCCGTATGATTTCCTAGTTATTAATAAAGATTGTTCCCTAAACAGCGGTAGATATCGGAAAGGTTTTGATACATATATAAGTTTATAATTAGACTCGAATCGTTTAGTTCTCTCTTAGAGTTATCAGCATGTCGAGCTCCTGTGTTACCTTATCATGTACTCCCACACCAATTTTAAATTGGAAAGGATGACGCCTTCATATTTAAATTTTTTTTTTAGTTAGAAGTTGATGGCAGCTACCCTTAGACTGCTGCCAAGGGGTTGTCGTTGTGGGAAATGATGTGTTACCTTAGCAAAATTGAACTTTAACTACTTTGAATAATTCCGTTGACCAGTTAGGTGTATATCCCTTAGAAAAGACTCCTTTGAATTTGCTTATACGTACGATGTCATTCAAATCCAACCTACGTTTACTGATAGTTTTTACATTAGTGTTATACACAGACAGCTGTGTCGTAGGTTTAACAGATGCAGGAGGCACCCCTATTGTTCTATGTTTTGTATTATTATAGCTATCAACTACTCGTTGTAATATATCGACCCATTTAAATTTCCCTCTGTAGCTAAACTCCTTATACAGCTTTTGCTTAATTGTACAAATAACTCGTTCGGCTATTGAAGCCTTAATCACGGAATACGTAGAGTAATGATTTATGTTGTATTCATTCATTAACTTTTTAAAATGTTTATTATAAAACTCCTTCCTGAGATCAGACTGTAAATTTTTGGGTATGACTGAATACTTAAAGATACTACGGACCTGTTTTGTCACCTCTTCTTCGGTCTTAGTTTTCAACAGACGTACATACAAGTATTTCGAATAACAGTTTATCATCATCAGTATGTAACGATAACCCTTATTTACTTTAGCGTAGGGAATAAACTCCGCTAAATCTATTTGAAACAAATCATCATAACCCTTTATTGTAGTACTACGTCTTTGAAAATTTTTTCTAGCAGATCTATGTATTTCATCGACAACGGTTTGTTTTGCGTTCATCTCTGTTAATAACTGCAGATACTCAAATTATAAGTTATGTAAGACTGAACTATTAAATAGAATGTAAAGTAATATATCCTACGACTATTGCGGGGTTCTTTGAGTAATTAACAAATTTTGTAGGTCTACGAGCGGTGATCTATCAAAATTTTTAGATTTAGAATCTGCTTTAGCAAGAAGCCATAAAGTTGCCTTAGACAGTTCTATACAAAGCAAAGTCAGAGTTTTAATACTATCGCGTAGCGTGTCGTGACTGATGTTAGATATCTCGCTATCCATATACCATTTTGTAACTGCATCCTCTGCATCTACGGGGTCCGCTAAATTGATTAATCTTCGTTTCTTACAATCAATAGTTTTATTTTCTAGTATTAAAGCATGTTTCTTTGTTACCAGATCTGAATCATTAATAGCGTGGCCTGCGTTTGTAATTCTTTTGTTTTCTAAATCAAAATTCTGATCTTCTGTTAGCTTAAATCATACCCCGGGAGGACCTGGAACTGTTACAGCACCTCCAACTATTGAACGTCCGAACAAATCTATAGTAGCATTCATACTGCTAATGGTAACGAACTGACTACTTACAGCCGTGATGAAATCTTTTATTCTATAATACCTTCTTCTTTTAACTCGGAAATAATTGAAATTATTTCGTTTTCATTCAGAGGACTACTGTTACCGGCTTCTTTTACAGCAAATAACAAACGAAGACGGTCGACAAGTTCGTTAGCTTTATTCCAGTAGACGTATTCGACTTTGCAATCGCTTAATTTTTTAAAATTTGACAATGATGATGATAGTCTAATACCTAAACCTTTGATTCTGGATAAGTTCGGTTTAATTATATAATCATACTTCCAATGTTTAACAGCTGTTAGTTTACCCTGTGGTCTATAGGATTTCTTATGCGCATTAGTAAGCAGTGGCGGATTTAGGCACAAGCGCTTGAAGCGGCCGCTTCAGGCCCCGCAAGTCAGGGGGCCCCGCCGAGGCCTCCTGCCAAGGACCGCACTGGACACGCGATAAATAACAATTATTGGCGTGGAATTCACTTTCTCGCGAAATGAAACAAAAACGGATTATATCATTCATATCGGTTGACACATTATAGTTTTCTACGAAAAGGCAAGCATAAGTAAAATATTGTAACGGAGTATACTGTTTCACAACAGACTTGCGAGGAATGTATTATCTCTGTCGCTCCGAACACTTGCTTTGTCGCACAATCAGCATCAGCGCGGTCATCAGACTACTATGATGACTATAATTTCTTGAATTAATGGTTTCTGATAAGACGTTCGGTGAAGGGGAATTTTACAACGCTTTTCAACGGGTAAAATTCCTGAATGACTTTTGTCAATTGTTTTTGGTATAGTAAAAGTATAAAAGTTCCATTGTAAAATAACTGATTGTAAAATAAATGTATTTATGTCCGATTGCATTATAAAGTACTGTTTATTGTATTGTATTGCGCCAGTAAACTGGCTTATTATTGTACTCGTAAAATAAAGTGGTGGTAGTAAAATAAAGTATATAGTAGTAAAATAAAGTATATAGTAGTAAAATAAAGTATATAGTAGTAAAATAAAGTATATAGTAGTAAAATAAAGTATATAGTAGTAAAATAAAGTATGACAACTGTATATATTTTCTTCTGTCAAGAATAGATGTCAAATTTATAAACTGATTTTTTTTGATAATTAGCCAATTTTAGGAATCGAACATAAAGCTTTGTATGCAACTCTTACATAATCGGACCTTATAGACGCGCCCTTTTTAAAGGCTTCATAAACGAGGCTTGTCTATAAAGTCCTACATTATGTACTTGTTACATAAATAGCTATTATGTCCTATTGCATTATAAAGTACTGTTTATTGTATTGTTTTGCGGCAGTAAACTGGCTTATTATTGTACTCGTAAAATAAAGTGGTAGTTGTAAAATAAAGTGTAGTATATTCAGTTTTCCAATGGCAACTGTATATTACATGTCAAATTTTCTTCTGTCAAGAATAGATGTCAAATTTATAAACTGATTTTTTTTGATAATTAGCCAATTTTAGGAATCGAACATAAAGCTTTGTATGCAACTCTTACATAATCGGACCTTATAGACGCGCCCTTTTTAAAGGCTTCATAAACGAGGCTTGTCTATAAAGTCCTACATTATGTACTTGTTACATAAATAGCTATTATGTCCTATTGCATTATAAAGTACTGTTTATTGTATTGTTTTGCGGCAGTAAACTGGCTTATTATTGTACTCGTAAAATAAAGTGGTAGTTGTAAAATAAAGTGTAGTATATTCAGTTTTCCAATGGCAACTGTATATTACATGTCAAATTTTCTTCTGTCAAGAATAGATGTCAAATTTATAAACTGATTTTTTTTAATAATAAGCCAATTTTAGGAGTCGGACATAAAGCTTTGTATGCAACTCTTACATAATCGAACTTTATAGACTCGCCCTTTTTATAGGCCTCGCTCGCTTCGCTCGCTCGGCCATAAACTGAGCTCATCTATAAAGTTCTACATTATGTACTTGTTACATAAATAGCTATTATTTAATATTTATTAGTGCGTATAATGTTAATTAACGAATAATAAATCAGTTATACCAAAAACCTAAAATTATACGATTAAGTACTATGCCGGCAGAAAAATTTCACTCGATTTTCTTCATTTTGTAAACGGTCTTACATCCAGTGGCAAGTTTTACTTATGTCAAATTGTTATTTTTCTTTTAATGACATATGTCATAAAGTACAATTTAATAAAATACGTAGTTTCTAAATCAAAATGATGTGTCTTGATATAAATTCTTTTTTATATTAATAATAAAATCAGCCAATATTATTTTATTTCTATTGAAATAGTTATTTTTGACGCGTCTATGATATTGTGTCATGTCATTGAAAGTCTTTGTTACTCGTCTAAAATTTAAGAAAAATCAGCCTACTTGATAAAAATCGTGCGAGATTTTCCTGTCAGAACAGTACATATGTCGCAGGAAGATAGTCAAATCCGGAAAACTAACTATCTACCTAGTCATTTACTAAGTGACGAGGCAGATAGTAAATCGAACATAAATCTATATGCCTTTTGATTTTGTTGTATGCCTAGGTATTTACTAAATTAAACTAAATTTACTAAATTAGAACAGGCAGTTAGTAAATGGCTTAATGTGCTGTCGGCAAATTAGATAATAACATGCACATTTCTTCGTAGAACATTTTTTTTAGATGAACACTTGGAAAATCTTTACCCTTGCCTAAAGAATGTTCTACAAAAAAATGTGCATGTTATTACCTTATTTGCCCACAGCACATGAAGTCATTTACTAACTGCCTGTTCTAAACAACGGCATTTAGTAACCTTCATTCAATGAACCCTCTTCATGCCTAGGCATGAAGCAAAATCGTATAGATTTATTCTCGTTTTACTGTCTGTCCCGTCACTTAGTAAATGACTAGGCAGATAATTATTTGCCGGATTTGACCACAGATTATACTTTACAGATGCGAAGCTCGCCTGGTCCCGCCAATCCAAATTTATATAAGCATGCGTGAATCCACCATTGTTTTAGTAGTATTTTAATCAACCTCACTTCTCTGCTTGTTTATATTTTGCGCGTGTGTTTTTGTTGCGTTCAGATATTTTGAATTATTTTGTTAGTACTTTATATATTTTTGCATTAATATTTGATTTGACATTGATATTATGGACATAATGTTACCTTTCTGCACTTACCAATTGATTTGTACAATACAGTATCCATATAAGTATAATTTATTATAATGTTAATAAAAAGTTTTCGATTTTGGTAAATTGTTTATTTTTTTATAGTTTATTATTTTTTGTTTTATAGACCTTAATTTATGTTAATCCTTGGGGGCCCCAAAAATTTGTAGCGCTTCAGGCCCCTCAAGTGTTAAATCCGCCACTGTTAGTAAGGGATATTATCTGCATATAATTATTGATATCAGCTTGCGATGGTGTAGACTCTAATTCTCTAAACGTGAGTAAGTCAAACAGACCAGGTGTTGCTTCAAAAGCGTTGTTTTTAATTATGATGTTTGTATCACGTATAGTCACAGGGGAAGATGCAAATGTCCACGCGTCTCGATCAATTTTATATCTAATACCGAATCTAGTTCTATCTATGTTGCTACCGCCCCTAGCTATTAGCACACCGTAATGAGTAGGGAGATCCTGAGTTTTATTAGATTCTTCTTCTTCATCTGCTTCCGATGATGATGATGCTGATGCAACAGGTTGTTTTTTAACTTTCAACAGGGGAATGTAACTAGTAGTAGTAGTAGTAGTAGGAGCAGATGGTTGTGTTTTAATTTTCAATAGGGGAACGTTAACTGATTCGGCAATAGTTTCCAAAGGAGATATAACCTGTTTATGAGTATCACGATAAATACGTTCAGCTTCAGATTTATCACGACGAAAGTAAGCAAATTTTCTACGTATAGCCTTGCGTGCGTTTATTATTTTACGTTTTAAACTTAAATCATAGGAGCTCGACATGCTGATAACTCTAAGAGAGAACTAAACGATTCGAGTCTAATTATAAACTTATATATGTATCAAAACCTTTCCGATATCTACCGCTGTTTAGGGAACAATCTTTATTAATAACTAGGAAATCATACGGATCCTTCCAACACATACGACAAATGTTTTTGAAGTCCTCATAGTTAACATCTCCTACAACATGATCCCTATACACATGCTTTAAATTTAATTCGTCCTGTTTAAAAAGAATAATCAAGTTTGCGTTATCCCTTATCAAATGTTTCGGTATCTTTGCATATGTCTGGCCTAAATAAAACGAGTCAACACCTTTATGTCTACCCATACTAAAATATTCTCTAATTTTTTCCTGTTTGTCACAAATAATATCGTCGAAAATGAATACTGAATTAGGTTTGATGTTGCTAGGACTGATTACGTCATCGTTTTCACTAAACTCTTGATAACCAATGCTTTTAATAGGTTTCATAACTTCCCTTAAGAATTCGTATTTCGGTTGAAATAAGGATTTGGCAAACAGGTAGATGTTTTCAAATTTTAATCCGTTTTCACTAATCAGTAGACCCAACATAACATTAGTTTTACCGCAGGAAGAAGGACCGCTAAGAATTGTTCGACAAGACGTAGGTAATAAGTCACCGTGTTTTCTATCATCGCCGGATTGTAGAGATACATCGCTGTCTAAATTAAATATGTTTAGCGTTTTCTTTTGTTTAACAGTTTTCATTATGGTATGCGTACGTGTTTAGTCACGGTTTCAGTGAACGGGTTATATTCTATCAAGGAGTCGTGTAGGATCAAACAATATGCCTTTGTTGTATTGGTAAATGCAGCGGAAGATTCAAGTTCTAATCTAATATCGACCGTGGAATCCTTAAAACTTTCTACCTGTCTCGAACAATCAATTACAAAAACAGGGTATGTTTCAAATTTTGAATAATCGATTAAACAGCTATCAGTCGATCCTCTACCTATATCATAGTAACTCTCGCGAAAGCGTGTATAACTTAAATAAGCAGGAATGTAATCCTTACTACTGAAATCGAGATTTAAACGTTGCTGCGGAAACACTTGCGAATTTAAATACAGTTTAATATCAACTAGGTTCGAATGAGTAAATGTAGTAGGGTTACCGGTTCTTATACCCAGCTGACGCTCGTCTTGTAAAACTACAAGAACCCAACGCGGTTTTTCCAATTCATTTGAATTCTTTATACGCCAAACCTGATTTTTAGTAGTTCCCAGCGAGGGTAGTTCGTGTAATTCCCAACGCCTAAATGGAATGATAATAGAAGAATTATCTCTCAAACTTTCAACTAAGTTCAACTTGCTTTCACGTTTAAGTTCTAGTCTTATACTTGTGAAGGTATCTTCAGAAAAATTTACCAGTCGTCCACTCGAGTCTACTAATCGAATGGTAATATTATCAATTTCACTGACAGTGACAGGAAAGTAAATCACGTGTGTTGGTTCCTTCTCAATCAGGTATCTAGGTGGTACGCAGAGACCAAATTCAAAGATTGTATGACACGGTTGATTATTTCTATAAGCGCCCCCTGGCGTGTCTACAAAGATGTTCGGGGTAGAGAGTATATCGACAATTCGATCTGATACGTGTCTGATACCGGGTAGTAATATACGATTGTTAAATCCTAATAGAGAGCCTATACTGTTCGGTTTGCTAAAATCTATAACGGCTGAGGCAGATTCAATCTCACACTTTCCTGTATTAGTGTTAGCCTTGATTTGTAGTAGTAAATCTCCTTCTTCAGGATCGCTCGTATTAATTTGATTCTTTATATAGTTAGCGATTTCTGACAATTCGTAACTACCGGTTGTGATAGTTATCTCTTGATCTCCGTAATAAAATTTATTTTTCCCCGGAAATATATTCCGTATCGTATGACTTGTATATAGGCCAACTAATCCTATGGAGTATCTGTATTGCTCAATATCTAGTTGTATATTCGGATAAATACTACCGGTAGAGAGGATATTTCCATAACCGTACACGGTGATGGTTCTAGCCATACTTGTTCGAATTATACATACACTTCTCTTTTATACAAAAATCTCAGGCACAAGTGTCCACAGTTGTATGTATTGAACTTTTGTTCTCGAGCAACATTATAGTATACATTGCAACGAGGACCGAAATATTTCGCAAGTTCAGCAGGTGGTCTTAGGTCTCCGAAGGGGTCAAAATACAAAACAACATTTCGATCCTTTCTATAAGCTACCCAATGCGTACCTGGTCCTCCAGCATCATCGAGATTAACAATAGCTCTTTCAAATCGTAAAGGTTTATTTGGTAGACTTGTTCTCATATAGACACCTCTGAAAAAGGGTATGTCTTTAGCATGTTTTATTAAATCTAGGTTTGTAAGTGGTCTCCGAGGCAGGTTATTCAGTTTTTTGACCTGTACGGTTTCAAATACAATGCTGTACCCCCTGCTTTATAAGGTTTCAGGTAAAGAGCGTTTCCGCTCTACTTTTATTATGTCGTTTAGTTTCTTCTAGCTGTTTCTTATTACTATCAGCAGTGTTAACAGCTTTTGCTACGCCCGAAGCGCCTCCTATAATTGCACCGAGAGCCGAGAGGCCAGCAAAAATTGGTATGAGAGGTAAAATACCCCCTGTAGCTGTAGGTACCGGAATAATTCGAGGTACTTTAACGTTTTTTCTACCTCCTACGTTTTTAATGATTCTTCTAGCGGCGTTCAACGCATGGTGTATTAAATCCTTTCCCGTGAGGGTCTTACTTGCTCGATTTACCGTACTTACAAGCTTCTTTAAAATACCTCCTTTAAAAGTGACAATTTTCTTTGTATTTGCAATCTTCTTTGTCTTTCTCCTACTAGTCTTCCTATTCACGCCCATTCCTAACTTTCGTTTAACCTTCATTATACCGGTTACAAGTAGAGCTGAAGCCCTTTTCCCCTAACCTGGAGTCTTTAGCTTTAACACGTCGCCAGGCAGCTTCTTCTAAAACACGATCTGCCTTATGTCTACTATCCAAGTCTGAACTTTGAGCGTACGAAATATCGTGCTGCGTACGAAATATCGTGCTGCATACACGCCTGATCCAAGGGGTTTATGCCTTTATCTCCTCTTTCTAATCTTTTAGATAATTTAGTTCCGGGTCCGCAATATTGGTAAGAAGGCAGGTGTAGTTCGATCGGAAGCCTGTCGATGAGCTTGTTAACAACACTGTTATCCTGGTGAGTCAACATCACGTACTGAGATAAGAGATCAGATCCATCTCTATTTATACTCGGCAAAAACTTACTGTCTCAAGCTATTGCTAGTGGTAGTAAAACACAAATAATTTTTTTATACGTTTATTCTTTATTAAATACATTTGTAATAGACAATCGTGAAAATTTCTTATATAACTTATTCAATACACAATACGATTTTATTTCATTTCGTAATACATACAAAGCGTTTATATAATTTTCTAACCTATTTCTATATTCAGTCATCCTCAACTTCTTATGGTACATCTGTTGATGTCTCGTGAATTGCTGGCCATGACGTTGCCGGTGCTTGCTGATTGGGTTGCAGCTGACTGTGTACGACATTGATAAATTTTGATGGATAAAGTTTTATTATCGGGGGTAAATACACAAGAACTTGATTTTAAATCAGGATAATTTTATTTTTACACGAAAATTTTGTTGCAACCGGAAAAAACTCAAGATCAAAATCATGATAAAATCGCGACAGCTTTAGCTGGAGCGATTTTATCTTATGCTTTTGATCGAGAGTTTTTTCCAGGATGCAACAAAATTTGAGTGGATTAAAAATAAAATTATCCTGATTTAAAATCAAGTTCGAGTGTATTTTAGGGAGATTAATACAAGACAGTTCCACAAACACATTTATTTATATTTTACGCATGTTTAATTAACATTCATGTTTTGAATATTGAAAGAACAGTTGTTATACACAATTTTATTATTGCTTGAGATAGATTCTTCTCTGTTTTTTTGAACAATATTTTCTTGAATAGAAATGACTTCTTTATCTACTGTTTCCAAACCATTTCGAAGAGTTGAGACGAGAGCTGCATGGTGTTCTTGATCTAGTTGTAAATAGGGAGTTAGCGATTTTACATTGGCATGTCCTGTCATTTTGCAAAGCTGCTGCTCCCCAATTCCCGCTTTAGCATAACTTGAGACTGCACTCGATCGGTTTGAATGGTTTGTAATTTTATTAGAGGAAACATCTAACCCAATTTTTGAGGCTGCTTGCTTGGTCCAGTTTCCAATTATGTTGACTCCAAGTGGCATGCTTTTATACCATCCGACAGAATTTTCTTGGTTCCAGTAGCGATTTGGAGTTAAAAATAATCGATCTGTTGTAATATTTGTTGTACGATGAGATATTAGTTTTTTATATAACCGTACTGGACAGATTTTAGGATTTTCATAATTCGAAGCAAGCCACTTACTGTCCGCACACTTTTGTGACCCACCTTGGCACGTTTTAGTGAAGATTGGATTATACTCAATTCGACCTGATAAAGTCCCGTCACTATTTTTTTCTTCTTTGAAAAAATGGATTCGGCATCTTGCTGCCTCACCTCCTCTCCACGCGAGTTCGTAGGCTGCTACATGATAAAACTTTCTTTGTAGGCCTTCTGGTGTTTCTTCATCCCAAATGTTTAAAATTTTTTCGATATCGTTTTTATTCAGCGCTAATGAACTTTGCTTACGTTTATCTAGAATAGTTTGGAGCTCCTTTCGTTTTGTATTTCTGGCATCCCTTGCTCCTTTGAATTCAATTTCGGTGAAAGGATCGATTATTCGATTGTACTCATTAAAAAACTTTTCTTGCAACATTTTTGCTGTGATATTGAAGAATGTTTTTACCACACTTTCTTTGTAATTGTCTCCGTTTTCTTTACGCATGTTGTAGGCCCAGTCTTTTAGAATTTTCCCCAACTCTTCCTTCGAAGTCGTGGCTTGGATGGCATAATTTCGCTCGTTGCAAAATTTTGTGAATTGCTTCCATACCGATTTCCTTGTGTTAATAGTGCTTTTTGGGACAGACTTATCGACTGCCACCGCTATTTCACCCATAGAACACTGTCCAAAACGACTTGAATTCATTTTGAATACAAATGATGCGAAATTGATGCAAATTAATTTGACAGTTGCTATTGTCAAACAATTTCCAAAGTACACTTTGTTTAGATGCATTTTAATCGACCTACTCGCATATTTATCGCTGATAAAAAGCTAGTAGCGTATTTATCGCTGATAAAAAGCTAGTAGCTTTTTAATCACTTAACAAATCATCTGATTGGTCAAATTTTGAAATAATCACCACGGTGATTGGTCGAATATTAATGGAGTGTATTAATCTCTAATAAAATGAGCGAGTTCAATCCACCGCGATCTTTTAAATTTAACGTAGAGTAGTTACCGCACGACAATTCGGCTGAGAATAAAATCGATTCGTTTGACACGTTCTTCTGACGTCTCACTCCTTCAGCTGTGTTCTCTACACTTGCGTAGTAGAAGTACGAGAAATTAAGGTGACGTAATACACGAGCATGTTGGTTAATAAGCGGTGCTAGATGCATGATCCTTTGAAATTCGTGGTCTTTTACCGTTATCTTCCGTTGGTCATAACATATCATCACCGTGTTGCCGTAAAAAACACTATGATTAAACTCAACGTAAAGATTCGTACATAGATGGAATTTCAGCTTTTTATCGTTGCACATTTTCGTGGAAAAGAAGTCTTTGAACATTGCTTCGACTCGGACATCATACAGTTCGGACCATATACTTTCTGTCAACATAATTTCACCATGCTCACATATGTTGTTGATACATTCCAATTTAACAGTCACGTCAAATTCATTAGGTTGTTCAGGCGGGATAATTCCTACTAGGATATCATGTAAATGAATAGAGTCTTCTATTGGTCTCATGACAAATAGAGGGTATTGTACAGATCCTAACAACTGCATGTGTTCACCCGGATAGACGGTAATCAACGACGATGCTGGTGTTGCTACATTATCTGTACTTTGTACCTGTAAGCTTGATGCATCGTCAGCATAGTATGATTCGTTCGGACCTAAACAAGAAATAATTATTCAGTAACATTCAAAGGACTTCGTTCTTTTAAAACATACCTATTTCTTCATGCATCACTTCGTAGTCTTGACCCTGGAAATAACTGCTCGGTTCCGGAATTGATAAGTTTGCAGATTGATCCGGTTCATCATGCTGTTGATCTAAAATGAAATAAATTATTCAAATGTATACACACACACACACACACACACACACACACACACACACAAACCGTTTTCTTTCTTACCCGTTTCAGCACTACTTGTAAACGTGTCTCCATAGCGATGATAATAATAATCAGGACTGCCTAAACTCATCATGGTACTGTTACACGATCAACTGTTGCACTCTAATGACTAATAGCCTTTCACCGAAATACATTTTATAGCGATTTCTACACATGCGCATGAATACACGTCTTCAATGCAGTTGAATCATAACGAACAACCCTATGACTCAGAGTTAATCCCTGTAAAACAGATTCTGGGAACTGAGGTAAAAACAATATCGAGAAACGACAAGTTTCTACATGTTAAATTGTTTTCGCATAATTACTTGATGACGTGTAGATCTATATTTAAATATCAAATAGGAATGACGTACAAAGCAGCCTCCTCTTTTTTTTTTTTCTTACCCATTTCATCATTGGAAATACGGCTTCATAGCATTGATAATAATTATTAGGACAGCCTATACTCATCATGATATTGTTACACGATCTGATACGTGTCTGATAGCGTAATTAATGTGGTTGATAGCGTAATTAATGTACAATTATATACAATATTTTCCGGGAATTATTTTTAAATAAATTGGATTTAATCAAATATACGTGAAAGCATTTTTATAAATAACTCGTATGTAGTAATTTAAAAGACAAGCTCCGTGGTCTCGGGGTTAAGCTATGGACTTGTAAACAGACGTACTTTACGAACCTTGGTTCGAAACTCGTTGGATCCATTGATTTTTATAAAAAAGTGTAACAGGTTGCCTATCTACAGGTGTATAGAAATCTACTATACCGATCACAGGACGTTACCGATAGATGGCAGTAGCAGTACTAAAAATTTAAATCCAAGGGCGGGAAATGATGACAAATTGAAAATGACAGATACAAAATGGCGGATATGTAAATGACATTCAAAATGGTGATTCAAAATGGCGATCCAAGATGGCGATTCAAAATGGCTATTCAAAATGGGGATCCAAGATGGCGATTCAAAATGGTGATTCAAAATGGCGATTCAAAATGGCGATCCAAGATGGCTATTCAAAATGGCTATTCAAAATGGCCATTCAAAATGGCGATTCAAAATGGCCGCTGAGTAGGGATAGGAGTGGGGAGGAGTGGGGCTTAAGCGGGGGGGGCCTAAGTGGGGGCCTAAGTAGGGGGTAGTGGGGGTAGGAGTGGAAAAGAAGGAGTGGGGGTCATCTCAAGTGGGGCAATACCTACTACCCGACTACATTTACTCATTCGAACTTGGTCGACGTTAAGTTGTATTTAAACTCGCAAGTGTTCCCACATCAGCGTTTAAATCTCGATTTCGACCGTAAGGACTACATTCCTGCGTATCTGAATTATATTCGTTTTCGTGAGAACTACTATGACGGTATAGGTAGAGGTGCGGCTGAGAGCTGTTTACTCAGCTACAAATCGTTTGAAACGTATCCCGTTTTTGTTATTGACTGTTCAAGACAGGTAGAGAGTTTTAAGGATTCCACTGTCGATATTAGACTAGAGCTCGAGTCTTCAGCCGCATTTACGAACACAACTAAGGCGTATTGTTTGATCCTTCACGACGCATTAATCGAGTATAATCCGTTTAACGAGACCGTGACTAGACACGTACGCATACCGTAATGATGATGAAGGTCGTTAAACAAAATAAGTCACTAAACATATGTAACCTAGACGACTGCGATGATACATCTTTACAACGACGATCAGGCGAGGATGTTAGGAAACATGGCGACCTGTTACCTGTATCATGTAGAGCAATATTGAGCGGTCCATCTTCCTGCGGTAAAACTAATGCTATGTTAGGTTTACTTATTAGCGAAAACGGATTAAAATTTGAAAATATCTACCTATACGCCAAGTCTTTATTTCAGCCTAAATATGAATTCTTAAGACGTGTTATGAAACCACTTACGGGTATGGGATATCATGAATTTAGCGAAAACGATGACGTAATCAGCCCCGGTGATGTTAAACCTAATTCAGTGTTCATTTTTGATGATATAATTTGCAGCAAGCAGGAAAAGATTAGAGAATATTTTAGCATGGGTAGGCATAAGGTTGTCGACTGTTTTTATCTAGGTCAAACGTACGCCAAGATACCGAAACATCTGATTAGGGACAATGCAAACCTAATTATTCTCTTTAGACAAGACGAGTTGAACTTAAAACACGTGTTCAGCGATCATGTTGTAGGAGACGGTATTAGCTATGATCAGTTCAAAAACATTTGCTCTCTGTGTTGGAAGGAGCCACATGATTTCCTGGTAATTAATAAAGACAGCTCTCTAGACCGTGGCAGATATCGGAAGGGTTTTGATTCATATATAAGTTTATAATTAGAGTCGATTCATTTAGTAGTCTCTGCATAGCCGACATGTCCAACACGTATGATCTGAGTTTAAAGCGTAAAATAATACACGCTCGTAATGCTATACGTAAGAAATTTGCATACTTTCGTCGTGATAGAGCAGAACGTATGTATCGCGTCACGCACAATCCAGTTATATCGCCACTGGAAACCATTGCTAAATCAGTTAACACCTCTAACGTACCCCTATTGAAAGTTAAAACACAACCATCTGCTGCTACTACTACTACTACTACTACTGCTAGTTACATTCCCCAGTTGAAAGTTAAAAAACAACCTGCTACATCATCATCATCGGAAGCAGACGAAGCAGAAGAAGAAGAATCTAATAAAACTCTTGATCTCCCTACTCATTACGGTATGTTGATAGCTAACGCTGTCGGAAACAAAAATATAGATAGAACTAGATTCGGTATTAGATATAAAATTGATAGAGACGTGTGGACATTTGCATCTTCCTCTGTGACTATGCGTGATACAAACATCATAATTAAAAACAACGTTTTCAAAGCAACACCCGGTCTGTTTGACTTACTCACGTTTAGTGAATTAGCGTCTATACCATCGCAAGCTGATATCAATAATTATATGCAGATAATAGCCCTTACCAATGCGCATAAGAAATCATATAGACCACAGGGTAAACTAACAGCTGTTAAACATTGGAAGTATGATTATATAATTAAACCGAACTTACCCAGAATCAAAGGTTTAGGCATTAGACTATCATCATCATCATCGTCAAATTTTAAAAAATTAAGCGATTGCAAAGTCGAATACGTCTACTGGAATAAGGCTAACGAGCTAGTCGACCGGCTTCGTTTGTTATATGCTGTAAAGAGTGCCGGCAACACTAGTCCACAGAATGAAAACGAAATAATATCAATTATAAGTGAACTTAAGGAGGAAGGCATCATAGAATAGAATATTTCGGGGGTATATAATGATATATTGCTTTAACATTGTTCAGTATTCATCAAACACGGCTGCTGCCAATATAATTATTTGAGACGTTGCTCTCTCGGTGTCGTTGAGATTAATTGTATGATAATGACTAGTGCTAAACAAACCGTTGTTGATGAAATACACATGGCTGCTAGAAAAGACTTTCAAAGACGTCGCACTATAATAAAAGATTTCCAGGACTTGTTCCAGGCTGACTTAGCCGAGTTTATAACCTATGCTAAAGTAAATAAGGGGTATCGTTACATACTGCTGATGATAAACTGTTATTCGAAATATCTGTCTGCACGTCCGTTGAAAACTAAATCCGGAGAAAAGGTGACAAAGCAGGTCCGCAGTATCTTTAAGAGTGCTAATGCAGTCATACCTAAGAATCTTCAGACGGATCTCGGGAAAGAGTTTTACAATAAACATTTTAAACGATTAATGAAAGACCACAGTATAAATCATTACTCTACATATTCCATAATTAAGGCTTCAATAGTTAAACGCGTTATCCGTACGATTAAGCAAAAGCTGTATAAAGAGTTTAGCTACCGAGGATCATTTAAATGGATAAATATATTACAGCAGGTAGTTGACAGCTATAACAACAGCAGACATAGAACGATAGGTCGAGCTCCTGCTACTGTTACACCTACCACCCAACTAACCGTTTATGACACTAATGTAAAAGCTGATGTCGCTGTAGGAAGTAAACGTAAACTAGACTTGAATGACCTAGTACGTATTAGTAAGTTCAAGGGGGTCTTTTCTAAGGGATACACGCCCAGCTGGTCAACTGAATTATTCAAAATAGTTAAAGTTCAATTTACAAAACCTGTCACATATCTGCTGGAAGATCTTCATGGGGTTGCTGTCCGAGGAGCTTTCTACGAGTTCGAGCTGCAGAAAACCCAACAGCCAGACGTTTACTTAGTTGAAAAAGTACTTAAACGCCGCAGCAATGGTGACATGTACGTCAAATGGCTCGGCTTGAATGAAAAGTCCTGGATAAAGGCGGAAGATGTTGTTAAATGACAGTTCTTACCTATATGAAGTTTATATTACTAGATTAAATAAAGTATGTTGTTGAGGTTTAAGTTTAATATATAGTTAATATTCTATTAAGTAAATGTTAAATGTTAGAATATATATATTTATAAGCTGATCTAAGTTATTTTGTTAGACAATTAATTTGTAACATCCTCATATAACATATCTAGTTTATATTGAGTAATAAAGTACTATACTATATATAATATAATAGAATATTAGTAATATTGTGTAACTTTACGAAAAATAATAAAAACAGTAAAACATTTATCGATTTTTTATTTTCACGTATAAAATAACAAAGCCGTCAGAACCAGTCCCAGAACAGTAGACGTAACGGTTACTTCTATCCATTACTGTTTCATTTACTAGCATTAGGATGAAGGGAGAGAGAGTGAGAGAGCGTGAGAGCGAGAGAGTGTGAGAGAGAGAAGGTTCTTTAATGCGTCCTCTAATAGGTGATAAGGAGAGAACGAAAGAGCAAGAGAGTGAGAGAGGA
Organism: Agrypnus murinus; assembly: GCA_929113105.1. Lineage (NCBI taxonomy): Eukaryota > Metazoa > Arthropoda > Insecta > Coleoptera > Elateridae > Agrypnus > Agrypnus murinus. The sequence goes on along the minus strand of OV816025.1, from coordinate 89,515,276 downwards.
GACATTGAGAGAGAGAAGGCTCTTTAATGCGTCCTCTAATAGATGATAAGGAGAGAGTGAGAAGGAGAGAGAGAGAGAGAGAGAGAGAGAGAGAGAGAGAGAGAGAGAGAGAGAGAGAGAGAGAGAGAGAGAGAGAGAGAGAGAGAGAGAGATAGTAAGGTACGCATGACATTAAACACCAGGGGTATGGATACAAGATGTCCGAACCAAGCAGAACGTATTTCAAGATGCCTGTCACGAATGGACGTGTCTACGTGGTATTCATCATCAATCTATACATTGCGAGAAACTATTATTTGCTGACGATTTAAAAATATATCATCAAGTACGAGATATCAATGGTTGCTTATATTTGCAGTCTAACATTAACTTTCTATGTGATTGGTGTAAAGCTAATCGCCTAAATTTAAACGTAAATAAATGTTCCATTGTTTCGTATGCAAAAATACACCAACCACTTTATTCATGATTATGTTGTAAATGGTGAAATATTAACCAACACAAACAGACATAACAATACCAAATGAATCTTGTCACCACAATACACATTACCCATGAGATATTACACGAGAATAGCATAAACGATGAAAACATTTTTGCCTAAATAAAGCAAAAAAAAAATAAAGCTTATAGCTATCTTTAACAGAAAAGAACTTAGTGTTATTTGTATTGCTTTCTACTTAATTTATAATGAAGCTGATTAATTATATCTAGTATTTATTGAAAACGTAATATTACAGAGGCTTCAACTAATATAATTCTCTAATTTGATATTTCGGATCTATGTTAAATTTTCTTACATATTATATTTTGTTAAAGATACCTAGACATAAAAGCAGAAGTTCTTTATTCTTTTACAATAATTTTGCGAGTGCCAATATGTTAATGAGTAGTTCACTTACTGTAATGTGTAGTAATCTTAATTTAATTTGCGCAGAATGCGATATTATGTTTAAGGGATTATCGTTTATTTGTCAAGTTCTTGTAAATAAACATGAGAATATACCTGATTAATACATACAACACAATAGGTTAAGTACATTGTAATTAGGTTTTTTTTTGTAAATTTATATTTTTCCCTATTTGGGTGTAAACCTGTAAGGAAATAAAGACATTATTATAATTATTATTATTATCCGTAAATTGTTCCGTGATTTGCGTTTAAAATTTTAATGCTGAATTAATTATCTTAAATTATTATATGTAATTAAAGTATTAATGACGACGATAATTATTTTAAGAAATCGGTAAAATTTATTAATATAAAATGATAAACCTTGGCTCCCCCTATTAACAATCAGCAGAACGCCCGTAATCGGTAATACAGCTTTCTTCATGATGACGAACCAAATGCCGATAATACAGAATGTCGGTACAAAAATCACGTAAAACGACACTGGCGCCACCTGTTTTCCCCTAGCAACACTAACTCCATTTAGCCATGTGACGAACCAAATGCCGATAATACAGAATGTCGGTACAAAAATCACGTAAAACGACACTGGCGCCACCTGTTTTCCCCTAGCAACGACGCTACCATTTAGCCATGTGACGAACCAAATGCCGATAATACAGAATGTCGGTACAAAAATCACGTAAAACGACACTGGCGCCATCTGTTTTCCCCCTAGCAACCCTAACAACATTTAGCCAAGTGACGAACCAAATGCCGGTAATACAGAATGTCGGTACAAAAATTACATAAAACGACACTGGCGCCATCTGTTTTCCCCTATCAACACTAACACCATTTAGCCAAGTGACGAACCAAATGCCGGTAATACAGAATGTCGGTAATGCAGATTCCGTACTTAACCACCTAAAGAGAGACAGACAAAAAGTCACCAGATTTAGAGAGAGACAGAGAATCTAGGGTCCCTAGAACTGTCTGCCTCAAGCGCCCTAATACCTACTCAAATGTACTATAAGATTCCAAAAAAGAGATTTTCCAAGAAAAATTCACGAATTCAGAGACGAACTTTTTGTTCGTCGAAAATAACTATGAAGATCCTTCTAGTATTTTGTAATAACAGCAGATCGCATTTCAGTTTTGTCGCAGACTTTTAAACAAACCCTATTTTAAAAAAAAAGAGCAATTGAAATATCTTTATGCATGTATGAATGAATATCAATATTGTTAATTGCAATGACAATTACAATTAATAATTTTAACTAACAATTAATTAATTGTGAATTGTCGGAGCAACTAACAATTAATTAATTTTTAATTGCCAGATCGACTAACAATTAATTAGTTGTAATCATGCAAAATAACAAATAGTCACAATTAATTAATTTAATTGTCAATTGCCAGTAAGATTTAATTTTGTCCAACACTGTTGGATATACGGTAGCCCAGGTAAATTAAATCATTTTCAGCAATATAAAGGAAAAAATTTGGGAAAAGCTAAAAATTGGTATATAGGCTTAAAAAGTGGTGCTAAAAACCATCAAAACTACCCATGCGTAGGTGATGAGCCGGCTGCGCCATCATGGTAAAATGGCAGACAAAATTGCTTTTTTGTACTTTGCGATCACAATGGGCTCATTGTGACACCGAAAACGATTTCATAATAGAGGCTATTATAACTTCGTTTTTGGAGACTGCTTTGTAAGATTGGTAACATTTGTTTATATTACATATAAACACATTTAATCTTGACACATTCTAACCTCACAAAACGCGAAAAGTCATTTTATAGTGTTACCACATGTTAAAAGCAAAAATCACTAGATTGTAATGCAATGCTTTTAATAGCTTGAATTTACAATTTCTATAAAATTAATGGCGCAAAGTACAAAAAATAGTATATTATACTTGTTTTATAAGACGTATTGTAGCACTCGTTCCTTTGGAACACTCCTCGCTTCCCTCGTCGTGTCCCAAACAACTCGTGCTACAATAGACCGTCTTATACAACTCGTATAATAATATACTATTTCGCTAATATTTCAGAAAGTATTAATTTTACGGGCATCAACGTTCAGAATGAAAATGTAGCTGACAAAATTCCCCATAATTTTTTTTTATTAACCCTCGTACGTCCCAGAGTTTCTGAAATAGCATTTCTTCAGCAACTGTCATTTTTCGACATTCCGAAAAAGTGCTGTTTCTTTGCGCGTTTTTTTAAATATTTCAAATTTGGCTGCTCCTACGTACAAAATGCATTATATAAAAGCTAAAAAGATTAAGTTTCCTATAAAACAGTTGGTTATTGAATGTCATGCAAGCAATATTTCCTGAGATATTATTTTGTAAAAAATGTATATTTTCGTTTACTCAGTTAATTACGTGAAAATGTTGAATTAGTGACGTAATAATAAATAATAACAATAAGAAACATTAAAGCTATAAATGAAATATTACTATTAATATAAATGGACTATTGGTTTCATAATGATCTAGGACAGCAGTGCTAATGCTATTTTTTATTGTTTTATCCTATGCATTTACCGATTCACACTGAAAAAAAAGAATAAAATAGCATTGTATTAACCTTGCTGTCCTAGACCATTATGAAATCAATAGAAAAATTATTACAAATGATTTTCTCTAGAAAATTTGCTGAAATTTAGAATTTCAATAGAATCGGCGTTATCATTTTCGTCGCTGTCAGAGTTTTCTTCATGAAGTTTCACACTGAAGGTTTACTGTAGCTGAGGAATATAGCGTCAACTATACCACCGTACATCGCCGAAATCTGTGAGAACGCATTCCAGAGAGACTAGCCGTAATTGTGAATTGAAGGAGTGAGTCGTCAAGGACCACAGGTATATTCGCCATCGTGTAACTCGAATACTATCCATCTTAAAAGTATGGTTAATGGCCTATTCGAAAAGTGATAATCATGTAGAATGAGCTCTGAAACGTCCGTAAAAATTGTGGAAAATATAAATTAACCATGAAAATGAGTGCATAAGTGTCATAGAAACGCACTTTTCTTCGAACATACATTATTATCGGTCAACATTTATTGCACACCAAAGAATAATATAATACATTTTGTAGGATTCAACTTTGTTTTGAGGTATTTTATAAGTATAACTCATAAAACCTGAGAAAATTGTAAAAGAGTCCCGCTAAAGGCCTTTTTCATATCAAATTTCAAAAAATTCCCATTATTGTAGGGACTGTTTTCCGAAAAGTACGAGGTAAGCGCCATAAATTCTCGGCCTGATATAGAAAAAATTAACTAATATCCCCTAATGTCAATACACTTATTACAACGTGGAATTAATAATTCAATGCCCTTGTAAAAATAATCTGAAGTTTTTCCTTCAAAATGTTCAATTACAACTGCTTGCAACTCGTTCTCGTCCTTAAAACGACGTCCCCTAACGTCTTTCTTTAAATTGGAAAATAAATAATAGTCACTAGGAACCATATCCGGACTGTACAGTGGATGATCCAATGCTTCAAAGCCGCATTCGCGAATGGCAGCTTGTGAAATTGCGGTAGTATGAACGGGTGCATTGTCGTGTAATAATCGAACACCTCTTGTCAATTTTCCTCCACATTTTTCACGAATATTGTTTCTCAATTTATGCAATAAAGACGCATAATATGTACTGTTAACAGTTGTATTGCGTTCTTTAAAAACCAATCGGTAAAATGCCGTCACAATCCCAGAATATTGTTGCCATAGCTTCTTTGTCGATAGAACGACTTTCGCCTCTTTGGGACGAGGTTCGTCGGGTCGCCGCCATTTCATCGATTCCCTTTTGGATAGATCATAATACAGAACCATTGTTTCATCTCCAGTGACAATGGACTCTAAAATCGGCTTTGGGTCGTCTCCACACAAGTTTAAAAACGAGCGCGCACATTCGACGCGACGTTGACGTTGAACAGCAGAAAGAAGACGCGGTACCCATCTTGCACTAATTTTATTCATACCCAAATGGTCATGAAGAATTCGAAGAATACTTGTTTCCGAAATGTCAGACATCACTGCTAACTCCTTAACTTTCAAACGGCGATCTTTTAATACCATTTTTTCAATGATTGCAACTTTTTGAAGCGTTACCGCTTCAAGTGGACGACTGGTGCGCTCATCATCTTCAAGAGATTCTTGCCCCAAACGGAAACATTTTGACTACTTTTTACAGTGGAATATAAAGGAGATAAATCACCATAAACGTCGTCTAAACGTTGTTTGATTTGATTAGGCGTGTGCCCTTTTTTTGTTAAAAATCTAATCTACCGCGCGGTACTCAAGTAAACTTGAATGAAATTTCTGATTAGAATAATTGTTTTTTTCGTCATATTTTCACGTTCTTAAGCTTGGACTAGACAGTCAAAAGTTAATATCTGAGTTTAGAAAGACTAATAATTAATTAAAAACATATATAAATAATAACTAAACTGCTTTCAGATGCATTCTAATAAAACTAGTATCGTTTGATCCATTATATGCAGCAAATCTATGTAATTATTTCTATTTGTCAAAATAGCAAAGCTCCATAACTTTTGGCTCAGACTATCCCACCACAACTCCCTTAAATATCTATTTTCTTGCATCATTGTACGAGTTTGCTTAACAAAAACTCCGATATCACCGTATATTCTGAAGATTAAGAAATTTCGAAAAACCTATTTCGGAAACTAATCATGGTAAGAAGTTCAATAAAAAATAATTTTTATAAGCTTTCAAATGCATATGGGTTTTTTGCTCTAGGTTAACCCGAAGTCAGCCATTGTAAAAACTATGCTTCATAACTCGTATATTTATGGTTTTTTATGTAACTATTAGCCTATTAATTATTAGTTTCAAGATCACGCCAAAGCCAACATAATTGAAATCTCATAAACTCTTAGAATATAAAACTGTAGGAAGGAGCGTAACTACACGGCGCAATGAGCTTTAAAAGCGACAGATATGACGTCACACTGACCGCCATTAGACACCACCTAAAACTGCTTTTCTATCAAACTCCGACAAATAAGAAGAAGGGAATTACATTTCATAATTAAGTATTCGTTTGTTTAGAATATTAAACATAATATTTATATTCTAAGATTAATTTCAAATCTCTCTCTGTCTCCATGGGTTTGGGTGGACGGGAGACCACACGACGTTCACCCCTAGAACTCGCTGTCTTCTACCCCAACCCGCTGACGGGCAACGGATGAAGCTGTCAGAATAAAATGTGTGGTAGAGAAATTCGTGAGAATTCTCGACGGTAACTCTGACCGATCAGGGGGAGCCCTGATAGATGAGACCGGTGTGGGCGGATTCGAATCTTGCCTAGGGTGGAGGTCATTTATGGTCACCAATGGAACCCGCTGTTTGGCCGAGGTCATTTATGGTCACCAAGGAACCCGCTGCATGACCTAAGTCATGTAAGGTCACCAAAGGAACCCGCTGTTTGACCGAGGTTATTTAAGGTCACCAAAGGAACCCGCTGTTTGACTGAATCTCTAGTGCGGTGACTAGAAGTGAGGTTTATCCCAGCCTTTGGGCAGATGGGAAACTGCAAGCCGCCAGGTAAATGCGCTTAGGAGCTATCCCGGCCACCCTTTGATCCGGACTGCAGCCGGGTACAGTGATTGGGAGAAGCTCTGAAAGCCATTACACTTAAGGATAGTTGAAGCGAATACATAGCCTCTCACTATTAAGACAACTTCTCCAATTTCGGGTACACACCGGGAGTCTATAACGTGTAGACTTAAAAGAAGCTCTGTCGAGGGCCCACCAAGCCTAAAATTGGTAGATCGGGGTGGCAAAACCGCTTAAAAACCAAGTCCTGCCACAATTGAGGTTGGATTCGATCGGGCAGTGGTCCCACATGATAACAGCGTCATGTTGGGGAATAGTCCTATTGCTGGACGAGGTACTTCGCCCCGCCCTTCCGCAACCGGGGGAGGTACCGGCGGGTGAGCAGCGTGTCTTTTCAACTGCTCGGTCACTATGCGCGTCTTAGCTAGTAGAGGGTGGATAGGCAACCACGCTCCTACCAGTGAGCAATCTGGTAGCAATTGCACGACTGCCGGTTGTGCAACTTGCGCGCTGATTGGGCGTATCCCAATCACTTCCTTATGGAAGGAACGTGGGGGTATGCATGTGCGGGTACCCCACGTAAAATAAAATAGTATTCTATGTCTCCATGGGTCAGTAGGTAGAAATGACCTGTAGAGGCCGAAGTGCGTGTGGTTGACCCAACCGAAAAAAGGTGGGTCGACCGAAGCTTTACAGGTAGACTTAAACTACGGTGGAAATCGCCGCCAATAAGGTCGGAATGATTACTAACTCGCGGCACCAAACTGTCCCTGAAAGAGCAAAACTTTTAATGTCCCCTTCCATCTCCTCCTCCCACTCATGAATTTTTAAAAAACGACAAAAATCCGATCCGTGACGCCAGGCGGTTCTTAGCTTCAAAATAAGACCACCCACAGCTTTCAAAGTGGTCTGGGGGCCGAGAAAAAGGGACCGGTAGTTTTAGCTTCATGAATTAGTATATAAGATATTAGGTTTTAAAATTGAGGTTATGTAGTTTATGTGCACATTTCGAGACAGTGAGAACCGCCAATGGAAATATCCCATTACAAAACCGGAAACACCTACTTCGCCATATTGAGACCCCATCTTGGTCGTATGTGGTAGATGATTATGTTCCTTCCTATAGTTTTATATTCTAAGCATAAACTACTTTTTCAATCTATATGTTTTTTCATTCGGCTAATTTCATGCCAATTCAAGTAGAGCCATGTGCTTCAATGTCTCAGAATTTTTTTGAAAATTCTGCTATCCGACATTTTACATCATCTAATTAAATTTGTTATATCCTTGTCATATCTCTTATTTTTTGTGTTATTTGGCTCGTCCAGGTGTCAGATTAAAGCTAGTTCTTGGATCTTTCAGATTATATCAAGAAACATGCAACGACTTTGCAGAGTAAAAAAGTATCAGCCTCTCTGAAAGATCCAGAAACTAGCTCGAATCTGACACCTGGATGAGCCAGATAACTCAAGAAACAAAACAAGAGTTATGACAATTTTGGTAAGATGATGTTCTGGTAGCAGAATTTGCATCAACATAGAAATTGTTCAAAAAATTTCTACTTCGGCCATTGTCATCCAAAAAATCTGAAAAAATTAATTTAATATAATTTCGTATGTATCAATGCAAGGAAGAAAATTGAACAAAATCTGAGTACTGGTACTAATTGTAAGTTACTTGGAAATTGGATTTCGCGGCCTGTATTGTGTTTACTTCGCGTACGGTTTCACAAAAATTATATATTTTTAATAAAACGCAACTCAAACATATCTTATTGGTTTTATTTTGTTGGATCAAGAATTATCAGCATAACTTTATAGTTTTTATTCAGTTTTAAAATCACCTCCACACTGAAAAATATTGTAACGTTCTTTTTAAAATAATAACAAAAGTGCTGTTTAAATCGTCTATTAATAAGAAATATTTATTTACAAACACTAATGAATACACTATAAATTAACGCTATGATTATAAACCATTAAAACTATTATTTACAGACTATGAATTTCTAATACAACATTTACTGTTTATTTAGTGATACACAGTTAATTACTCGCTGTTGACTGACTCTTTTATCCGCGACGTCGATTTTATATCCTCCTATAAATGTTCTAGAAGTCGCTCGAACATACCATGTTTTTCTAGAAGGCGTTAGATAAACCGCGTCTGGTTTACATGCTTGGTGCGATGCGTCATTCTCTCGAATGCTGTAGAATATTCCATTTATTGTTCGAAAAGAGGTTCTTTCTTTTTCTCTCTTGTTACACTGCCCCCCTCTTCAAGTCTGTTCTGTCCCAGAACAGGTTTTATGCTCTGGTTCCTGTAGAACGGGTCATGACGATATCGACAGTCTTCACCTCGACTACACGTTCCATTACGGTAGAAATAACAGTCTACACTCTTCGTTGGCCTTAATGCGGGCTGTGGGTCAAAACTGCAGACGAAGATCTTGACGTCCGTACCTCTAAAGACAACTTCCAGCATGTTTCTAACGATTCTCCAATCCAGCTGGTCCCGCCCACAGTCGAGTTTGGGAACTGCCAATTTGTTAATACCGCTGGTAAGCAATTCGATCCTCAAATTCTATAATGCCCTCCACAAGTCGACGTAACTCGGTTTCTGGTAGTAAAACTGCTTGGTTACCAAGTAGTAAATGGATCGGTCATGATCAGGCAAGCGTAAGGATTTACCAACAGAGGGATTCTGTTCTCAAAGTTCATTCAGCCGTCCAAATTTATTTCTAAACACTACTGCGATCCCCCTGGACATACGGAGATCCTCGGAGACACAGTGGGCAATGGAATAATCACCAGGGACCCGGAAGAGATCTTGTTGCATCTCAGTCGTGACTCCGAATCGCGCTTTTCTAGTTCCAGAAAACGCAGCCATAAATTCTCTAAAGGTTGGCTGATCATCTCCAGGCCTTACGGTATTGATAGCCACCTCAGCTTCATCTTCCCGATCCGGGACTGCGTCATTATTTCCCTCATAGTGCGCCAGACGATTGGAGTGTACCACCTTTGGTTTCCCTCTCGGCAATTTCTGGACGCGATAGATTAGATCATTTATTCGTTTCTTCACCTGGTATGGACCCTCCCAATTTCGCTGTAACTTTGGCAAGTAGCCCCGACGCCTTTGCGGGTTGTATAACCAGACAAGCTCTCCAGGTTGAAACCCTCCTTCTTGGGCTCTCACATCGTACGTAGCCTTCATCCGGTCACTCGCGATTCGACTATTATTTCGGGTTCGGTCGTGAATATCCTCCAACTTCTTCTTTAAGTTGATGACATAATCATTCCCGGCTACCTCCTGCTCTATAGGTGGAGACCCAAATTCCAGATCACACGGTAACCGTAACTCGCGTCCAAACATTACAGACGCTGGTGACTGACCGGTTGTTTCGTGGACCGATGCACGATAAGCCATCAGGAACAGATGCAGGTATTGGTCCCAGTCTCGTTGATGATCGGAGACGACCTTGGCCAAATATTTGCCCATTGTCCGATTCATGCGTTCTACCATTCCATCGGACTGCGGATGTAACGGTGTGGTCCGAGTCTTGCGAATGCCCAACAATCGACAGACTTCTCCAAAGAGTACAGACTCGAAATTGCGGCCTTGATCCGAATGCAGCTCCATGGGCACTCCGAAGCGACTGAAAAACTCTTTGACTAGTACGTCAGCAACAGTCGCAGCTTCCTGGTTTGGTAGGGCATATGCTTCTGGCCATTTGGTAAAATAGTCCATTGCCACTAATATGTATTTATTCCCATCGTCGGTTTCGGGAAATGGTCCGGCAATATCTATGGCTATTCTTTCCAGAGGACTACCCACATTGTACTGCCTCATAGGTGCTCTTCGTTTCCCCAAGGGTCCGTTACCATTGGCACATAGTTCACATTTCCGGCACCACTCCTTCACGTCTTCTTTACAGTTGACCCAATAAAAACGTTCCCTAACTTTCTCCAAAGTCTTTTTCACACCGAAGTGTCCTCCTGAGGCACCGTCATGGAGATGTCGCAATACTGTAGCCACTCGGCTTCTTGGGACCACGAACTGAGACCTAATGGTGGTGCCATCTTCACTCTCCAGTACTCGCTTCAGGAGATCGTCTTCCACCTTCAAGGACTCCCATTGGCCCAATATGCTTGAGCGTTCTGTTGAAAGAGCTGACGGCCTCCCAGGCAGGCCTTTCTCCCACGCGCTTCCATTCCAGTACCATTTTTAGTTCGGGATCAGCCTTCTGCTGTCGTTGCAATTCTTCCGGCAACCAATTGTCGTTGACGATGGTAGTTCTTAATACTTGGCAAACCCTCTCTTCCAAGCGAGAGCAATGACGGCAATCCGTTGGACAGGGCTTCTTGAAAGAGCATCGGCATTTCGATGACTAGTGCCCGCTCGATGTTCTGTTTCAAAGTCGTATCCTTGTAATCGCTCGATCCACCTTGCGACCTGGCCTTCAGGATTACGGAATTGTAGAAGCCATTTCAACGCTGCATGGCCCGTCCTCAATAAAAACTTCCGTCCGTACAAGTATTTCTAGAAGTGCTCAACGGACTTCACGACGGCCAATAGTTCTTTTCTGTTCACACAATAATTCCTTTCGGCTTTCGACAAAATCTTACTAAAATAGCCGATGACCTTTTCTTGTCCATCCTGTATCTGAGAAAGTACACCCCCAATGGCCAGATTACTTGCATCTGTGTCAAGTATGAATTTCCCTTCTGTCCGTGGATAGCTCAATATTGGTGCTGTCGTCAGGGCACGCTTCAACTGTTGGAAAGCTGTTTCACACTCTCCGCTCCAAACATACTCGCGCCCATCTTCAGTTAACCTTGTCAGAGGTTTCGCTATATTGGCAAACCCAGGAACGAAACGCCTGTAGTAGGTACATAACCCAAGAAAACTACGAACTTGGTGTTTATCTTTCGGTGTTGGCCACTCTTGAACTGCACGAATCTTATCGGGGTCGGCTGCCACTCCATTTTGTGATACGACGTGCCCGAGATATTTCACTTCCTTTCTGAATATGTGGCACTTTTTCGGACTCAGTTTCAGATTGGCTCCACGTAGTCTTCGGAACACTTCCTCTAGATTTTTCAAATGTTCGTTGAATGATTTTCCGACTACAATCACATCATCTAGGTATACCAGGCAAGTCTTCCACGACAACCCCCTCAAGATAGTCTCCATTAGACGCTCAAAAGTGGCCGGAGCGTTACATAGACCGAAGGGCATAACCGTAAACTGCCATAGTCCGGAACCAATAGTGAACGCGGTCTTCTCCCGGTCTTCAGGTTCCATTTCAACTTGCCAATAACCACTCTTCAAGTCCAAAGTCGAAAACCATTGTGAACCAGACAGGGTATCTAACGTGTCGTCGATGCGTGATAAGGGATAGCTGTCTTTCTTGGTCACGTTATTGAGCTGCCGATAATCCACACAAAATCTCGTTGACCCATCCTTCTTACTGACCAGGACCACCGGTGATGCCCATGGACTGCTGGATGGCTCGATGACCCCTTGTTCTTCCATATCGGTAATAATCTTCTCGGCTTCTGCTCGCCTTGCTAAAGGTAGACGCCTCGGCTGCTGACGGACAGGCATAGAGTTGCCTGTATTGATTTTATGTTTTACTATATCCATTCGTCCCTTCTGGCTATCGTCAAGAGCGAAGATATCTTGGTATCGGTGAACCAAACCCTGTAGCTCTTTCACTTCCGTTCTGTTAAGGTCTTCACACGAACTAGTAACCATACCTACTAATTTTCCACCATGGTATTTGGGCACTGGTTTTGGAACATCAGCCATACACCTGGCTACTCGGAATACTGGCACACACTGTCCCACAAGGGTACTCTTCTTCAATGTCACCGGATCCACATTAACGTTCATAATTCTCACCGGTACTATATTTCCAACCTTGATCAGTGCTTTTCCCACCAGTATGCCACTATGGATCTTCTTATCACAGACAGGCTCCATCATTCGCACACATCCTACCCGAAGATCTCCATCCAAACCTGCCTCGACAACCATCTCGCTTTGACCCGGCAGTATCACATCTTCAGTCAGCAAAACCCTTACAACCGGATCTTCTCGTGGGTGCAACGGAAGTTCTTCGTTACCGACCTTCAAAACACTCTCTTTCAAATCCAACGTAAAACAAAATTTTTTCAGGAGGTCCATTCCCAGGATGAAGTCATCAGTGATATCGGCTACCAGCACCTCATGATCACGTTCTTCACTTCCAATGCCAATCTTCATCTTCACCACTCCGCGTGTTGGTATCACTTCACCTGTTGCTGTACGGAGTTGAGTAGTTGTCTGTAACAACTTCATACTTGTTCGTAGAACATTAGGGCGTATGATGGATTTTGTCACCCCCGTATCAATAAGTAGTGGAACAGTTCGATTAGCAATTTTTCCATCTACGAACAAACTACTGGTACTATTCTTTGATGTTACGGCATGAATGGTGATCTCCGGGGTTTCTTCACTCATGGTCAACGTTCGCCCCCTCTTGCCAACCCCCTTTAACTTTTTCGACGGTTGTACTTCCCTTATTTTGGGTTTAGGGCAGCGGCGTCATATGTGCCCTTGTTCACCGCAGTTCCAGCAACGGGGTCCTCGAACTTCTTGAGAATTCTTTTTACGGTTCTCTTCCTTCTGAAGAACTCTCATTAATAATTCTTCTAGACGATCTTTAGAACCTTCATCTTCTTCCACAACGGTCCGAACACGCCCGTGACCTCGGGACGCTTGTTTTGCAGCTTCAAATTCTAAGGCGTGAGCGAGCGCATCATCAGTTGTTCTTGGTCGTGCCAGCCTCAATGATTGTTGTGTTTCCCCGTCTCTTAACCCATCAATGAAAGTCTGCACAGCGAGTTGTCCCAGAAATGAATCGGGTGCCGTAGGGTACGCCAATCGGACAAGCCGCGCAACATCGGCTTCAAACTCCTGCAGGCTTTCTCCATTCTTCTGGATACGATTCTTCACTTGCGCGTGATACACCTGTTGTAGATGCGCGTCTCCATATCTCATCTCCAGTCTAGAAACTAACAACTGGTAATCATTTTCCCGTCCTGCTGGGATTGTTTACAGGACGTTCAACGCGTCTCCACGCAAAGCCACAGTTAAAGAAACGGCCTTTTCCTTGCGTGTCCATCCGTTGACCCCAGCGGCCGCCTCAAATTGTTTGTAGTAGGTGGACCAAGGCATCTTTCCATCGAACGTGGGTGGTTTTACTTTTATCCCTACGGCAGGACCCTCTTCTTCTTTAAATTGCTTCTTTACTTCATTAAACAGCCACTCACAAGTTGAGGGAAACCGTAGTTGATTCATTCTATCTTCCAACATATCGGTTATGTCGTCTTTCTTAGCTGTTGATGGTAATTGCATTTGGGCTATTTTCTCTTCTACCATCTTTATTACCCTATCTTGTTCCGCCAATCTACCTTCCAATAGTCCTAACGCGCTGCCATTCTCCAAAAATTCTTCGAAAACTTTATCTTCCAACGCTTTGACATTTTCCAACAATTCTCCGTTAAGCCTTCTGGAATTTTCTTCAGATTTCCTGGAATTCTCCAGTATTTCTTCCTTTAGCATTCTAAAATTTTCTTCGGACTTTCTAGAATTTTCCAAAACTTTTTCTTCCAATGCTTTAGTGTTTTCCATTAGTTTTCTAGTTAGAATTCTCTTCGGACTTTCTAGAACTTTCCAGTAATTCCTCTTTTAACATCCTAGAATTCTCTTCCGACTTTTCCAGTAATTCTTCTTTAAGCATTCTAACATTATCTTCGGACTTTCTAGAACTTTCCAGTAACTCTTCTTTCATTTTACTTAATAACAAATTAGTATCAATTGCGGGTCCAGGTATTTCGAAGCGGTAATTTTCAGGATCTTCCTTCTGTTCTAAAAGCCATTCTCTTAGCCGATTTATCAAAACCTCTTTCTTTCCATTACTATCCAAGTCCCTCTCGTCCAATTCCCGTTTTAAATCTATCACTAAGAGATCTTTTAACAGTTTCATCACCATTTTAATTGTTTGTTGAAATTATTTTTAACACTAAAAATTTAGTCTCACAGCACTTTATTTAATTATTACGCGATTTTATTTATTTTAAAACCTCACACCTGTAACACCACTGTAACGTTCTTTTTAAAATAATAACAAAAGTGCTGTTTAAATCGTCTATTAATAAGAAATATTTATTTACAAACACTAATGAATACACTATAAATTAACGCTATGATTATAAACCATTAAAACTATTATTTACAGACTATGAATTTCTAATACAACATTTACTATTTATTTAGTGATACACAGTTAATTACTCGCTGTTGACTGACTCTTTTATCCTCGACGTCGATTTTATATCCTCCTATAAATGTTCTAGAAGTCGCTCGAACATACCATGTTTTTCTAGAAGGCGTTAGATAAACCGCGTCTGGTTTACATGCTTGGTGCGATGCGTCATTCTCTCGAATGCTGTAGAATATTCCATTTATTGTTCGAAAAGAGGTTCTTTCTTTTTCTCTCTTGTTACAATATCATCACAATATGACAATGGTTTTGAATAATTTTATGTTTTATGTTAATTGCAACTTTGCATTTATTAACCATAATAAATAATTTGTAGTTAACTTATAAAGATGACAAGAATAACAATAATTGTTGTTGTTTTCATTAATTATAATTAATGAAAACAACTTTGAAAATTATATATACTTAAAATCATCTTAATTAAGTTTGGTGTTAACTGGTAATAAGAAATCAATCTTTATCATCAACTGTAATAACTACGTGTATAAAATCATAATAATTTAATTTTGGTGTTAATTAATATCAATATATATCAATATCAATATATAAATATTTTTCAAAATATTTAACAAGAAAATTAATTAGAAAGGTTCTAATGAATTTATTTATTACATAGGTTCCACTTTATTCCATATTGCATATTTAAAGAAATTGCCTCAAACTTTTTTCTTCTCTTACGTCACCGCGTGGTTAACACGATAGAATTCAAATATTCACTCGTGCAAAACTTATTTCTTTCTTTCGTTTCTTTTTAAATTTCGTTTGAATTCTATATGTAGCGCACTCTGTAGAAAAATACTGCAACTAAAAAGCAAGCGCATTTTACCCCATTTGGCTGTGCATCTGTTAGGTTTATCTGTGGTTTTGTGTAATAAATTTTAATATAGCTGGGACTTCTTTTATCACCGTGAGCTAGCCGGTCAGGAAGTTTCCGTTATAATATGCTGGTAGTCGACACAGTAGCTCAGAGGTAGAGATGTCGCTCGGAAAGCGGAAGGTCCAGGGTTCGATTTCCAGCTGGGGTGATAATTTGCATACAAAATATAATTTAATGTAAAACGTTAATTCAAAAGAATAAATTAACCTTCATCTAAAAGTTATAACTTATAACTATAAGTACAGTTTAGAGATTAAGAGCAATGAGTCATTTTCATGGTTACTAGACTGTGTGAAATGTGTAATTCTCTATAGTGGTCGTAGATAAATTAGTTATTTGTCACTAAGTCACTAGAGTTGTACTTTTTTTATCATGAATAATATGAATATGGAAATTGTTGAACAACCATAATGAGTGATAAAAAATCAACTAAAGTGCTGAGGTATACATTACGTTTTTTATGAAATTAAGAATTTAAAATACAAAATGTGTTTTTAATAACAGTAGAGTAGCCAACTAAGTCAACGTGGCTGTGTGCGACATATGTCAAATACATGTGAAACAATGCAAATAAAAGTGACAGATGAGTCCGTAAAAGTCAGTTTTGACATAAGTCATTGTGATAGATGAGTCTGTAAAAGTTCTACTTTACAGACTCGAATGAGTCCGTAAAGTATTTACGTACTACTTCAGGAAAACATTTTATTTCACAATCAGTTCATTTATAATGGAACTTTTCTGCTTTTAGAAGCAGCAAATTTATCAATAATATTTTCAAAACATAAATCTTGCGTAGTCATTTTCAATAAACATTACTGATAAATTTTTTAAATGACTTTGTCCAAGATTATTTGTTAATAATTTTTTACACGTTTAAGAACGGAGAAAGGTCGTTCTCCATCAGTTGCATTACACATCGGTAATGATAGGATTTTTTTTTAAATTGTTTCAACATTGGGAAATGTTGACAATTGACAGATGACATTAAGGAATTTCACCCAGTCGAAAGCATGGTACAGTTCTCCTTCCTCGAATGTAAGTTGAACGACCTCGCAGAGTTTGCTTGAAGGCATTGAAGGCAAGCATTCGGAGCGACAGAGATGATAGTTTCCTTGCAGGTCTGCTGCGAAACAGTATATTCCGTTAAAAATTTTACCTATCCCTCTGAATGCTTGCCTTTGTGCACAAAACTTTATTGCGTCGACCGTACACCCTTTTTACCCGCCTGTACACGATATGAACTGTTGTTCTCACATGTTTCACTCTTCGCGACAAAGTGAGTTTCCATGCCAATAATTTTTATTTGTTGCGTGTCCATTGCGATCCTGGGCAAGGGTCCTCTACGGGGTCTCCTGACTTGAGGGGCCTAAAACGACCGCTTCCACTGCTTGTGCGTAAATTCGCCACTGGCTGCAGACCACGATAATCACGTCTGTACCACTAAAGAGAACTTCCAGCATGTTTCAAACAATCCCCCAATCCAATTGGTCCGGCCCACAGCCGAGTTAAACTAGATATCATTATCTTATTTTAATTTGACCGTGTCAATTATAAATATCGCACGCTTTATTTGGGTTTAAGTACAAACGCTGAATTAACATTAATTACAACAAATTACCGTCGCGGCATCTGTATAATGCCAATCACACTTATTATCAAACAAAAGTATTCTAAACTTTGTTTCAAATCAATAAAAGTTAAATTACAACACTGAGAAAAATATCACTAACTATATTATAGTAAACCGATTTTTTGTTGTTCTAACTTAATTTTAGCAGCGTTGACTAAAAATCTAGGTCAAAATAAACAAACGATTTGTAAAGTGAACTATTTGTTTATGGTCAATCGGTCTTTGGCAGATCTTACTGGGCTTCTAGTAAAATCAACCATTAGTATGGGTAAAGTCAGCTTAACAAGGATTTTACGTTAGCAGGGCTATTTCAGTCTATAACTCGGGCTAAAATAGCTTAAAAAATTGATTTAATCTACTATATAAACAGGTAAAATAAACCAAACCTTACGGTTACCATTCGAAATGGTAGTTTTCACTATGTAATAAAGTTGAATTTAGAATAATGATGTCATACATACGTACATAAAAACAAAAGTAGCTTTGTTATTTGATATCCATAACATATATCAGTCACGTACAATATGCATTTATGTTTTGATAAAACGTCTGTGTTCGGTGTATTTGTGAAGTTGTTTTTATACCATTCCTATTAAAAATATAGCTATATCAGCTTTTTAGTCTGCGAAAATTAAAAGACATTTTATATTGTGTCTTTCAAACGCGAGTTCATTTTATCGAGTGCTGTTACAAGTGAATATAAAGTTTATTAGGAGTACATAGACACCTTCAAAGGTAAGTCACTTTTTTTGTTCATGATACCAATAATATTTAACTGTCTTACAATGACAAGAAAAAAAATTTTAAAATTCGATATCTGACAATGAGTCGGGTCTTTAAGCATAATTTAATTATGTATTTATGTGCTTTAATAAACTTGTTCCACAGTCATTAACGCGTAAAATTTGTTACTTTTCCGGTTTTCAAGTCTCAGCGAATTCATAAATTTTTAAAGAGCAAACCCATCGAATTTCTAGGTTTAAAGATTGATTCTTCTGAATTATCTAGTATTTGTTTTTAAGCATAATTTTAACGTATTTCATTCTTTATAAGTTGAACTTCTCACTACTATCCATTTTTTTTTCTAGAGTCCTCTGACTTTGATACCGTATTACTCAAAAACTACTGAACCAAATTACATATTTTAAAAACGAGCGAATAGTAAATTTATTTCTACATGTAACAGTAAAATATCATATTTCTAACTGATATACTTTTATTTTTATCGGACGATACATAATAAAAGGTACCCATTTTTAGGGAAAATTTCATTGAGAGTGAGTTAAATATTTTTTTTCTCAGAAAGTATATCTCATATATCTATGAGATTTTTGTAGGGGTTAGAAAGCAACCTTGCGGTTGTTATTCTATTTTCGGACAAAAAAGTGTTTTATTTAAGATATATATGAAAAATAGCGAACTATGCCTTCTTGTTTATTAATGGAGATGTAGACATTATTTTCTTTAAAGAAATGTTCCGAAATTTAACAATGAAAGTGCAATAACAAAAAACCCGTTTTTTGTCGAAATCGCTTATCATCAAAAATCGTTTTTTTGTTTCCGCATTTTTATTATTAAAATTAGGAACATTGTTTTAAAAACAATAATGTCTACGCATAAAAAGTGTTGATTTAGCGAAACAATTTTGACGCTATCTCTATATTAATAAACAAGAACGCATTGTTCGCTTTTTTTTTTCACATAAATCTTAAATAAAACGCTTTTTTGTCTGAAAAACAATAGTATAAGAACCGCAAGGTTTCTTTCTAACCCCTACAAAAATCTCATAGATATATGACATATACTTTCTGAGAAAAAAATTAGTGAACTTACTTCAATGAAATTGTCCCTAAAAATGGGTACCTTTTATTGCGTATCGTCCGATAAAAACAAAAGTATACCAGTTAGAAATATAATATTCTACTGTTGTATGTAGAAATGAATTTACTACTTGCTCGTTTTTAAAATATTTAATTTGGTTCATTAGTTCCCGAGCAATATGCTTTCAAAGTCAGAGGACTCTAGAAAAAAAATGGATAGTAGTTCATTGTTATTGAAAATTAATTATGCCGTTTAGTGTTACTAGAGAAATGCCTGACAGCAGTTATCTCCCGAGATTTGATACCGGTTGCAGGGGACCGCTCTGTTTTTATGTTTAACCTATAGCAGTGGAAATCTACATTCCAAGGGACTGCAGTCAATAAGGTTAGTACGCTTTAAAGTATAGTTAGTACTTTAAAATTTAATTATCTACAACGTAAAAACGTGATTTTTAATAATTTTTGGAAAATAACCTTTTAAATAAACATTTCTGGACCTGGTCTCTGCAAGGGAAGGCTCTCGAAATGTTGCCATAAGAAATGTAGTATTATAGACTGAACTTCAAGAACTAATAATTACTATTTATTACAGTAACAGAATTACATTGTTCTTTTCAGTCAGCTGCTACGACTGATCTTCAGAACGTAGATATTGGAGACTTGCCATCACCAGTTGGTCAGTTCACCAGCACTACTCAAAGTCAATCTGAGGCCGCCTATAGTTCTAATCCACCCTTCAGCCAGGATAGTATTTCTTTGGATCCTGCCACAGATACATACAGCATTCCTACACCATCTCCCAGGTCGAAGGGAATAATGAAAGTGTGAGTATGAATAGTTGTGATATTTCAGTAATTTAACACATTGCTTAGGGTAAAGTGTTTCACCGCTGCCTCCAGTTGGTTCAACTGTTTCATGATCACTGTATAACGATCTAAACCTCTTTAAACAGAAATACATATCTTAGAAAATTCCATACCAGTATTTTTTGACCACTAGGATAGTCTTATTTTGATTGACAATAGGTAATTACACTGGAAAGTTCTTGACAATTTATTTTCATATTTGATTTTTTTGAATTTGAAGTTTGGTGTGAAATCTTCGTACCGAATCTCACACGCGCTTAAATTAGTAACCAGAAATTCTGTCTCGATCAGGAATGTTTAAAGAAAATTATTCTTCATCTGTGACTCGGGGCACTTTTCGAAATATTCCTGACCTCGAGATTGTAAGAGACACTTGTAGGTGGTGAGCTCGAAGAGATAAAGGTAAACCACGCCCCTAACGGTTTTTGTCGTTTTTCTCGAAAACTATTAGGTTTATCGAGATGAAGAAGATTAGGTAAAATAAAGCTTATTTAAATCCCTTTGCCAAAACCCATCAGGCGAGATTATCGATATTCTTGGCGCTAGTTGGCTGAAAAATTCGTTTTGGCAAGTTAATTCTTAGGAGAGTACACTGTACTAGTCAATTTTTTAATTCAACCTATTATGTAAAGGTGTTTCGTTTGTTTTGAAATCCTAATCTCCTTTATTTATAAGATCAGTAAAGTTTTCTGGAATGGTTTTTGCTGTAAAACTGAAATATACAATTTAAAACGAAACTGTTGCCTTACTGTGGCGCCCGTACAATACGAGCAAATCAGGAATTAAATCGTGTATTTCAATTTCACATCAAAAATCATTCAAGAGAAAAATTTGTTCTATACCAAGGTCTTATAAAGAAAATTCGGATTTCAAAATAGGCGAAACACCCTGTACGTATTGGGTTGGATACAAAAATTAACTGGTACAGTGTACTCTCCTAAGAATTAACTTGCTAATACGAATTTTTCAGCCGACTGACACCAAGAATATCGATAACCTCGCCTGATGGGTTTTGACGAAGAGATGCTAAGGTAAAAGATGACTGGACCACGATCGCGTCCGGATCTCAACAAATTTTTCTTAGCTACTTCATGACGAATATTAGAACAAAAAAGTTACGCCCGAATGTTCCTTGAGCAAATTTACTGGTGCAAATTGCTGATCCATGTATGACATACCTTCTTTCTTCGAATACACAAAACAAAGGCGAGGTACGAAAAAGCATTTTTGGTAGGGATTTAAATAAGCATTATGTTACCTAATCTCAATCTCAATAAACCTAATAGTTTTGAGAAAAACGACAAAGACCGTTAGGGTACCTGGTTTACCCTCATTATCTCTTCGAGCTCACCACCTACAGGTGTTGACTTTGAGGGGGTGATTTAACAATCCACAAGGAAGCCCTATGCAAAAATCCACGGACTTAACTCGACTTTCCGCTATTTTTTGTAAGACTGTACTATAGTGATTTGACTATTATTTTTTACTTCAATATTTTTGACATACTTATCATTTCTGAAATTTAAATAATGTTCTCTTTTCATTGCAGGAAGTGTATGCTGTAACACTCCAACTAGCCCCACAGGGCAGAACCTTATTAGATCTTTACTTCGAGAAAGGTATCCTAGATCAGACAGCCAGAAAGAGGTTATGCCACCTTATAGTTGACGAGAGCTAAGCGAGGAACCAAGGAAAAAAGTCGTGTCTTTAGATTTACATTTTTATTGGAATTTTTAATTTGTACTTATAATTGTCACATGTTATCATAATTATAGTTATTTGGATAATTATTTCCGGATGTTGACTATAATGAATACAATATAATTAATCGTTCTAATGTAAGTTTTTTAAGTAAATATCGTTTTATTTTATTTGTCTTGCCTTCATTTTTGAACAATAACAGTTTTTTTTATTGAATTTGTTTGTTTTCGACTTTTTTTGTGTAAGTATGATATTGGTGATTTGGACTCACTATTATTGCTAGTTGGCCATATTTGCTCTTCAGAATTACTAGATTTCCATCAGTTTCTGAAAATATTTTCAGCTATCTCTGTGAGAAAACCTTATATAGCAGATGAAGGTAATACACATTGAAATGAGGCATAAAAATTGAAAACATTCATATTTTCAATGTGCATTTTCCTCCCATATCATTACAGGGTTTCTCCTAGAATTAGCTTAAAATAAGACTTAAAATTAGGGAGTGGGGGAAATTTGGAGATTATGAAGAGAAAATTAGGCAAACTACCAAAAATAGTGAGTTTAAATCACCAATGTCATCTGGTAGAAACAACCAGAAAATATAGTAATGTGAACTTGAATCGATGTGTAAAATCAACTAAGCAGAATGGTATTTTAGTTATATGCAATGGTCATGACTGCTATCATATGTAGCTGATTCCACCTTAGAAAGATGCTGAATTAACTTGACATATAGGTATTTTTACTATCCAATATTATTACATCAGCCAGAAAAGCCAAGCTAATGCAACTACATCGTGAGTTACTTTTACTAGTCTACTAGGTTGATTTAACTATATGAGCTTCATTTCTAACTGTTTCATTTCGTATATCTAACTATACTATTAAGACTATTTTAACTATATGCAAGGCTGAAACAACCTAACACGGTATGGTAAATTTAACTATTTACCGGTTGCTTCTACCATATGGGAGTGTGATTGATTTAACCTTATTGGGTAAATTTAACCAAACACATTTTACTAAAATCGTATAGTTCGTGTTACCCATAAGTATTGTTGTCACTTTTTGTACCATATTTTCGGGTTGCTGCAACTCATTTTTGGTTAATTTAACCTGAATATTTTTTTCAGTGAATAAGTGCATGAAATTGATGAAATATTTAATGTTCAATAAGATTTTATGTTTTGTTTATTAGATTGTATATATTCGGCTTTTTCCTCTACAATATTAGTTTTAAATATAAAGACATGTAACAAAAACAAATACTTAAATTTAGAAAAATCGTAATGTTTTTCATTTGGTGGGGGCCCCTGGGCTGTGTAGCCCACCCTTAAATTCGGCCTTGGAACCAACTATTTATTGTGGAAAGAGTTCTTAGCCTTTTTCGCTGATAGCGCAGTTGTAGTTTGTCTATATTATTCAATTCTTTCTAAATAATCAATACATTTATTAAGATTTGGAACAAGCAGTGGGGATTTAAAAAAAAGAATATTTGTTATTTTAAAATATTTATTTAATTTTAATAAATTAATTTTAAATTAAAAAAACAAAAAAGTTACCTGTCAGCTGGAATCGAACCTGAGGCGGCAGCGACTTTAATTTTTCATCGCCCCTATTTAACTAACTGAGCTACGAAAAAATATTGGCTCGCGTGCCTACCACATTTATTTTAAAAGTAGGTTGTACATCATTTAAATAATTAATTGATTTTTCATTAAAAAAAAGGGTAAAAGCTTACAAACTATTTTTTAAAAGCAAGATTAATCCCTATATTCGATTTGATCCCTTATTTATACCTTAATGAGACATACAGTATAAACAGGAAATCGAAACCAAGCTGTTGTTACGATGCTTCCACTACATGTAAAGCATTTGCTAAAATCAGTTTCAAACATTTCCAGTTTAACTTCAATATCTAAACCATGATGTCAAGATTACTTCAAAAACTAATCAGATCTATAATTCAAACGTCCGCTTCCTTATGTCACTTTTAACAATAAAATAAAAGTAGGTACATATATTTTGTGTCTGCACTGTATTGTATGTTGTAACATTCCACATCACGACTTTTTAATAAGATTATTATGTACATTTAAAAAAATTGTCTTACAACAGACAAAACAATTAGTTTTTACCATTCAAAATGGCAAAAATCTCTTGGAAACTCTTTTTCTTCGTTTCGGGCACATAGAACCAAATGAACAAAGCTGATAATACGCAGAAACCAGTGAAAAGCCAAAATCCTCCGCTCATTCCTATGTATAGCGTTATGTTTTGGAAATACCTTGTGATTAAAAATGCCAAGAAGTAGCAGAATGACGTTGTGGCTGTGCATGCTGCTGCCTTGATATTGGCAGGAAATAGCTCGGACATAATTGTCCATGGTAAAGGACCAAATCCAATACGAAATGCTATAATATAAACAACGAGGCAGGCTACAGGCAACCAGGATATTGAGTTTACATCTAGATCTATACTTTTCAGGTAGAAATAGAGGCCAAGTGGTGCTGCAGATATTATCATACCAAAACAGGACACTAAAAGTGTAGGACGCCTTCCTGCCCTATCTGCGACTAATGGCGTAATTGCACTTGGAATTAACTGGGCACCACCAATAATTATTGAAGAAACTATGGAAGATATATTGCTGCCTGTTGCTTCAAAAATGGTTTGTGTATAAAATAAAACTACGTTAATTCCAGAGAATTGTTGAAAAAGTACTAAACCCAATGAAATAATTAAAGCTTTAATAAGTCCCCGGGAGCGGAATATATCGAAGAAATGTCCTTTAGAACGTAGGGCTTCTTCTACAGTATCTTTAATCTCCTCTAGTTCTTTCTGAATACTTTCTTTTGAATCTACACGCAATTTCATTAACGAACTTTCTGCTGCATCAAATTGTTTTTTCTGAACCAAGTAATATGGACTCTCTGGGAAGAAACAGAATAAAACTACAAAAATCGCAGGAAAGGCTGAACAGATCAAACTAAATGCCATAATCGATATAAAAGGACCAAGGATGTAAGAAAAGAACAATCCAAAAGTTAGAAATATATTCATAGTCGTACCAAGACTACCTCTATTACGAGGTTCAGATATTTCACTGACATAGTTAGGTAAAACACAAAACACACTACCTAAAGCTATACCAGCCATAAATCTCGCAACATAGTACAATATCAAATCTTCAGCAAACGCTAATATTAGAAACGATATGAAGAAAGGTACTCCGGAACAAAATAGGAGTGTCTTCTTTCTTCCCATGAAATCTGACATGAAACCAGCTAAATAAGGTCCGCATCCTGCTCCTAGGGTTAATAAAGATCCAATCCAAGACTCTTCGTCCTTTGTTATAAAACGTCCAATTGGATTGTCGTCAGTTACAACTTCACCGTTCAATTTCGAGATGACAGGGGAAGACCATGTTAAAGATATTCCCAATGCAAACGATACGATATTGACTGAAAACGAGAAAACGGTTGGTTAGTTGTGTTTAATTAATTAATTTGAATAGAAGAGAATAGTACGGACTTACCAACTAAAACAGCCCCGTAGAGGTATTTTGCACTCTTTCTCGATTTTTCTTTAGATGTAGCTTCTGGTTGTTTAATAATAATACGAGTACCAGGTGAAGAAGTTGTTCTGCAAAAAGGATTAAAGTAATTGTATTGTTTGAAATTAAGATAAGTTTTGATAAAATACTGCAACAATAATAATAGTATATTAAAGAACGAGTTTCATAAGGCAAGATTTATTGCACGAGTCTAAATTTAGAAAACGAACCGCTTGCGGCGAGTTTTCTAAAGGACGAGTGCAATAATGACTTACGAAACGAGTTATTTATGCTATTTTTTCTATTTTGCGTCTTTTATTCCCTTTTTAAATAAAAAAATCGCAATTTCAAAATTTAGGGATTTTTGTGAAAGTTGACAACACCGATATGACATTTCAAAATTCATTGATTGACACAGAAAATTGAGTGAGGTTTTTGCCAATTTTATGTTTTTTCGATTATTTTTTCAATGCTACCAACTTTGAAAAAGTTGGGCTATTAAAGCACTCAAATGAGCTATTAACGCACTGGTTTGGGTGCTTTAACAGCTTTATTATAGACGCGAAATAGAAAAAAGTAATTATGTACCATACATATGATCACTAGATGTTATAGTAGATATTCTAGGTTTAATAAATGTTTCAACTGATAAGGAATAATGAACTTGTATAAGCAATATTCAGGTCAACATGTTCTATTTGAAAAAATTCTACTTATAGTTGCAATATCATTGAATTAGTTTATCATTAATTGTTAAAAATACTATGACATAGTTTTATTTAACCGGATATTTTAAACAAAGAAGTGGGAAATTCGTAAGAGATTTGATAATATTATACTACTATATGTATGTATTTGTCGCATGCACTACTTAAACTGTTTTTGTACCTAGTTGATTTTAATACAATGAACATTTGGAGAAGATTGCCTGATGTTGTGATTAGATCTTACAATAGCAATTTCAAAGTAAGAGCAAATATTTTAATAATAAGGCAATCAAAGATAAGACAAGTTAAAGTAGTACACAATTTGTTAGATTGGCAATTTGTATTTCAATCAATTTCAACCAATGGGGAAACTTAAAATAATAAGCTAGCAGTCAAACACATGTTAATATATTTACGGGAAAAAGTGCTAGGTGCTTGATTTCCGTAAAAGTTTACCCGTTTCATAAAAAAATACATAGATGTTCGGTGAATTGTCAAACCGAATACATATCGGGATAGCCCGTTTTATAATTTTCGACGAACAAAAAGTTCGTCTCTGAATTCGTTAAGTCTGTCTGTCTGTCGCCTTTTTCCATGTTGACTTTTTTGAATTTTTCTTTTTGGAATCTTATAGTACATCAAATTCTAAGAAACTTTTGGTTGAAACATTTTTTTGTATCTCTTCGGTAAAGTGGTCAAAATGACCACCGAAAATCTCGGTAAATTTTTGAAAAATGAAAAATTTTGTATTTTTTAAAAATCGACGAAAAAATAATCATTTTTAGCAACAAAAAATTCGAAAAATTTTAGGACTTAGAATTTTAGTTTTTATGACAACTAATGTGTTACGTCAATATTAGTTTTCAAAAATAAATTAGTTTATTAAGTATACAGTTGTTTTTGTTCGTCATGGCAATGCTAGCTCTGCGCATTCTCACTAGTTTTTTATAAAATCTTACTCGTTAGACAGGCTTACTCGTTGCTCCTAACAAAATAACTAATAATATCATTGAGTGGTATTATTTTATAAAAATATGTTTCACTATCGCAGCTTTATTTATAAAGTTGATCCATCAGCTGGATTAGTCTTAGGGCAAATTATCCTTTTCCTACTGTTTATAATTAAAACAAAACTGCGTGAAATAGTATATTGTGTTACAAGTGCAGAAAAGTGCCAATTTCTCACGAGTGTGAAGATAATTCATATGGAAAATTTCTCGCTATGCTGGTAGTCGTACTCTGTAAGCTCAGTTGGTAGAGATACCACCTAGATAGTGGAGGGTCCCAGCAGAGTCGATAAATTTTTTTATATGAATTTGCATTCTAAATATTATTTAATGTAAAATCATTATTCAACTTAACAAAAATTAATTTCAACTAAAAATATATATATATATATATATATATATATATATATATATATATATATATATATATATATATCCGGATCTATACGGCCTCCATATATGGACGCCATATAGGAGATTATTGCTATTGCCTTTTTCTGGCCATATTATAACCGTTGACAAAATTATAGCAGGACTTTATATCGCCTCTAATTTGAAAAAAAGTGTATATTATAGTTCGGGGACTTGCCGTCACATCTGTGAGGGTGTCTCAGAGGGTGTGAATATACTCCGTGGTGTATACTTACATTTTATATGCTTACATTTTGTCGATAATACAGCGTCCGAAAAGTGGCAACGCTGTTATTGAAGCACGTATTATTTTTATTTAAACGCAAATCACAGAGAAAAAAACTATTTAGAGTACTAGTGTATATTTTTAAAATTGATGACATCCATCAAAATAATGATGTCAGAAAGCGCACGAAAAACTATGAACGTGGCTCTTTAAAATAGCATAATACAACTGCTCACTATCTTAGCTGTAATTACTTAAAGCTATTTTATAAGAGCTCATCTAAAGAAAACCCTACCTTTTATAAGATTCAGGGAACATTTAATTTTGAACGTTTATTCTTAATAATTAAAAGTTTTTATTCATCTTCCTTCAGTCTAGTATTTACAAGTCAGCCGTTAATAATTCCATCTAATGAGCGAGGTGATATCTTAAATATTATTCATGAGTCACACCAAGGTATGCATTACAAATATTAGGGTTTTAGGGTTGTAAAATTCCCGGAAATAAAGTTTTATGTCCCATGGAAATATCTGATTTTGTGTTGACAAGATTTGAACATATTTTCAATTTTTTTTTCAGTTTTAGAAATTTTCGGAAATATTTAACTATTAATTCAATTCTTCTTAAATTAGAAATTACAAATGTCATTTTAGTTTGGTTAGATTTTATTGGCGCCAAATTGGCACGGCTTCGAATTAGCTCGCGCCGAATTGGCATAGCGCCGAATTGTACGCGCCGAATTGTCGGTGCCGAGTTGTCTCATACCGCTCTCGCATATATTTTTAGCCGACCTCGTGCGACCTTGTTGTATTCTCGGGCTGTCTGCAGGCTACGGAACACCAGTTATGCTGTGATATCCGCTACTCGTTATTACCAGCATGCAAAGACGATGACGATCGGCAAGTTTCAACGAACTGATCGTGCTGTATGCGATATTCGAAACTAGCCTAACAATCTTAAAGTGCCGACAATGCAGTGAATATGCTGTATATTTTTATGCTGTGATCTCACTGCTATAGAGAAACAACAATCGAGCATTTTATCAACATTTTGATCGTCTATTATGATTTTTGCATATAAATACATTTTTATTTTCAAATAGTGTCGTTAGCGCATAAGATTTTATACGATACTCACCGAGTCTGCTTACAACAAATTTTAAAAAGTTGTAAAAGTCGATCTTTCGGGTTTCGTTTTTCCACCTTTTTCTCGATCTGTTATTTCTACTATTCTATTCTATCAGATACTTGATACGTTCTCAATCAATAATTCCCCTTATAATACGAAAAAACGTGGCCTCTGTAACCTACTTTGAAGCCCCCATAATCTTGTACTGAAACTGATGTTTTTAAATGTTAAATGTTTTTGAATTTCACATTTGCCTTTGGATGTCTACAAGGTATTGGAGAGATTATGCGACATTTTTAACATCCTGTATAAGATGTTGAAGTTACCAGACCCTGAAGTTGATCAAAATTAAGATTTTTCAAGTATTTAATAACATTACACATACTGAACAGCTTTCCATTAGCACAAATAAGACTCCGAACCTACTTGATTTTTGTCTGTGCCCAAAAACAACATCCGAATCAATAATCTATTTAGTAAGATTGTTAAATGCTTTACAGTCAAACCTATTTAAACACTGGCCTACCTTACGGTCTCTGATATGGTGGTAACCGATGATTTTATTGCCATTTTCGCACCAAAAAAACACGAGCAAAAATCACAAAATAAAAAGGATTAGTACTTTTGAGATATGAACATCTCTGCTTATATACATCCTTAAGCAAGCTCTTGACTTTGGAAATATAAGTGTATGAGATAAATTCGCTCTATTAGCTGATAAAATTAGATAGGCACAAGGAAACGTACCATTTTATTATTAGTGCACCTATGTACTTATTGTGAGAATAGTGTTGATCGATAAGATCAAGGCATCCACAAGTTTTTAGCAAAAAAAGTTATAGTGCTATAATGCCTATAATAAATAAGAGTATAATTTTGTCTAGAATTGCTTATAGCAAACGAATATTTTATGATATGATTAAATATACATATAGCATATACCATGACATAACAAGTTATATAATTGGTCAAAACAAAGAAAAAGTAAAATAAATAGAAGATGGGATTTACGCTTCTATATTTAGAAAGCGATTTTCTTCAAGAAAACAAAATTTCTCAGAAATCAAACAGACACTCAAAAGTCTTTGATATATTAAGACAATGGTAAGTATTTTGGCTTTCAGGATCGATTAATTAAATATGTTGACCTGTTGACAATTTATTAACATGTTTCGTAACTTTAACTTGTACATGATTCTAAACAGAAATTTGCAAGCGAATTAACGTTTCTTGTCGTTGAAGGGCGTTTTTAAGAAATAGGTATTGTGGGTGTTGATTCTTCCTGTGTATGTATAGTGTCGGATAAGGTTTCGATGCTGTCTGAATCATGCGGTTGAGCATGCTGAGGTGATGCTTCATTATTGATCATATCTGGATTAAGTGTGGGAATATCAACAAAGTCAGTTAGATCAGGTGAGTCAGGTCTATTAGGAATTAGACTGTAATGGTCAGGAGTAGTTTCTGGAATATTGATTCTTTCAACGTCACGTAAAATTTGATCTATGTCATTCATAATGTCATCACTGATTGTTAGGGGGTGTATCTGAACTCGGGAAAGAGCATCTGCAACTTTATTGGTCTTTCCTGGTAGGTATTTAACATCAAAATTGAATTCTGCTAATTTTAGTGACCACCTGCTTAATTTTGAATTGGGCTCTTTTAAATTTTTGAGCCAAACAAGGGGCCTGTGATCGGTAAATAGGGTAAATTGGATTCCATATAAATACGGGCGAAATTGTCGTGTTGCCCAAACGATAGCGAGTAATTCTCGTTCAATGGTGGAATACCTTTGCTCAGTTTCATTGAGCGTTCTGGAGGCATAACAAACGGGTTTCTGATTTTGTGATAGCACGGCTCCCAGTGCGAATTGTGAGGCGTCTGTTGTTAACTCAAATGGTTTTGTAAAATCGGGATATTGTAGAATGGGTTCGTTGGTGAGAAGGGTCCTAGTGTGATTAAAGGCATTTACAAATTCGGGGGTGTGTCGTACAGTATTACTGTTTTTTAAACATGACGTTAAAGGTTTAGTTAGTTTGGCAAAGTCTTTAATAGACTTTCGGTAATAACCGAGAAGTCCTAAGTAGCTTTTAATTTCGGTTTTAGTTTTGGGGATCGGAAACTTTTTGATCGCATCAATTTTTGAGGGATCTGGACGGATTCCGTCGGGAGTAATTATGTGTCCGAGATATTTTACGGTTTTGTGTAAGAATTCAGACTTGTCTAATTGAATCTTTAAATTTGAAGAGCGGCATCTCTCGAAGACGTTCTTTAATCGAGAAATATGTTCTTGGAGGGAGGTCGAATAAACAATTACGTCGTCTAAGTAAACAAGGCATTGGATTGGCGTTAGGCCAGTGAGGGCTGAATTTATCATGCGTTGAAATGCAGCAGGGGCATTTTTAAGTCCAAATGGCATGCGTTTAAAGTGAAAATGACCTTCTTCGGTGGAAAAGGCTGTCTTTTCTCGGTCTTTCTCTTCGAGTTCAATTTGATGGAAGCCTGAGGCCAAATCCAAAGTTGAAAAATAGTTTGCACGTCCTAAATTATCTAGGACCGTTTCGATATTTGGTAGGGGAAATTTGTCCTCAATCGTGTTTTCGTTCAAGCGCCTATAGTCGATAACTATGCGCCATTTCCGCTCATTTGAGACATCGAGTTTTTTGGGGACCACCCAAATGGGAAAGTTATAGGGACTTTCTGAATGTTCGATTATATTTTCTTGGAGCATTTTGTCTATTTGTCGTTTGACTTCTTGTCGATGTATATGAGGGTATCTGTAGGTTTTAGTAAAAATGGGAATGTCGTTTTTGGTCCTAATGTGGTGTTTGGTTAAATTAGTGGCTGACAAGGGAATGTCTGGATGGTGGAAAATTTCTTTGAAATCGTAACATAAATTTGTTAATAAAGTTTGTTCTTCTGGGTTTAAATGGTCCGTTCGTAGATTTTCTTTTAAATTTCGTGAAAGGAGTTTCTTGGTACTGATGTTCGGTATACGTTGATTAATGGTATTAAGATTATTGACGTGGACACTGTCTTTGTTTTTGGTAGGTGGAAGGTCATTTAAATAAAGTGGTTCATTGATCACTAGGTTTTGAGATTTTTCTGATGTGTTAATTACTGTGGTATAAAAATAATTGTTGTGTAGTTTTACTAATGCAGAAGGCATAACTAAATGCTTAGAAAACTCTAGTTTTGGTGCAATTTTGGTTCCATTTGTTCCTACAGCAGGAAGTTTAACAATTTATTCTGTTCTCGGGGGAATATGAAAGTGTATTAATGTTTTTTCGCTAAGTGTGGTAAAATTACATTGATTTCGTTGTTGAATTTGATGTTTACCTTCTTTCAAGCAATACTCCCAGCTTTAGTTAAAATTGTATAATAGTATTTAAGTGATTATGCAAGTGCATATTGTATAAATTCACTACGAATAAATATCCTATTGTACTTAACAATAAACTGTGTTTATTTTGTAACTTGGGCTCCGTCTTTTGCGTTTTTAAAATAAAGTACCATTTTTAAAAACGCCCTTCAACGACAAGAAACGTTAATTGGCGCAGTCGGTAGATAGGCAAAAGGGCTCAAGACACCGTTTTTCGAAAATTAAAAGCACCGTCGAGTTCCTTGGCTTTTAAGTCTTCATTTGCCTATCGAATCAGCATCTGGGAACCAGCGATTCAAAGGACAAGCATCGCCTGAGACCGTAGCCGTTTCCAGAGCATCACCTGTACGTAGCATCGCCGTTTCCAAGGGACAAGCATCGCCCGAAGAACGCACAGCTGTTGCAGAAGCCTGACTATTGGAGTCATCTTAACGGCAAAATTCAAGCCAACAATGAAGATAGAGTAAGAAACTAACTATCAATTATTATTGTTAAAGGCGCATTGCGCAAACAAATATCAAACAAGTTTACAAATTATATTCAAACAAGATTAACAATTTATTAATTTTAAGTTTAATACATACTAAACCCTTTACATTTAAGATCACGTTGCTTGTAGTAAGCGAGACGGATTGGTGTATCAACTAGTGATACTTAATTTCCAGCCCACTTGCAAGCAATGGGTAGGCACCTTTAGATTTAAGATCACGTTGCTTGTAGTAAGCGAGACGGATTGGTGTATCAACTAGTGATACTTAATTTCCAGCCCACTTGCAAGCAATGGGTAGGCACCTTGAATAGGCCCTTACTAACATAAAAATCATTTTTGAATATTTCAAACTTTGTTAACAAATTTATAGAATTTTTAAGTATTTATTTTTAAAGTGCAAACGATTTACTAATCGTTTTCAAGATTAATACTGATACATCATCAGATAGTGAAACTGAATTACCGATTAACAAAACTTTTGTAAGATCTGCACCACGACCGATAAGTTTACGTCCATCTAAATTATCGATCAGCAAGCAAAGCCTTACTACAATGGCACAAGGTAATCAACCTCAAGTACAACCCCAAGTAACACCAGCCCCTATTGTCCAACAATGTGTAGGCTACCCACCTGGCTTTCATACAAGCCTTTTAAATGAAATTCCAACCTATGACGGAAACCCCGTCGAATTATCTGAATATATTCGAGCTGTAGAAGACATTTTCTGCCAATTTTGGCAACCACACGACCCAGCGGCTTATATCAACAGACTTTTACTTTCCTCAGCACGCAACCGCTTAAAAGGCCCAGCCTTAGAGGTCGTAACTGGACAAGTATTTGATTCATGGCATTCTTTAAAAGACACCCTTCTTAGTAATTTTGGAGACCAACAATCGGAACTGAACATCCGGATCGATCTGTCTCGTATGAGACAATTATCACGAGAATCTCCCGTAGAATTCTATAATCGAATTAGATCCTTATTAGCCATACTAAATTCTAAAATTGCACTAGGCTCGGAAATACGAGAAATAAAAGAGTATCAAGCCCGAGATGCTAAAGATTTAGCTCTTAAGACCTATTTAGGAGGACTTTCCGAACCTTTTGGAAGTTTCCTTCGTAGTAGAGCACCAACATCGCTCGAAGTAGCCTTAACTTATATAAAAGAAGAACTGGACATACGATATTTTCAAAATACACAACAAAATAACTCACAACCTAAGTCTTTACCACAACCAGTTCCCCTAAGCAATTGCAATAAACCCCAGCCAACTTCTCAACCCCCTCAGTTTAAACCACAACAATACCAGAACGTATTGCCACAATTTAAGCCTAATTTTAATCCCACTCATCAATTCAAACCAAATGTTAATAATACAAATCAATTTAAATTTAATCCAGTAACTCAGCAGTTTGGAAATAATTCCCGACCTAATGTTTTTGCACCCAAAGGAGATTTTCAACCACAAAATCGGCCAGAATCAATGCAAGCTAGTACCATTCAACCACGACCGGTACATCCTAATGCATCAATGAGACCTTTTAATCCAAATTTCAACCGCAATAATAATCAACCCAATTTTAGTCGACCAAATCCCCAACCACGAACTTTCTTTTCGGAAGAATTATACTCAACGGATTTTCAAGAGGAAAACCCAACTGATGTAATTAATACAGACGAATTAACTTATACTCCTGAAACTTACGAAACTGTACCTGAATATGACGACTATGATCCTCTTGATAACGAAACTTACCATGGAGAACAATTAGAATCTTTTTCAATCGATCCTAAATCATCTTTACCTTTTCTAATAATACCCCAAACGAATGAAAAACTTTTAATCGACACCGGGAGTTCCAAAACTATACTATCACCAGAATTCGTCCATAAACATTACCCTGAAACTATTTCTGAACGCCCTTTTGAAATTACAACCTCTCACGGCACCACTTGTCACAATCAAGTAGCTGAGATTCCTATTCCTACTTTATTCAACGAAGAAGGAACCCATTTAGTATATCTTTTCAATTTTCATCCCGAGTTTATTGGCCTTATTGGTTCTGACATTCTTAAGAACTTAAACGCAGCTATTGACTACCGTTGGAATCACATTCAGACTGAGTTACAACGAAGCTTGGAAGATAGAAACGTTAATTGATGTTTACCTTCTTTCAAGCAATACTCCCAGCTTTAGTTAAAATTGTATAATAGTATTTAAGTGATTATGCAAGTGCATATTGTATAAATTCACTACGAATAAATATCCTATTGTACTTAACAATAAACTGTGTTTATTTTGTAACTTGGGCTCCGTCTTTTGCGTTTTTAAAATAAAGTACCATTTTTAAAAACGCCCTTCAACGACAAGAAACGTTAATTAGCGTAACAGGTTTTTCGAAGAAAAACAATGATTTTTTTATGTATTTTTTATGGTAATTATTATACTGAAGATCCCCCGATAATCACATTAAGGTGTGTGTAGAAAGTAGCTGCACAATTTACAAAAATATTTTAAGTATACAAATAGTGACAAAAATTGAACATATATATATAATTATATATATACTTAAATTTACATTATATTATCTATAAAAACTATTTATTTTTTAAGCGACAAGGGTCTACTTTCTTTAATTTTTTTAATTTTCTGATGGTCTTCGTCACAATATAGAATATATAATACTTACTTTTAACAATTTTCGAAATATTTGCTTTTAAATATATAAATTACACACTATCGCATATTCGATTGAGTATGCTCTGATTTTAAAAACATTTGCTTTGAATTGTTATTTGGACATTTCTAACAATAAAATAAATGGGCATTAGTGAATTTATACTGTAAAAATGCCATACACCGAAGAAGAACGCAGTAATATCCTTGAAATATTATTTATTTATATATTTAAACGTAAAATAATTCGGAAAGTATTAGAAGTAAATACTATGTGTTCTATATTGTTGAAATCAGTTCAAAATTCTACATAAAAAATACAATAAAATACAGGGTGTTCTATTTAAAAAAACTCAATTTATATATACGTAGAAACTGCCTAAAGTGACCACCTTTGGGACTGACCCAAAATGGTCAATTTAAGCAGGTGGTCACTTTGTAAAAGTGAATTCTTTATACACTACAATTTGCACAAAACACCCCACACTCGTCAGTATTAAAAATATCCTCTGATTTAAAGCCCTTTGCAAACTCTGTTAAACGAATACGAAAATCAATTACTGTTGCAGGATCAATTTCATTTGCATCACCAACTAAACTTTTCTGGGAAATGTTGTTTCGTTTCTTAAATGATTGAAGCCAACCCGACGATGCTTTAAAATTAGGCAAATTTGACTGCTGAGCAAATCTTAATGCTACTTCTTGTAACATCGGTTCAGAAAGTCTTGCATTTACACTGCACATTTTTAAAATCCAATTTAAAGTTAATCAATTAACCACTTCAAATTCTGTCGAATGTCTTTGTCTGAAGAAGTCTAAAGCATCTTCTTCGTAACGTTGTTGATATTCTAATTTTTTTTAAAATATTATTTACTGTTGTTTTGCTAACACCAAAATGTTCCGCTGTTTTTTTTTCACTGAGGTTTTTAAAAACTCTAACGCCTTTTGTTTTCTTGTAAATTTAGTTCTTTGTAAACTTTTTGTTTGAAGTCATCTTGATCGCACTAATTAACACAATGGTTTCAATCAACAGATGAAACAAGACTGATTTTATAAAATAATTTTAAAACTATCCAAGGGTTACTAATGTGAAAGTTTGCAGCTAATGAATTTCTCAGAAGCAGAAATAAAATCTTAAAACTTGGAAATACCTGAACCCAACTGGTCACTGTTAAGGGATTATCATGCATTCTTAGAAATTCTTTGAATGCAATTTACATGTACATGCTTACTTAAACTTTTAGAAGATTAGTTTTAACTGTTATAAGTAATCCCTTGGCTAATGGTCACATTACACAAACATTTTTTAACAAATATTCGAGGTGAATGTGGTTAATGGTCACAAAAGAGAAGTGGTCAGTTTATACAGTATAAATTACCACGAGATCATTTGAATTTATAATTAAAGTTGGCTGTGATTTTTAAATTAGATTGGCAACACTAACTGTTCACTTCACAGTTTGATTTGAATTGTCAAAGTGACGCTCCAAAATGTTTAATCTAGAACATAAAATTGCATAACCTCTAATTTACACAGCGAGTCAATTGGCAGGATCGCCAAACGTATAAAAAAATCCCCGCCTACTTTAATTTTAAATTTAAATGATCTCACGGTACATTAAAGTAATGGGATTTTTGCAGGGACTGAAAAAAGTGATCAATATGACCAGAGGGTCAGTTTAAACAGGTGGTCTGATTTACAGGTTTTACTGTATATAACTTCTGCATTTATTTTTCAATTGTCTTTGATGTCATATTTAAAAACTTTAGAAAAAGCCCTGCAACTTTTGTTGAAATAATTTTTTTGTAACTACAGAAATAACAGAGAAAAGTAGGAGGGGGGGAAGTTAAGTGGTTCACCCTGTACATAATATAGCAGGTAATTGATACAGGGTGGCTCACGTAAGATCTTGGAAATTGCAAAAGTTACGCAAAGAAGAAATTCCAAAGATGGTTGGTATAAAATACATTTTAATTATATACTAGGGAAATCCCGTCAAGACATGACGGTCAAAAGTATTTAAGGATTTCTCTATATACAACATTCGTTGTGTGATTACAATCCTTGGGATTTTCGTGAGTGATTATTTAAATAAACGCAACCAAACATAACCAGTTAAAAATTCTAAGCCAAGCACTTCTCTCTCCCAGCTTACCCTGCTCTATTCCGACATATATTCCTCTCTGGCTTACCCCTCCCAGCCGGTTTATTCTACATACATACGGAAATTCTACCTTACGAAATGATAAAAATAAAACCAAAAATCGATCTTGTTTAAAACATTCTTGAAAACGTCTATTAGTACATATTTCAAAAACATAACATAAACATAGTGTTGACAAATTTCCTGCGTTTTATACAAACAATATGAAACTGCTCTGAATAAGCAATTGCCATCAGTTATTATTTGTATAATTCGTGTTGTTCATAATTTTCAATTTTGCGGGTTTTGTCTACGCAACCTAACAATTCTTTATACATTAACCGAGTGTTAACCGCTTATTAATGATGAAAGTAGTCGGCTGCATTACCCTTTTATATTTATAAGCGGGAGTAGTTACGAAACGCAGCACCGTAGAAAATGAGAGGGCGCCCCAAGTGAATATCCGATTCGTCCGTCTCAAATTAAACATGTTAAAGTTTTTCAAATTAAAAATATAAACACTAAAAAAATATAAAAATTAAATTAAAAAGCGAAAACTTTAATATAAAAAAAAGAACCGCTTAGATCTGCCCGGTGGAACTCTCAAACGAACTGGAACAAAAATCAGCCTTTAAATATATAGATTTTTATATATACATGGTGAATCATTTTGCTACGGCTACTTTCAACTTTCTTATTTTAAATGGAACACTCGTATATCTTTACACTTTTCGATTTTACACTTTATTAAACAGAAATACCTATAATAAAGTGTAGGATCGAAAATGGTAAAAATATACAGAGTGTTCCATTTAAGATAAAAAAACGTTGACACTAGCCGTAGCGAAAAGACCCACTCTATATATACAAAAATATCATAACATAGAAATTTGCTTTATACCAACCAAATTTGATATTCAACTTTTTTTTTGTAATCCTTTCGGTTTCCACGATAACTTATATAGGGTCATCTTACGCGAGCCATCCTGTACATATTTATAGTATCTACTTATAGCACTCCATATAGTAGATGCGTAGGTTCAACAACTTAGAAAAATAGCTAAATATTGCTAAATTGCAAAAGACCTGTGACGAACTGATGCACTACCCACTGTCCTGTCACTGAAATTGTTTTATCGCTTTTTTTAGTTTTTAAAATAAAAAAATACATAAAAAGTCACCATTTGGTACTTTACGAGCAATGCTAGCGCTAGAAAATGTTAAAAACCTGCGTGCAGCTATTTTTCGAAATTATTTCGGTACGTTAAAAAATAGGCGTATATCCTGAGAATTGTCGCATAAAACATACGCAGAATATTGTTCTATAACTATTATAGTGCAATATTCTGCTTACGTTTACTGATAGTACGTAGATACATTATCATTTTACAAAATGATGATCGTCCAAGAACTAAGAAACAGTAGCTTACATAATAATAAACTTTTTAGAGAAGTTCTTTAGATTGTATTCTTTGTCAACTTAGACACCATTGAAACTGTTTCCTTTTGTGACCAAGCAAGATTTTAATATTTCATTGATATTCGAAATAATTTCACAATTTCTTATTACAAGCCGATTTACCTACATATGTAAATAAATGGGAATGTGGGTAATGTAAAACTACTTCCCAGTAATTTTTTGACTGATATTAATCAGAAGATGAAGCAGCGATCTTTCTTTTATTATTTTTTGCACGTTCTATATATAAGGCTCTACTTTAGTCCCCCAAAAGAGGGAGTAAAAGTAGCACTTTTACTCCCTGAGGGAGTAAAGTGTTTCCATGACAACAACAACAAGTAAACAACAAAAAAGTATTCGCGGTACGTGTTAGGATTTATTATCCTGAAACTATGTAATTTTGTCGTTTGCAGAGTTCAATTGTCCGAATGACATGTAACGGAATTTTCGGAAAAATTCTCGAAATTTTGAAGTTTTGCGATTTGTAAGTCCTTTAGGACGTGCAAAAAATAGCGCATATACCACTGGACTAAAGTGCCTTTTAATCCCTCATGTGTTTATTTTCCTCGCTAACACTCGGAAAATAAACTCACATTCGGGATTAAAGATGCACTTTAGTCCCTGGGTATATAATATACTATTATTTAGACTTTTTGAATTTATGTCTGACCTTGACAGTGACAATTTTTGTGTAAAACCATTATTTCATTGAACACTTGGAAGTTCGCAGGACGTCGGTTAAAACCACAGTTTTAAAGTAACAGCTGAGAAATACGTACGTTATTGGCACATGAACGTACGAATAAAATTCTAATATTGCTTTTCTCAACCATTTAAGAGGCTGTCCCAGAGAAACTGAAATAAATTTGCCTAGAATAGAAACAGAAAAAAATGTGTTCTCCAATTTGCTTCAAATTTTCAGGGATGATTTTTTAGCATATAAAGGCCGTACTGACCGAAGAAGGCATCGCTGATATTAATAATTTGACGTAGTCAGGGCGGTAAAGGTCAATGCTAACTTTGTGTAGAAGCATCGTATACTCACATGCTGTAGCTCATTTGTCAACAATTTTCTTTTTTGGTGCATCCGAAAATTCCTACTATGTGCAAAGTTATGTCAAGAAAACTACTAAAACATGGAACCTTCTGGTGGTTTTAAGCATAACTTATGTATTCAGAGCGTTTCCCACTATAAACTGCATATTGTCACGTGGCTGTCAGAACTAGGGTCGTAGCTAAGGGTAGAGATAGAATAAAACGCATGGTTCAATTTAACAATATAGAGAACAAGATTACAATAACCTTACCTATAACCTGACCTATAACCTGACCTATAACTTGACCTATAACCTGACCTATAACATGACCTATAAGCTAACTTATAACAGGACCTATAACGTTCTTGGACGATCATCATTTTGTAAAAATGATAATGTATCCGTACTATCAGTAAACGTAAGCAGAATATTGCACTATAATCGTTATAGAACAATATTCTGCATACGTTTTATGCGAGAGTTCTCAGGATATAGGCCTAGTTTTTTAACGTACCGAAATAATTTTAAAAAATAGCTGTACGCAGGTTTTCAACATTTTCTAACGCTAACATTGATCTTAAAGTACAACCTAGTGACTTTTTATGTACAATTAGTATAGCTAAAGTTTTTAATTGCAATGTTAGCGAATTTGGACAAGAAACCCGACCATGAATAGGAATTTAGTCGTAGGTGCAACTGGGAGGTGCTAAGCACCACCAAAATCAAGATTAGCACCCCCGAATCAAAATAATTTTCAAATTATATTTGAAGTTTTATCAATTAACAAATATAGCTGCTAGCTAGACACTCAAACAACTAAAATAAATGTAATAACGTAAAAAGAAAAAGGTCTTAAAAACGAAACGCCCTTAACACAATTTCGAATTTCAACCTCCCCCCCCCCCCAGAAAAATTAGATGTTCCAAATGTTCCAAAAAAACGA
This sequence comes from Agrypnus murinus, assembly GCA_929113105.1. NCBI lineage: Eukaryota > Metazoa > Arthropoda > Insecta > Coleoptera > Elateridae > Agrypnus > Agrypnus murinus. The sequence goes on along the minus strand of OV816025.1, from coordinate 89,474,387 downwards.
AACGCCCTTAACACAATTTCGAATTTCAACCTCCCCCCCCGCAGAAAAATTAGATGTTAGTTGCGCCTATAAATTTAGTGGTGGTGGATGTGAACAAACTGCTGAGCTGAGGAGTAACATAAAGAAATTTTTTATTTCTTCCTCAATTCGCCATTGTTAACTTTCTCATAGTTGGAAGTTCAACATCTGATTATACCAGTTCACTTCTCAAGTTTCCTAAGTTGATACTGTCTATACAGATTTGAAAGATTTAGGACTTGCCTGTTTCGCTATATATTGCCATTGCGTAACCGTAAGCGTAAACTGTGAACGGCTGCACACATGGAAATATTGCATCCGATATGGCTGCAGCCAGTGTATATAGGATAGTCATGGTATGGTTCTTGAGCAAATACTTTTCAAGACTGACCTCTAAAAGTAGTAATATTTAGTAGAACTAAAAAATAAATCTTTGATCAGCGGGAAACATTACACGAAAACTTGTTTAACTATGTACAATTGGGGAATTCATATAGTTTACACTTTAGTTTTGCCAGTTTAAGTTAATAAAGATTCAGTAGCTTAGCACATAGACTAGCAACCATTAATCCATTTTATGATAAACCATATTTTTTTTCAAACGTCAGAATATTGACAATTTTGTGACTTGATGAAAAACAGAGAAGTGTCGTTTTATTGATTAAACAGATAAAACTATCACCTGCTGTCACTTTATCTGCTTAAGCAGAAAATGCTGTCACTTTATATGCTTAAGCAGATAAAGCTGTCACTTTATGTGCTTAAGCAGATAAAATCAAAACCAGTAATCTTTAGTTTTTATTAATATTGATTACAAATTTGATTTTTTTTATTGTGCCAGTTAATCTCACCTGCAACTGCAGCGTTTGAAAAAAAAATCGTATATGTTATTCGGCGCAAAAGTGCTTTGTGTGCTTCAGCTGGGAATGGCTGCCTCACTACCGTTCGGCAGTCAAACGCCCAGCTTCAGCACACAAAGTAACACTTTTGCGCCTAATAACATAATCTACTATTATTTCATACTGTGTCACATTTGTCAGTTTTACGTCACACTTCTTAGTCCAGAACATGCTATTTTACGGTCTAGTATGATTGTAACAAAATCTACAGTCTAGTATGACTGTAATAGGCGAGCCTGTCACCTTCTTGAGCCAGTAAAAACAGTTACCTTGCGTATAATGTATATTTTATTTGTTATTCATTTGTAAACAACACACAACATTTATTGTATCTATAAAACCTGGCCCTAATCCTAACAATGACAATAAAATGTTACACTTTTTAATAATTTTATTAGCCGTGGAAGTGTGCGTAGACGTAAGAGGTTATTATGACAATTGGTCTATGAATGTCATATTCTACTAACTTGTAAAACTTTTACAGGTCAGCTGTCAGTTTTACAAGTCAGTAGCTTGTAAAAGTAACCTTTCGTTGTTTGTATTCCGTCGCATAAAATGACGTTTACAAGGGAGTAACAAATAAAAAAGTTTTTATACTTGCGTGTCCTAATGAGATTTATTAGAGTACTGGAAACAGTAAAATTTTGTTTTTTAAAGTTGGTAGCACCTAACAGCTGTTCTTAAATGTCAAACTTAAAAGTGCGGTTGTTGTTATGTGATAAAATGCCAAACTTTTAAAATATAAAATAAACATACACAAAATATTACTTATTTTTATTTCATTATAAGCAAAATAATTAATTAAATTAACAATTATTTAATTATTTAATAAATTCATAAATTATTCTTTATACATCTTTGGCATTAAAAGTACAGTTATTATAAAAACAGTGGAAGCGTCCTGAGCATTAATTTTAAACGACGGTAGATTTTGCCCCTCAACAATGTTTTGTTGACTCACTGGGTTGCTGATAAAACTGTGTGATTCTTCAAGTGTGGAAGACTGGTTAATTACCACTTGAGCCGATGAAGTGGAAGCACATGGCTTATTAGATAGCAATTCAGCTACCTCCATTTTTGTTAACTGAAGCATCAATATAGCCCTCAGCCACAGCTGAAGACTTCCAACCTCCATGCCGTTTTATAGTTATTAAATCGGCACCTTTGTTTGCCAATTGAGAAGCACTTGAACGTCGAAAGCAATCACCTGTAAAAAGCTTCGCGTTGGCTAAATGCAAATAAGTGCAATAATAAAAGGAACTTTTCCCATGGTGTTTATACCGATAGGAGAAGAAAAACATTTTCCATTGAGGTAGGTTATAAAAAACCGCATGTGGTTTATTTTCTTAGGCCTTAGGCTCAAATATTGCTTAATTAAATCAATCCACAGTTTCTCTGTAATCAAGAATTCTCTTCGAACTTTATTTTTTGTTTTTGTTAGTCACAGTGACCACATCATCTTTGACCACAATATCGTCTACTAACATGTTGGTCAATTCATCTCTTCGGCAGGCACCACAGAATCCCATTATTAACGCAACCTTAAATAATTGAAATATATTAAAAATTGAAAGTATTTAGCACAAAATTTTACTTACTTTCATAGCTAAATGTTGGTTATTTTTTGCAGTTGTTATAAATCTATCAATATGGTTAAATTCCAATATTTTAGATTTTTTGGGCTCATAACCATCAGAGCACCTTTTTAAAAATTCCTGTAGTATTGCATATTTTTTTATATCTACGTTTTTATAAACATTTATGCACGATCTAAGCATGGAGTAAATCGACCATAATCTAGAAGATTTTAATGTTTTGCTTAGCTTTTCAAAATAAGCTATTAGTATATTTTCAGAAATTAATTTTACATTTTTTCTTGACACCAATATTCAAATTTGGTGTACTCTTTTTTGTATGCATCTTCTGACTTTTTTGGAAACAATTTGTTGATAGCCCCATGGGCTACTTCTCTTAATTCAGGTGGGGTGCAACTTATTTCATTTAAGTTATAAGTTATGCTGCTATTCAAATCACCTGGCATTTCCACAGCACTTGCAGGAATCTGTAAAAATGTATTTTAGAATCTTCGTAAACGTAAGAAAATTAGAATTTTACTTTTGATGGTGATGGTACCCTAGCTCTTTGTGTGTTTGTTCTAACAGGCTGTTGTTGCTGCGTAGCAGCTGGTGCATCAGTCGTATTCCCATAATTACTATTCATGACAGTATAATTAGGATTATTATACGTATTTGTTGCTGGAGAAGAACCATACTGCTGAGGAGCACTGTTGTATTGTTGTGATCCCGCTGTGCTACTGTTAACATAAGCTTGTCCAGCATTGTACGGCTGCGGTGTCGTGTTGCCATACGGTTGGGACGGATGACCACTTCCATACTCCTGCGTCACCTTCATATTGTCCGTCATATTAGACTGTTGCGTCAGTTGATTTAAATACTGAGTCTGCGCAGCGTTCAAAGTACCAACCGTCGGTTGTATCTAAAGATTCATATAAATTCAAATTATGTAATAAATAACTTGTCGCTACAAGTCAGACTTACATTTTCTAATGACACCACTGGCGTGACAACAGGCTTAAGCTCCACATTACCCTCAAGTTGAGGCGTCACTGACACACTTGGCGTGAAGACTTTTGCATCTATTTTTTACATTTTTTACATGGCATACTAGACCGTAAAATCGCATGTTCTGGACTAAAAAGGTTGACGTAAAACTGACAAATGTGACACAGTATGAAATAAATTACTATTACAACACGTAAAAATTAAAAACATCGGTAACTATGTAGGTTTATAAAAATGTAATAGCTATTTACACTCGAATGCGGTAAGTCGAACTTTACAGGGCGACAACTTTGTTTAAGGCACGAGCCCGTAGGGCGAGTGCCTTATTAGTTGGAGCCCTGTAAAATGACTTGACGCATGAGATTTGTATAAGATTTTTTGGCCGACAAGTTTTATAGAAAATAAAAAAAAATAATTCAAAACATGCACATAATAGTGTGCTCTTGGATGACATTTGTAGTTTCCAAACGTACAATAGATGGCGCTGCGGCGATTTAAATTAATTAAATTTTAATTTTTTCTATTAAAGCCCGAAATATTTTTAATAATAACTTAGGTAACATGTATTTTATTACATAAACTTAATTATTACAAGAATAGTTGGTTTCTTAAATATCTCTAATTGCCAAGTGTTTTTTAGTATTTTTACCACATTCGCTTGTCATTTTACGACATCATGCGTAAATATGAAGCTACAGTTGACGTAAACAAAACTGAAACAAACGTTTTAAAATACAGGAGGCCAAAAACTATATTGATATCCCTAACTGTACATATTTAATATTATTACTAATATTATTTTCTATTTTAGGAATCTATGACTTCACAGACCATAATCTAAGGCGGCCCTGGGACGTCACGAGTTTTCACACGTTTTGGCTTAACTTAAATCTGTGATTATTTTCTGAATTACAGAATGATATACCCAAATATTGTATATTTTTACTTGCCTAATCTCCAATGTATGCACCATACCGGAAACCAAATATAACGTACAAAAATAAAGAATTAATAACGCTTTTTGTTCCAGCGACCACGATGTTATGTACTGACCAGCTTAAAAGCGTATGGTGCGAAAACTATATAATTTTTCAGAAAACATTCCTAGGGTATACGTAACAATAATTTGTTATTAAGCTGTTATTAAACACTAAACTTGTTTTCATCCTTTAATAGTGTATTTGAATATTTATGTGGAAAGTCATTTTAGTACATATCAGTAGTCATTGGAGAAAAGTAGGTAACGCTTATCAAACAAGTTAATAGCCGTGATAATTTACAAACTTTCCTATAAATTTGATACCGAACGTAAGCAAATGCTCTGAAAAAATATTAATTTTTACACCGTTTAGTGTTTTATTTATCAGTATTATAATTTTTATTTACACTCGATTGATTTTTAATTGAATATGAGGAAAAGAGTAATGGATATAATTCGGACATACCGTTCTTTTTTGTTATTAACAATACAGGGGTTTTCATAATAATAAGAGAATAGTTGTTCTAGTCTAGGGTAATAAAATAAAACTTTTTAAAAGTTTTATTAGTCTCACATTTAAGTCAGTGGTAATACACCAATATTTAGCGCCATTGAAATTAGAATTTGTGCCGCCCTCTACGCCACAGAAAGTACAAACGGCCAAGTTCACGTGAAACTTAAACCCCACACTATTTTATTTTTCAATTTTCTTTTTAGAAATTTTATTTCATCTTGCTCTGAATTTTTGCGCCCACTGTTGCCGTTTAAGTTTTAAAGAAATGTTGCTTTTTTAGAAAGTTTTTTTATTACCGTGAAATTGGCCGCATTTTTCTTCCGAAACCTTCTATTCCTAAGATCAATATCTATCGCTGAGTTTGCGCCAACGGGCTTTTACAGCCACATTTTTTATTGTGTTATGCAATAGACTTAGACAATATGCATAGACTTAACGTTAGTAATGTATTTGTGTGCTGTGTAAAGCAGCCCTTACGAGAAAAAAAAGTTATAGTTTAAATTCGCGTCATATGTGACGTGTTAGGGCCGGAACCAATAAGAGATTTTTGGAGATAATAAGAGATAATAATAGACTAATAAGAGATAAGAGATGTTTATAAATGCTTCTTCCGCCGAGAATGTCTGACAACTTTTCTAACCTCAAAGTGTTAGAAGTTAGAGAATAAAAGTGAAAAACTAGATATAATTAACAATGAAAAAAGGAGAAATAACAAAACTCATCAGAGCTTGCAATGCAAAGAATGCTTGCAGGTTAATTCTAACCTAAATAAAACCACGGATGTGGGAGAAGGAGTTGTAGTTTGTAGTTTAGTCTAGGGTGCCAAATTTTGGCTAATAATTCGATGGATTGATCTTGGTTAGTCGTTTGAGTATGAGTTTTTCGAGGAGTTTGGAAGGACTGGGAGAAGACTTATTGGTCGGTAGGACGTCACTTCATTTGGATTTTTACCGGGTTTAGGAATCATTATGACCTGTGCTGATTTCCAATGGCATGGGAAGTATTCGAGTCTGAGAACAGCGTTATATATTTGTACTAATACTTTGATACATTTTTTGGGCAATTTTTTAAGGATTTCACCAGTAATGAGGTCATATCCGGGTGTCTTCTTTGTTTTGACTTCGTGTTGTATAAGTGCTTCAACCTTACTTTGCGAAACTTTTGGAATTGGCAGCGACATCTGGAAGGGAGCATCTAACTGGTTCAGTAAATCTTCTTCTTCTGCAACAGTTAACTGGGAAGGATACGGTTGAAAAACTGAAGCAAGGTGTATTGCAAAAACATTGGCCTTGTCCTGGTCCGTTCTTGCCCACGTGTTACGATTTGCTCGTATTGGAGGTAATAGATATTGTTGATGCTTGAGTTTACGAGTTATTCGCCATAAAGAGTAATCAGTTGCGTTTGTTGGTGTTAATTCTTTAAGGTAACTTTGGATAGACTCATTGTGTATCCTACGCAGTAGTTTTTTGAGGTGGCTTGCTAAGGTGTTGGACCGTTGTCTGTCTGCGGGGGTTCTCGTTATCTGCCATCGTTTTCGAGCTTTTCGCTTCTCTGCTATTTTTTCCTGTAGTAGTATTGGAATTTCTTCTCGAATTCGATTTTCGTTTTTATCTTAGCATCACATCAGGATCCTATTTCTGCAACCAGAAATCTGCAAACACACCTCAATCAATTCGAGATCTGGTTAAAAAAATGGAGAATGGAAGCAAATGCAACCAAGTCGACACACATTACCTTCACCCTTCGAAAAGAAACCTGTCCTGCAATCACACTAAATGGAACACCCATACCCCAAAAGGACGTAGTCAAATACCTTGGCCTCCATTTGGACAAAAGATTAACCTGGCGTACTCACATCTTAACTAAGCGAAAACAACTAGGTTTCAAATTTCACCAAATGTACTGGATGCTTGGAAGAACCTCGAACTTATCAATTGAAAATAAACTTTTGCTGTATAAAGTTATACTCAAGCCCATTTGGACTTACGGTATCCCTATTTGGGGATCTGCCTGCACCTCAAACATAGAGATCCTACAACGCTTCCAAAATAAAGCTCTTCGAGCAATTGTACATGCCCCATGGTATGTACCAAATGCCTTTATCCATGAAGATTTAAAAATACTAACAGTTCGCGAAGAAATCACTCGATTCAGCACCAATTATAGGGACAAGCTGGCAGTACATCCTAATGAGCTATCAAACATCTTGCTGCGTGAAGAAGACGAGCCAAGCCGACTCAAACGGTTTAAACCTTCTGACCTTCCAAACAGATTCTAGTCAACTACCTAGATCTAATTTGTCATATCTTTACAAATTTTACAGAGAATGCCCACAGGGACATTTCCTCTACATGTCATGTAAATATTATTAATATAGTTCTAGCCTAAGCATACATCAGTTGTATTTATAGTCTCCACCGAGACTAATTGTACAAATAAAGGGGTTAATAATAAAAAAAATAATAAAACCACGCCGCTTGCGTGTACCGAAGTCGATAATGCGGGTCGTGCCAAACAGGGGGCGAAATCTTGATTCTTGAATTGCATTGCATCAAGTATGTTCGTGTTTCGTGTAGTAGTGTGTATCCTTATAAGTAGATGGCGCCGTCAGCAGTTTTAGTACACGGCCTACTAGATTCATATAATCTTCGCTTATATACGGCCGTCTAATTTCCACTATTTTTCTTGTTGAAATTAGGATCCAAAAATTACATTCGCGCGTTGAGTGGCACCAAATACTTTAATAATATTAATCGAAAACTTATTTTGAGAAATGGGAGACAAAATTTAATAGCGCTTCTTGTAACGTACCCTTTTTGATTTATTTCAAGTATTGTGCAATTATTATACTCCTAAAGATAAGTAAAAATCTAAAATATTATATTTTTAACTAGTGTACAAAAATGAGTGATTTTGAGCATTTTGGCATTTACGTTTTCTTTTATAACTTTTGATAAAAATAAGATAAAGAAATGAAACAAAAACTGAAAAAATGTATATTGGGCCCCTAAAGTTTTTGACCTTGAATTCTTCAAAAAAACATGTAATTAAAAATTCTGAAAAAATGAACATACAGTTGCGTATTTTTTAAATGTGTGTGCCAAATTTCTATTTGGGATCTCAATGGGATCATTACTAAATTATTTTAACAAAATAGCAATGTTCAAGATTTTAACATAAATAATTTTTTCAACATTAAAAACATTCGAGTTTTTTGTTTTATAAATGATTATTTTCTGTTTTTGGTAATTACTTGCAAAGAATCTGGGGTAGATAAAACATTAATTGACTAATTTCTGTATGAGTCTTTTAAAAATATAATATTTTAATTTCTAACTTGCTATATAACACTTTGAAACTCCATTCGAATCTTATCATGTTTATAGACAACAATAAATATATATAAACATTTCTTCGAACCTTACACAACCTTCAAACACGAAATATTAAACTATTATTTGGGTCCACGTCCTACATACAAACCAAAACCAAATACTCTCGCTCCTTCCAAAGAGATTTGCAGATTTCTGGTTACTGCAAGATGATTCCTCTGAATATTTTGGACTAGATAAACTATCGAAAAAGATGTCATTTCTCCTTATTTTAATAGTTTCGTAACCACAAACTGCGATCAAATCTCGCACGATCCGTCACATTTTCAGGATCATAACCCCCAAATAAGTACCGATAATCAAAACGTCAATTGTCCACCACTGACAAAACACAAAGATACCATTTTAAATGCAGCTACCACCATTGATAGTTTCCGTTTTATTAAACCTGACCATTCAGTTCTTGAAGAGCACCATTCACAGGTGAATAAGTCCATGACAGAATCTATTCCACACTATCAAACAGTATCATAGTGTCCTAGAACTATTACAAATACACTAAAATCAGTTAGGGCCGCGCTAAAATTGAATCCTAACCAATTACGCTTTTTAAATCACAAAATTGGAAGAGCTTCCAAAGGCCGACGGTTTTGGGAAATCCACCACCGTCTCTTCGATGAAGATTGCCTTGGATCCAGTAAACAATTCCTGGAAACTACAAGCTGCAACAGTTTCAGTTCCTGATAAGAGCTCCATCAATAACTTTCCTCAAGATCCACACGCTATGACAACCGAAGTTGCAGTTCCTGAAAAGTGTATCAAAGTTACCACTGATCTTCTTCCTCAGCAGCTCTCGGACACAACGATGCAGAGTTCTGTTGTTCCCCCATCGGAACGATTACATAAGAAGAAAGTGTGCTTGGAATTAACAAGATTTTTCTTTTTCTATCTAATTCTAATGTTTAGTGTATTTTCTCGGATAAGCACCAATGAACTTCACATCAACCTTAACAACATGTTTTTGGTGCGTAAAAACGCGATTTTTTATGCAAAGGTCACGCGATTAAACGATCTTACCGCTCAAAGATTAAAACAATGCGATTGTTCGATTATTTTCTAACCGAGAAACTTACATCAATCTTGCAAATGCTGTTGACCAAACTCAAATGTTCTTATCACGCGGGTTTTAGCAGTTTCATTTCGCTACAAACTTTTGGCATTATGTACAGTGTAATGGCTTTGTAGTTATACACCACCACAACCACAAGTGCAACAGTAATAGTAGTGACGTATATTTTTCTACGCGAGTTTTGTCAACTCGACATTACACGTAATCATGCATTGATAAAATTCAGCTGATCAATCCTGAATAGCATTTGGACCTCCCAAATATATGTGCTACCACGGATCAAGCTTCAAGTATTCATTCTCCTCAACAATCATAGGATTCAAGAAGATTCAATCATACTCTCCAACGGTCAATTCACCTAGTACTTCCTACGTCCTTGTCCTTGAAAATGCTATAAATGCTGTCTCCGTTTACGAGATACAATCCAAGTTCTTTCATTCCTACGGACTACATGAATACACTTACGTTTATCAATGTCAAACACAGACTTCGCCACTTAGGCTGGCACTTTTAGATTAATTTAGCATAGTTAGTTTTAATTCTGAAAGTTACAACAAGTAAATCGTAACGCAAGCATCACTTGTTCACGAAGAAATTATTGTTGTTCCTTGGTCTTGTTCATGATCTTAATTTTTTATTCCTTTCGTTCTAGTAAGAATTACAGAACGTCTCCCAAGTTCCTGCACCACCAAGTATATTTTAATTAGGCTAAGTTTGCGACATTACTTTGCTATCAGCAACTAATGTTCTTGCCATCAGCAGTTGATGCCTTCTTGCCAACAGCAGTTGATGCCTTCTTGCCAACAGCAGTTGATGCCTTCTTGCCATCAGCAGTTGGTGCCTTTTTGTCATCAGCAGTTGATGCCTTCTTGCAATCAGCGGTTAAAACCTTTCAGTTTCTTGATTAGTATTACTTAATTACTAGCATAAGTTTTTATTGTCTTAGAATGTAAGAGATTTCTAGAAAAGATTAAAACTATCCTCCTGTTTTTGTAGCTAGCATATATTATATATCCGTATGCAAGTACACGAGCACGCAAGTACACAAGTAAGCAAGTAAATACAAATATGACAGTAATACATGCTATTTTTTCTTGGGGAATGCATTGAATGTCCTTCTAAGTTATCCTTTTTGATATATGTTCAGCCCTTTTTGGCTAGAAGTGTTGCATTGATCTTGCTATTGACATGATTATCAATGATCACCACAATAATCATTACATACATAACTTCCATCAGGAAGGCATTGAATCATAGGGATGGCCATAATAACAATATAAACAATAGCAATTAAATAAAGATTATATAGACACACACACGCTTTTTATTTACTCAAGAATACTATTACAATATAATCTTAAATAGTGTAACTAAAAGATAAACTAAACCCTAGTACACTATAGTACCTGACTTCTTCTTGAATATTATTATATAACGATTACGTTTTTGATTGTGCATTATTAGCAACAAATACCTATGCGTGTGCGTAAAATATATTCATGTGCGTCAGGGATCGTATTATATGAGCTAAGCGCCATAAATTCTCGGCCTCATATAGAAAAATAAACTTGGTAAAATATAATAATTTTTATCCAAAATAGTGAATAATTAGTGAATTACTATGGTGATTTGAAGCATGGAATGTTGAACATTACCCACTAGTGAGAGAAAAATTAAGACTCACGGAACAATTATCAAATTGTAATATTTTTAATAAAATAATGTACTCAACACTAAAAACACTTCAAATTATTTATTTTTGTAACTGAACATTAACATTTATGTTAAAACATAGCGTTGAAGAACTAGAAGAGTTTGCAACTACATCGAAGCTTTTTTCGACGTTTAGATGTGGAGAAGATGATGTTGAAGGTAGATTTAATAGTTCTTCATTTAGTGCCCCTTGAATCCGTTTGGCTGTTGCTATTTTAGTACTAACACTATCTTCAATGTATCCTTCGGCCGTTTGCGACGATCTCCACCCACCTAATCTTTTCACGCTTAACAAATCGCCTCCACCGTTTGCTAACAATGTGGCAGATGAACGTCTTAGACTGTGACCAGTATACCGTTCAGATTCAGGCAACTTTAAATATGATGCAATGTGTGCAGGTATTCTCGAAAGTGTGTTTATACCCACCAGGTTGTCTTGTGCATTTTCCTGCTGAGTATTTAACGAATAATCTCCGATGACAGGAAGTGACAGGTCGCAAAGCCACATACTTTCTATATAATTCAAGCGGATTTACAGGGTATCCTTCTGAAATTACACTAAAACCTCGTGGGACGTATGTCTTGGTGTCGGCTATTTTCACAAGCAAATACGATCTATTGTCTTCGATGTCGTCAATACATAAATTTGTTAACTCGTTGCATCGAGTCGACCGGCAATACCCATCAAGAGAGCTACCTAGAAAATTGTCACTTAAACCTCATTTAATAAACTTTCAGTTCAGAATTTCAGTCGGTACTGTCTCGTTTTCATCCATCTCAAAGTTCTGCACCGTTTTTCACGGTTTTTCACAAATTGATTACGAAAACAAAATTTTACTATAGCAACCATCCCGCAGCTCTCTTGCAATACATTTTGGTCAAAAATTTATAAATTTTATTTTAATGTTTTTAATTTAATTACACGCGATTTTGGATAAAATATTATATTACATTCTTCTTCTTCTTGCGTGCCTAATCTCGCACATTCCACACTTGTATAATACATATCTATTATTTTTCATTATAATCGCCCCTAATGTCAATACACTTATTACAACATGGAATTAATAATTCAATGCCCTTGTAAAAATAATTCTGAAGTTTTTCCTTCAAAATATTCAATTACAGCTGCTTGCAACTCGTTCTCGTCCTTAAAACGACGTCCCATAAGGTCTTTCTTTAAATTGGAAAATAAATAATATCACTAGGTTGATTCAATGCTTCAAAGCCGCATTCGCGAATGGCAGCTTGTGAAATTGCGGCAGTATGAACGGGTGCATTGTCGAATAATAATGTTCATCGGGTCGCCGCCATTCCATCGATTTTCTTTAGGATAGAGGATCATAATACAGAACCATTGTTTCATCTTCAGCGACAATGGACTCCAAAATCGGCTTTGGGTTGTCTCCACACGAGTTTAAAACGAGCGCGCACATTCGACGCGACGTTGGGTTGAACAGCAGAAAGAAGACGCGGACCCATCTTGCACTAATTTTATTCGTACCCAAATGGTCATGAAGAATTCGGCGTACACTTGTTTCCGAAATGTCAGACATCACTGCTAACTCCTTAACTTTCAAGCGGCGATCTTCTAATACCATTTCTTCAATGATTGCAACTTTTTGAGCCGTTACCGCTTCAATTGGCCGACCGGTGCGCTCATCATCTTCAAAAGATTCTTGACCGAAACGGAAACATTTTGGCCACTTTTTCTACAGTGGAATATGAAGGAGATAAATCACCATAAACGCCGTCTAAACGTTGTTTGATTTGATTAGGCGTGTGCCCTTCTTTTCTTAAAAATTTAATAAACGCGCGGTACTCAATTTTTGTTAGCTGACATTTTCATGCACTCGTCACGATTATTGAATGGCTACTAATAGTAGATTACTTACCGAGGCGGGAAGTAGAACATTACGCGGAGAGCAATGCTGCTGCCCGAGGCGCGAAGCGCCAAGGGCAGCAATTGCTCGACGCGTAATGTCTTCCCGCCGAGGTATGTATACTATTTTATTCACAATCGTACATAATTATGTTCTTACATTGATACCTTATACTTGATATATGAGGACACAACACCAGCGTTTTTATTCAGGTGGCGATAAAATGACAATTGCTGCAACAATTGTCAAAGTAAATTCGTGTCACTACTAAACCAAATTTAATTACATTGCTCCTAATTGCAATTTACACGATTTAAAATGCCTGATAGTGAAACTGATGTAAGTTGCACACCACCGGAATAGCGAGAAGTTGCTAAAACAGTGACTGACTGTTTGTTACCTGCTAAAAGTAAAGATAGATACGAAAACTTCTGCCATCTGTTGAGAATATTTAGAACGAGCAAAAGGTAAGTAATGGATATTACTAACCAAGAGAACTCATTACTAACCAAGAGAACTTATTATTGACTCTGATGTATAATAAACTACTTTCTAACTTTTTAAACGTCAGTAATGAACACATTATGTATCGATTGTGAATAATAGTATATTATATACCAAGGTTGTGAAGAGTTTTTTCTAGAGCCGAGCATTATTAGATCCCGAGATGCGCAGCATCGAGGGATATAAGATGAGAGGCTCTAGAAAACACTTCACAACCGTGGTGTATATATTATTTTTTTCACTACTAGTACTTTTATTCCTTTTATTCTTCTCACATAAAAAACGTACTATCGCGATCACGGATTTTTTCCTGGATGCCAGTGTATAATGGGATGAATTTTTGCCCCGTGTTACACTAAAATCTGGATTATTGACTAGTAGTCAATAATAAAAAATTATTTACCACTAGGCAAGAAGGCTAACTTCACAAGGTGACAACAGACTAGATAATAGTATGTTTTAAAGCTAGTAGTGAAAAAAATCTATTATGCTTCTAGTCGTAATATATAAAGTGTCCCTAGTAGCACACATATATTATATAAATATTTTTTTCAAATATTTAAAATATATCTTTTTCAACATCCGCCTAAATATTTAGCTAATATATGATTTAAAATATTTCTTCAATATTATTTTAATAATATTTATATAACATTCTAGTTAGGATATCTTATGAATGTTATATCGTAGGCCTCTTACATGTTCAACTATGACGCAACCGATTTTAAACATGTTGATACCTGTAGAAGCCTGCCGGGCCGAGAATTTATGGCGCTTACCTCGTATATCTAATAGTTTATCCATTCATATTTGAGGGTTTTGGTATTAAAAAATTAGCTGTTAATTAGGACGGTAATGAGGCTTAAACAGATTCATTTTCAGTAACTGTGCGTCATTCTTGTTCATTAACTTAAAAGTGGTCAATTATGAGTAATTAGGTAGGGACCAAAACATTTTAACAAAAGTATTTTATAATTTGGAAAGCTCAAACAGATTTTAATAATAATAATTTATTGCATCAAATTGTTGAATATATATATATATATATATATATATATATATATATATATATATATATATATATATATATATATATATATATATATATATATATATATATATATATATATATATATATATATATATATATATATATATATATATATATATATATATATATATATATATATATATATATATATATATATATATATATATATATATATATATATATATATATATATATATATATATATATATATATATATATATATATATATATATATATATATATATATATATATATATATATATATATATATATATATATATATATATATATATATATATATATATATATATATATATATATATATATATATATATATATATATATATATATATATATATATATATATATATATATATATATATATATATATATATATATATATATATATATATATAATTATATAACCAAACGATTTAATTTATAACTAGGTTTTCTAATTAAAAACTACATTTGTTATAGAAAAACAACATAAGGTTAAAATAATTATCTACAAGGGTTGACATGTATAAAACATTTTGTTTAAAGCTAAATAGTTTGAAACATCAAACTAAGTTTTAAACTATTTCTTTTTAAACATATTTTTTGTAATTGTTTTAAAACGGTTTTTTGAAAAGTTGAAAGAGAAAAAGAATTTTATTCGCAATCGTATTGGTAATGAGTCCATTCCTGACCATTTAGAGGTCCGAAAATGCATCATTGTTTGTAACTTTGACATTCTCATGGTCCGAAACGACCTATTTTCGCATCTCTACGTGTCTTTAAATTCAGCTACTAGGTGGCGCGCAGAAAATTACATCGCCAAATGCGGTGTATAAATGGCTGTATAAATCATGTTTGGTAATGTTGCGGACCTTGGCTGCTAAAGAACGAGTACCCAGGTATTATTATTAATTTATAAATACTCCTATTCAATAAAATCCTCGAAATATTATGCGATCGAATTTGATGATGTAAGTGGCGACATACGTTATGCCAATCCCAACCGATGACATTTTGCATCTGTCAAGAATTTTAGATAATTCGGTATTTAAAGGACGATTGCGAATAAAATAGTATACAAACCTAGGCAAAAGTACCATTCCTGTGTCTCGAGAACTAGTTCACCTCGAGGCTATCGCCTCTCGGTAAACTATATTGTTCTCTCGACAGGAATGGAGTACTTTCGGCCTCGGTATGTAATGTACTATAGTCATTTTCGAATTTAAATGACCAGTTTCTATCTGAAAGGTGTATTACAAGTATATTATCCGTACAAGCATGATATATGCGGTATTGCCGCAGCCTCATGTTTTTGTATGCACCAGTGGCGTGCGGTGAGAATTTAGGCTAGGAAAGCAACCACAATTTCAATTATAATACACCTAGGTACAGGCGCGGATTAACGGGGAGGGAATAATCCCCCCCCCCCAATTTAGAAATAAATTTACATAGAATAGAAACAAATAATGTTTGTTTAATTATTATTTACTAATACAATTATTTTTCCAAAGATTTTCCCCTCAAAATACTTCTCTGGATCCGCCCCTGCTAGGTACAATAAAAAACAGTGTTATAATTATTAAGCTTAAAAGTTTTTCAAAGAAGCACTTATTTTTCCAAAGATTTCCCCCTCAAAATACTTCTCTGGATCCGCCCCTGCTAGGTACAATAAAATACAGTGTTATAATTATTAAGCTTATTAAGCTCAAAAAAGCACTTTTACACTTTATATTTATGGAATTTGTTGACTATCATTCTTTATTTAAAAAAAAAAAACTACTACTACGTATCAATTTTCCGGTCTTTCTTATGCCTGGTTTATACAGTCATTAACAACTAAGAAATTATCACTGTCACTAAACAGCTGAGAATTAAAAGATGGTGTTTACTCAGATCGGTTTATACAACTCACTAAGAAATTAATATCATTAACTATAATTAACTACGAATTAAGAATTGGTTCAATTTTAATTTTTCTGATAATGATATAATGACAATCGCAAGTGCGCATGCCTGCTGGGAAACGAAACAGGTTAGCCACTACATTATCATGCAGTTGCCCTCGAAAAATTCAAATATTTATGGCGGTAATGCGAACTCCTGGCAGTATGCGCACGCGTAAATATTAATTTATAATTGCTGTATAAACCGGTCTACTTTTCTTTAGTTACATAATGATAATGACCAGTGATAATGACTTAGTTGTTAATGACTGTATAAACCAGGCATTAGAAAATACCGGTACAGGTTTTAATCTTTGTTGTTAAATTTGAAAGATCTGGTTTTGATCTGCCTTTCTTAATAATTTGTAATTTCTCTCCAAAACTGTATGCGAAGAATTCCTTATTAATAATTTACAAACTGAACAAAAAATCGTCCCGATTCGGCTATATCGAGGGTACTCGAACCTTTCACCGAAGCAGTTGAATTTGCAGTTGTGACGATAGTGCAATTTTAAATTTGCATAAAGGCAAACTAAATAGAACTATTTGTCTTTAAAAAAATCCAACTCATAAATTAAAATAATAAAATGCGACAAAATACAGTCTCATTCGCAGATTTACATTACTTAAGTAACACTAAATCGAACAAATAACCAAATTATAATAAATAAACATTTGGGAACGAAGCACAATAAAAATAACGACCAAACAATGTTAACAGCATCCGTCTACTATAACACCCCAGGCTCGCTGATTCACGCCAAGGTTAAGAAAAGAGCATTTGTAAACAGTGCTTATATGAAGTGTATGTATCACATTTGAATCGGTATTACCTTTCCGTGCAAGTTTAATGAGCCTAATTTAAAATAGTACTCTAAATAATTATACTTTTTGCTGTACAGAGTTGATATTGAGCTTTAATTTGATAAATATTTCAATTTAAATAAACGATAACCATAATTTTACAAAAGTATTTTTGTTAGCATTGTTATTATTTTTAATAAATTCTCAAGGCAAGCATTGCTTCCATGGACCGCACGCCACTGGTATGCACCGATCACATTTTCTTCATGTATAGAATGAAAGAATTGTTTAACATCAAATTTTAACTTCTTCTACGAGCTTACTGTTATAAGTGTTTATTTTATAATCGCGGTTTACACATCTGTGGATATAAAAATATAACATGTGGGTGCACTATAATATAGCTGATACCGATATTTTACCGCCTAGGTATTGTAACGCTCTTTTTAAAATAATACTAAAAGTGCTGTTTAATCGTCTATTAAAAAGAGAAATGTTATTTACATACATTATAATTATAAACTGTTAACGAACTTAAATGCTAGATATTTACAAACTTATTTAAGGACTATTTATTTTTAATAGAACGTTACAGTGTTGTCAGGCGTCGGGTTTAAATAGTAATTTATGCAACAAGTGCATAAAGTAGTACTTTTTTTCACGAATGGGAAGTTTGACCGCACGATCCGCAGGCGAGTGCGGCAATCCCATGAGTGAAAAAAAGACACTTTATGCATGAGTTTCATACAATATTTTTTCTACGACTGTCGGCAGTTAGAAAAAAATGATGTATAGTGTTTACATTTTATTTTTGTATAATAACAATTACATTAAAGAACAGCAATTACGAAACAACAAATTAACAATTAAGAAACATATTATAATTCTTGGTAATAGTAATATTAAAAGTACAGTTTTTGGGATTGTTAATATTAATTTTTGATCCAAGCAATTTATTTTCTGACTGATTTAGGCACATTGATTCGTGTACACTGTTGCTTGTGTTTGGAATATTCAAGTTGTTTTCGTTATCATTTATGTTTGAGGTGGATGGTTGATTGAAAATATCGCTATTAGTTTCATGTCCGCGCAGAATCCTTGATGTGCACAATGTATGTGTCTTTGAATCTGGTATTGTTACAAGTAAAACTTCCCCCTTGTCTTCAATATTGTCAATGAGGGTTTTATACAACTCGACTCTTCGGCAAGCCCCAGCAATGCCTAATATTAATGCAACCTAAAAGTTTACAAGCCGTTAAATAATGAAAGAAATTTAGCAACAATTTTACCTTAAACTTTAAGTACTTCTCATCCGGCGCTTCCAGTAAGAACTTATTTATTTCGCTCCTTGAAAATGATTTTTTCGGTTTATACCCAACGGATTGCCGCTTTAAATCGGTTATTAGCTTTGAATATTTGCTTATATCCACATTATTATTAATAATTAATGTCGCCTTTAACTTTGAATAGCAGGACCATAACGTTGATGATTTAAAATTTTTTATTTTTCCTCGAAAAATGCTAATACTCTTTATGCACAGATGCATTATAATTAGACTATTATTGATAGATCTATCTAAACATAACTGTCTCTTTATGCCCCAAGGGCCTCTTTATGATCCGACGGGCAATAATGAAACGTCAATTAAATGTCAGAGCTGTATTTGTAGAACTTGATTGGTTCTTAATATAATTTGTAAACTTATCACCAATGAAAATAAGCTGAAATTAAGTATTTTAGATAGTAACTTGTAACCTACGTACTCATTTAATTATATTTTTTACACAATAATAGATTTGAGATAAAAACAATCTGTGCATAAAATAGTGTATGCATTTCGGGCATAACTTGCTTTTATGGCCCTACAGCCTTTTCCTAGCCCTCGGCTGACGCCTCGGGATAGAAATAACGCTTCTGGCCATAAAAGCTTCTTTATGCCCTTAATACATAAATAACTATTCTGTAAAGCTGTGAATTCCATTTTGATTACGCCATTACATAAATGTGTTATACTCTTTTAGATAAATTTCCCTTGATTTATCTGGCAATAAGTTAAGCGTTGCTACATTTGCTTTTTCGATAATTTCTTCCGGCGTTAATATTTCGTGTTCAGAATTTGCTCGATTTCCATATTTAAATTAATTTAAATAAATAACTATAATATTATATCTCACAACATACACAAACAATCTAAATAGAAAATTTGACGTTTGTAAAGCCAAGATTGCGAGACAACTTCAATTGTTTTCAAAGCAATCTTTGATTCGGCTATGTCGGTGCATGTATTTGCAAACGCCAGAGTGAAATAATGACACGCTACCGCACTTTTTTTTACGCTTTTTACTTTTTTTCATTATTACCATAAACCGATATTTTACACACCAAAAATAATGAAATATAGTGCAGTTTTCTTAACAGGCGTAGAAAAATAAATAAATAAAATCGCGTAATAAATAAAGTGCTGTAAGAATAAACTTTTAGTGTTATAAACAATTCCAACAAATAATTAGAATGACAACAAAATTGTTAAATGAACTCAAACTTGTGGACCTAAAGAGGGAACTGGAAGAACGGGACTTAAACGGGTAATTAAAGAGTGTTAATAAATCGGCTAAAAGAATGGTTTCTAGAACAGAAAAAGGACGCCGAAACTTTCCGCTTCAAAATAATAAGAGCCACTATGTAATAATCAACACTAATTTGTTATTAAGTAAAATGGAAGAAAATTGTAGAATGTCCAAAGAAAATTTTAGAATGCTAAAGGGAGAATTACTGGAAACTTCAAAATACTTAAGAAAGAATTGCTGGAAAAGTCCGAGGAGAATTCTAGAAGGTTTGAAGAATTACTAGAAAAGTCCGAAGAAAGTTCTAGAAGGCTTAAAGAAGAATTGCTGGAGAATGTAAAAGCGTTGGAAGAAAAAGTTTTCGAAGAATCTTTTGAGAATGCCAGCGCGTTAGGACTGTAGGAGGGTAAATTGGCGGAACAAGATAGAGTAATAAAGATGGTAGAAGAGAAAATAGCCCAAATGCAGCTGCCACCAACAACAAAAAAAGATAACATAACCGAAATTCTCGGAAGATAGAATGACTCAACTACGGTTTCCCTCGACGCCGGCTGCAATTTGAGCGGCAATGGATGGAATGGCGAGGAAAAGGCCGTTTCTTTAACTGTGGCTTTGCGTGGACACGCGTTGAACGTCCTGGAAACAATTCCAGCAGGACAGGAAAATGATTACCAGCTGTTAGTCTCTCGGCTGGAGATGAGACACGGAAACGCGCATCTTCAACAAGTGTACCATGCGCAGTTGAAGAATAGTGTCCACAAGAATGAAGAAAGTCTTCAGGAGTTTGAAGCCGATGTTGCACGACTGGTCCGATTGGCGTACTCTACGATACCCGATTCAATTCTGGGACAACTCGCTGTACAGACCTTCATTAATGGACTAAGAGATGGGAAAACACAGCAATCATTGAGGCTAGCACGACTAAGAACAACTAATGATGCGCTTGTCCACGCCTTAGAGTTTGAAGCCGCAAAACAAGCGTCCCAAGGTCACGGGCGAGTTCAAACCATTGTGGAAAAAGAAGAACGTTCCAAAGATCACCTAGAGGAGTTAGTAATGAGAGTTCTTCAGAAGGAAGAGAGTAAGTGGATCTTCAAGAAGTTCCAGGGATCCGCTGCTGGAACTGTGGCGAACAAGGACATGTGTAACGCCGTTGTCCCAAAAGAAGAAAAGTACAGCCTAAAAGTTAGAGAGGGTTGGTAAGAGACCCGTACGTTGACCGTAAGTGAAGAATGGTAACGGCAGTTTGTTTGTAGATGGAAAAATTGCTAGCCGAACAGTTCCACTACTTATTGATACGGGTGCGACAAAATCCATTATACGCCCTGACGTTCTACGAACAAGTATATAGCCAGAAGGGACGAACCAATTTTGTGCGACATAAAATCAATACAGGGAACTCTAGGCCAGTCCGACAGCAACCGAGACGTCTAAAGGTTTAGCAAGGCGAGCAGAAGCCGAGAAAATTATTACTGATATGGAAGAACAAGGGGTCATCGAGCCATCCAGCAACCCATGGGCATCACCGGTGGTCCTGGTCAGCAAGAAGGATGGGTCAACGAGATTCTGTGTGGACTATCGGCAGCTCAACAACGTGACCAAGTAAGACAGCTATCCCTTACCACGCATCCACGGTACGTTAGATACACTGTCTAGTTCACAATGGTTTTCGACTTTAGATTTAAAGAGTGGTTACTGGCAAGTTGAGGTGGAACCTGAAGACCGGGAGAAGACAGCGTTCACTATTGGTTCCGGACTATGACAGTTCACGGTTATGCCTTTCGGTCTATATAACGCTCCGGCCACCTTCGAGCGTCTGATGGAGACCATCTTGAGGGGGCTGTCGTGGCAAACTTGCCTGGTATATCTAGATGATGTGATTGTAGTTGGAAAATCATTTAAAGAACACCTGAACAATCTAGAGGAAGTGTTGAAGACTACATGGAGCCAATATGAAATTGAGTCCGAAAAAGTGCCACATATTCCAAAAGGAGGTAAAATACCTCGGGGAAGTCGTATCACAAAATGGGGTGCAAGCTGACCCCGATAAAATCATGGCTACAGTATTGCGACATCTCCATGACGGTGCCTCAGGAGGACACTTCACAATTGTAAAGAAGACGTGAAAAAATGGTGCCGGAAATGCGAACTATGTACCACTGGTAACGGACCCTTGGGGAAACGAAGAGCACCTATAAGGCAGTACAATGTGGGTAGTCCCCTGGAAAGAATAGGTATAGATATTGCCGTACCATTTCCCGAGACCGACGATGGTAATAAGTACATTTTGGTGGCAATGGACTATTTTACCAAATGGCCAGAAGCATATGCCCTACCAAAAAGGAAGTCGCGACTGTTACTGACGTCAAAGAGTCATTAAAAAGAGTACTAGTCAAAGAGTTTTTCAGTCATTTCGGAGTGCCCACGAAGTTGCATTCGGACCAAGGCCGTAATTCTGAGTCTATACTCTTTGGAGAAGTCTGTCGATTGTTGAACATTTGCAAGACTCGGACCACACCGTTACATCTGCAGTCCGATGGAATGGTAGAACGCATGAATCGGACAATGGGCAAATATTTGGCCAAGGACGTCTCCGATCATCAACGAGACTGGGATCAATACCTGCATCTGTTCCTGATGGCTTATCGTGCATCGGTTCACGAAACAACCGGTCAGTCACCAGCATCTGTGATGTTTGGACGCAAGCTGCAATTGCCGTGTGATCTGGAATTTGGATCTCCACCTGCAGAGCAGGACGTAGCCGGGAATGATTATGTCACCAACTTAAAGATATTCACGACCGAACCCGAAACAATAGCCGTTCGGTTATACAACCCGCGAAGACGTCGTGACTACTCGCCAAAGTTACAGCGAAATTGGGAGGAACCATGCCAGGTGAAGACACGAATAAATCTGGATCTATTGCATCCAGAAATTACCAAGAGGGAAACCAAAGGTGGTACACTCCAATCGTTTGGCGCCCTATGAGGGGAATAATAACGTAGTTTCGAATCGAGAAGATGAGGCTGAAGTGGCTGTAATACAGTAAGGCCTGAAGATGATCAGATGACCTTTGGAGAATTTATGGTTACGTTTTTCGGGATCAGAAAAGTGCGAGTCGAACTCACGACCGAGATGCAACAAGGCCTCTTCCGATTCCCTGTCGATTATTCCATTGCCCACTGTGTCGTCGAGGATCTTCGCATGGCAAGAGGTATCACAGAAGTATTTAGAAATCAACTTGGACGGCTGGATGAACTTTCAGAACATAATCTTTATGTTGGCAAAACCTTATACTTGCCGGATCATGGACGCTTCATTTATTACTTGGTAACCAAGCAGTTTTACTACCAGAAACCCAGTTACGAGGACCTGTGGAGGGCATTGTGGGATTTGAAGACCAAGTTGCTTACCAGAGGCGTTAACAAATTGGCAATTCCCAAACTCGGCTGTGCGCGGGACCAATTGGATTGGAGAATCGTTCGAAACATGCTGGAAGTTATCTTTAGAGGTACGGACGTGAAAGTCTTAGTCTGCAGCTTTGACCCACTGCCCGCGTCAAGGCCAACGAAGAGTGTACACTGTTATTTCTATCGTAATGGAACGTGTAGTCGAGGTGAAGGCTGTCGATATCGTCACGACCCTTTCTGCAGGAACCAGAGAATAAAACCTGTTCTGGGACAGAAGACTTGAAGAGGGAGGCAGTGTAACGAATAGGAAAACCCCCTATATGCCGCCGGAGACTTCTAGAGAATTCTACACACTTCCATAAGGATAAGGGCCGCCGCGAAGAAATAGGTAATTATTGTTCAACCGGTGAATTGAATATGTGCTTTTGTGTAATTAGTAGTCAAATATCAGTGAATAAATAAATGTTGTATAAAAAATAAATAGTCCTTATTTAACCTACTTTAAGTTTGTAAATATCTAGCATTTAAGTTTGCCAACAGTTTATAATTATAGTGTTTGTAATTAGTGTAGACGATTAAATAGAAGTAAAAAGAGGTGAAATACCGAACCTCGCATTGATGTAGTACCAAACTAAATCGAACAGAATAACCAAATTTACTGTTAGGTTACTTATGTCATGTCATGTATTTAAAAAATATACAGTGATAGACAAAAAGTATGCACCGTATGGGAAACTTTTATATTTTCCATTTCTGAAAAAATCTTATTCTTCATAAAAGTGCTTGCATCTTCTAGAACATTAGAAAATGTTAAAAAATTTGATCATACAATTACATAAGTTAAGTTCAAAAACTGAAATCGCATTAAAGGGAAGATGCACTTAAATTTAAAAATAGAAAATATTAAGAAAACTTAATAATTTTTAATAAAATAATATTTTACACTGAGATTCCAATTAACAGCATGGTTTGACCTTAAAATTTTTAAAATTAAACTGCTCAATTAGAATTTGAGGTAAGAATATCATTACTATAAGTAAGTTTTCTGAATAACATTCTTCGTTATTCTTTTTTAAGGGTAGTATACTCTTGGAGCGATATCAGATATTTTATTAAATTTACCTTGTATACCAAAATCGCAGGATTAAATGTTTTAACTTTTTTCTAATATTTTAGAAGCAGAAACTTTTATCAAGAATAGATTTTTTCCAAAAATCGAAAATAAAAGTTTCCAATATGCGATGTGATGCGATAAAAGCTGCACTTCACCGTGTGGCAATGAACCATTTTATTAATAATTATAAATTGTAAAGCCCATATTTATTCTAAAAGATTGTGGTTAGTCTTTTGTTTATATAAAAACATGCAAAAGTCAAAATCTATTTTTTCGCATGTTATACCCTTTTTATCAGAGCAAGTCGCATAGATGTACATACTTTTTACTAGTAACTAACTATAGGGAAGAGTCGCCCAAATTGAACCTTTTTTAGAAAAAATTGGTATTTCAGATCATTGTCGGTTATTTAAATTAAAATTCACATTAAGGCATATTTTATAATGTTTATTACATATTCAATTAAAACATAAATTCTCTTAAAATAAAAAATTTAAAAAATGTGCAATCAGTTCAATTTAAGGAACCAGTTGCCTAAATTGAACCAAGAGTTCCCTAATTTAAACCACCAGCAGATATTCAAATAAACAGCTTTCTAAATAATAACACAAAAAAAACTTTATTATCGACGAACAAAAAGTTCTTCTCTGAATTCGTGAGTCTGTCTGTCTGTCGCCTTTTTCGCTGTTGCCTTTTTTGAATTTTTCTTTCTGGAATCTTATAGTACATTAAATTCTAAGAAACTTTTGGTTGAAACATTTTTTTGTTTCGTATCTGTTCGGGAAAGTGGTCAAAATGACCACCGAAAATTTCGGTAAATTTTTGAAAAATGAAAAATTTTGTATTTTTTAAAGATTTACGAAAAAATAAACATTTATAGCAACAAAAAAAAATTTTAGGACTTAGAATTTTAGTTTTTATGACAACTAATGTGTTACGTCAACATTAGTTTTCAAAAATAAATTAGTTTATTAAGTATACAGTTGTTTTTGTTCGTCATGGCAATGCTAGCTCTGCGCATTCTCAACTGGTTTATTATGACACTGGGTAATACTATAGTATACTATAACCAAAAAATGAAGAAACTAAACCGTGTGAATCTAGCAGGCGCAGACTAGCAGTCGGAGTTGATTGTGAATGAGCCTTACTCCCAAATTGACAAATTTAGACAGTTCGAAATTAAAAATTGTCATTGCAATCCTAGTTGCAATCTGTCAGTTTTAAAAGGTTTTTCACAACTGCAATTGTTAATTATTAAACTACTCGTACTATTAATCATCATTTCCTGGGGGTAATAATAGGCGGTCGGTGCGTAAAGCTAGCCACTTTACCACCCTTGTGTAACAGCTCGAGCAATAGCAACCTACCGTGCTATATCCTGATGGGCCTTCATGGCCTGCGAAAGGGAACTATTATTATTATTATTATTAATAAATAACCTTCTTAGCAAATTTAGCAAAAGTGTGCATGATATTAGTTGCTGCTTAAAAGATTTTTCACAACTAATTTTCCAACTAATATTTATTAATAGTAGTTTAATAACACGGTACAACACAAAAAAAATTCCAGGTTTTCATATGGTTTTTCTACAGCTTTTTGGTATGAAGATCACGAATTTGCTATTGGTTTTTTCGAGTCAGGTCAAATACTGTTGTTTCGATGTCATTCCATGCCAAATCATCACCAAAAAAATGAACTTTTCAACCCGGCCATCTCAGATTTTCGTGAAATTTAGTAGGATAGTAGAGGACATCAAGTAACTTATGTATGTAAAATTATAGCCCTCAGTGACACATGGTATTCATACAGCGGGGGTTGCAAATATGATAAAAAATGTAAAATTTACGCTTACAAGGTGAACAAAAAAAAAATCATAACTTTGCTTTTAATCGTAGTAGAACTTTTATCTTAGGCTTGTTTTAAAGCTAAAAGAGCATAGTTTTTATAAAAAATTGTTTTATAAAAAAAAATATTGAATTCTTCATTCCAAGGTCACATGATGTGACCTTTGACCTTGTATATCTAAGAAAGTGTATCTTCAATTTCTTTAGAAATACAGGATGTTATACAGCTAGGTGTAGACTCTTTTTGGTGTATGTTTCATTTTGGGAAGCCTTTGGGAACAGGAATTAAAAATTGTTAAATATGTAGTTACACACTTTTAACACAAAACATGTATCTTGAAGTTCAGACAAGAGTTCAAGAGTTGTATCAGGTATTTAGTATATATTTGTACGTAAACCTTCAAATCGTATCTACTAAGACAAGTATAGGTATGATGTTGTACTTGTAGCTATACAGGATGTTGTTAAACGTAAAAGTTTGCCTACACTTCTCGTGCATTTAAAAACTACTTTTATTTGAACACAAATTGGAATATAACTAAAATATGACCTGACCCAAAAAAACTGATAGTAGATTCATGATCTGCATCTTAAAAACCTCTAGAAAAAGTGTATTAGAACCTTGAAATTTTTTCAAGTCCAATTTTGTTGTACAGTGTAATTAACAATTGGAGTTGTGAAAAACCTTTTAAAACTTTTGACAGATTGCAATGACAATTTTTAATTTTAAACTGTCTAAATTTGACAATTCCACTCATATGTAAAAAACACCATTTACTAATACAAAAATCGTAGTTTGCTATCGGCCAAATAGGAAGGAACAAAAATGCAA
Source organism: Agrypnus murinus (assembly GCA_929113105.1). Taxonomy (NCBI): domain Eukaryota; kingdom Metazoa; phylum Arthropoda; class Insecta; order Coleoptera; family Elateridae; genus Agrypnus; species Agrypnus murinus. Next base: position 89,447,271 of record OV816025.1, on the reverse strand, counting down.
CTGGATAAAAAAATCGATAATTTTACGTTACCATGGTAACGCTTAGTAGATTACATACATATGTAATCTACATCAGTAATGGAGTCAACGTCAACAGGACAAATTATACAGGGTGTCCCAAATATAAAGGATTTTGAGTTAATGGGTAACATATGAATAATGGAAGAAGCCAAAAATGCATAAAATTCCGCACTATCTCAAAAAAAATTTTTACTAAAAATTTGTGGGCACCCGGAAAACTAAGCAAACTAAAGACGGCCCTGGTGTCTGGTGAAGCTTAATAATAAATATGTAGTATGCTGATCTCATTCTATTTATGAAATATAATATAAATACAAAGATTAATTAAAGTTTCACAAGTTTTATTAATATCTTAACCTGACAATATTGTTTCGACACTTTGTGTCATTATCAAAGGTAGATAAGTTTGATAAACAAACACGTTGCTAACAATTATGGAGTTCCACAAAGTAAGGCTGGAGACAGTAAACGCTATCATTCTATTTAGTTTATTCCAAGCAAAAAGATGTTTACTATTTAAACTGTTATTATAGTAATAAAGACATAAATGCGTCCTAAATTCCCGAACAGCAGTCACGTGAGGAGGAGCACCATCGTGCATGAACCAGCTTTGTCCTCGGAATTCTACTGGCAAACCGTGCAAGAATTCGAATAACATGGTTTCCTAAAATTCCAAATATTCGACGCCTCGTAAACGTTGCGGTAGTATAAATGGTCCCACTAGCACGTCGCCTAAAATTCCTGCCCATATGTTTATTGAAAATCTCCACTGGAATCTGTTTTGTCGAATTACATGTGGATTTTCTTGACTCCAGTGATGCCAATTGTGGAAATTTAAAATGCCGTCGCGGGTACAACAACATTCATCTGTAAATAATAGTCTTTCACAAAAATTTGGTTGTCGCGTATCTTCCTGTCTAAACCATTCACAGAATTCCAGGCGAGAGGGAAAGTCATTTTCCCTTAAATGTTGCACCCTCTGAATATGGTAAGGATACAATAAATTCTCCCGGAGTATGCGATGCACAGTACTATGTGAAATATTAACTTCCCGGGAAATTTGACGTGTACTAAGGGTAGGGTCGTTTGCTACCATTTCCAAAATCGGTTCTTCCGCTTGCGCAACGTCGCGACACGAGCGTCTCGCGCCACATGCGATCCGGTGTTAATTTGACATCGCAGGATTTGACATCGTAGGATTTGTACCTAACCTATTTAAAAGGAAAGTGCCGTTTTCGTTTTATTTATAAGATTTGAGAAAACATATGATCACTGTACATAAAGTGGAAATTGGGTATAATGAGTTTCAGTTTGAATCTTCTTCAGGTAAGCTCCTGGATTTGATAATATTTTATTTAACTATCTTACGCAATAGTGTTTATAGCAAGTCATAAAAAAAGTAACAGTATATAAGAACATATTAATGTATATAACAATTAATTTCAATCAATTTTCTAGCATTTCATCGGCGGAACGACCAAATCCAGGAAAGCAATTTGTCGTTGTATGTTCTTCATACTTCATTTAAATTATTAGCCGATGGCAGTAAGAAAGAATTTTACAACTGTCATTGCTCCTATAATTACATAAACAAGGGGAAAGGTGTAAGACATTTTAAAAGCGAAGGAATAAATAAAATTGGAAAAGTTTGTCCTTCAAGGATGGAGGTTTTGACTAAAAGCGAGGGACTTATTCTGGTGAAGTTTTGGATAACCCATGTAGGTCACTCACTTGACATTGTCTGTTTTTTAAAACAAAGAAACAAGAGCTAAAATTGCAAGTATGTATACATGCCCTTATTTAACCCTTATGTCAACAACGGTTTAGACTAACAAGAACCAACAACGTAGGTCTGACTAGACCTGTGAATATTGTCATATAAAATATCAAGGATATTGAAATAAAACGACAGTTTAAGGAATAAGATAATATACTTTGTATATTTAAGAATTTAAAACAAGTTTATTGAACTTAAATTTTAATCAATATTAATGTTTCCTTCGTCCTGGCGGGTATAGATGCACTTATGACATTTGTGTAATTCCTGGCTGTGTTGCAAGCAAACAGGTTAATTGCAAGTTATACAGCAAAACCTCGTTTTGCATTGTAGTTTTTCATTTGTATAGCAGATTTTGCAGCTAGACTTCAATCGAGGAGCGGCATTAACCTGTTCGATTGCTTAACTCGATTAATCGATTGGTCGATTATTTAAAAAAATTAATCGAAGGTCCGATTAATCGATTATCATGCACAGTCCTAATTGCAGCTTATAACAGAAAAGTTTGGGTATTTACATGCATTTACACATAGGTCTGTGCAGACCTGTGTTATACGTTAGAGGTAGTAAAATAGGAATTCCCTCCTAAAATACAAAGCAAAAATTCTATTTTCAGTTTCTGTGTTTTATACGTTTCCTAATAGTCTCGTTGAGGATGTAATATAATATTAGCTTTAAATCCAAAATAAAAATTATATTTATTTAACGTTGTAGTTAGTTATAGGTATGACCAGGCCTATATGTTGACATAAGGGTTAAAAACCATAATTTAGTAAACAATTTATTGGGTTCTAGATAAATTAAAAGGCGCAACTTTTGTACACATATTAGATGATATTCGGGATGCTGGTTTAATAAAAGAAGAATTAAAACGAATCCTGCTAAAAAATATTATTTTGGCTAGTCTTTTAAATAAAACAGATGTTACTATAAACATTCATACAAGGTTCGACCATACATACACTTCGTAATTTGATTTTTCCTATTAACAGGATGCTATATTAGTTTTAATATTTTTAATTAGATATTTAATATTTATGTAAATGTAATTATTGTTTTTATCTGAATTGTTATTGTTGAATTCTCATTATATTTATATTTAATATTACCTATTCTGTTTTCTTAAACATATTTCTGATTTATTAATTTTGTGTTTGACCTTCGGCAGAAGTATTGCTAGTGCTACAGTTAATGTGGCAGACATTGCGCTTCTTAATGAAAGCCAAACAATAAATCTACTTTTGGACATACGCAATGCTTGAAGTAGTGCCGATCTGGAACGTGTTACGGAACCTTTTGCAAGTGAGATCGTAGAATCACTTCTAAGATATATTCCTGTAAATCCTTACAAGGAACTATACAATGATGAATATGAACATTTAAATATAATTTTAAGTTGAAGTGTTGTTTTAAACCTTATTTTTAAATAAACAAGTACAATTTCTAGTTTCATTTTTTTTATTGTAAAAGATATATTTACACAGTTTTCACTTAACATTAATATACCGGGTACCGCAAGGGAGTATTTTAGGACCCCTTTTGTTTAGTCTATATATTAACGATGTTAGTAATTATAAATGTAAATTTTATTTGCTGACAACATGGTTGCGTACATTAGTGGGAGGGATAATATTGGTATTCTCAAAGGGAAATAAAACTAAATCGTTAATTATTGGTAAAGGAAGTGCATATCTAGAGGTTTTTAATAATTTTGGAGTTAATGTTAATGGTGAGATCGTAGAAACAGTAAAGTCAAATATTTGGATATTATTGATAAAAAATTAAAATTTGATGAACACATTAATTACATTTGTAAAAATATTTTTTCAAAGAAATGGGGTTTTGGGAAGATGTAGTGATTATTTGACAACTTGATTAAAAAGATTGGTTTTTAATACTATAATATCGAGTGTTTTTTTAAATTTGACGTCAAAGGCGGCTATGGGTAGTTGATTGTGAACGGATCTTGATCGTATTTTTAAATGTCATTGTCAAAACGTTCAAATTCAACCTCTGTCCAATAATTCACAATCGACTATTCACAGCCTACATTGACGTCAAATTTAAAAAAACACTCGATACTAATACATTTTTGTTTTGCTGCTACTATTTTATTTATGGGGAATAAAGGAGACTTGAATAAGTTATAACTTCTACAAAATAAAGCAATGAGAGTAATACTTAATTGCAATAGATATACTAGAGTGGAATACATGAGTACATCAGGGTTAACATTGAAACTTTTATTAAAATTCAAGTTGTTTTTGTACATAAAATGAAATTAGGGTTATTACAATATTTGACTGATAATTTAATATTAGTAAATGATATTCATAATCACAATACTAGGTTTAACAATAATTTTTATTTAAGTCAAAGAAATCCATCAAAAGCAAAAAATTCAAGTTTTTATAATGGAATTATCCTTTATAATCAATTGCCTGAACACATCAAAGGATTAATTAAAAATGTTTAAAAGAAAAGTGAAAGAATTCTTTATATCTGTCATCTAGTCATATATACAACACATATGTATAACTTCCAAAAAGCAAATATCCCTCGATATCATATCTGTAAATTCGAAATATGCAATTAACCTTCCGACGTTTTTTTCCTTCGTTCGTATCTTTCCTGTCTTGGTTGTTATTGCTGTACCTGCTGTTTTATAGCCCAAATAAATACTGGGAACCCAATCAGGATTTAAATTGTCTTCTAAATCAGCTGGTTTTCCTAGAAGAAAATTCAAATTAAAACATTTTTTAATTTTAGAAATGTTCTAAGTTTCAGAATGAAATATGTTATATGCATACCTGAAATAAAGTGCTGTGTTCCAAGCACTCTTCTTCGTTCAACAGCTAAATCGTTTAGATGTTGTTTATGTTTAACTATATGCAGTAACAGCGGAAATTCTAAAAAATCTAACTACATCTCTGTTTGATCTATTGGTACACCCAACTACTGCACAAAATTAAGGCAGTTTAAAACTCTTTTGTTCTACAAATATAACTAAAATTATTTATAAGTTACTTCAATGCCATACACAACAAAACTTTGTTTGTCATCCAGCAGCCATATTAAATTTTATTTGACAGCTGGTTGGATTGCCCTATTGTCAAATCCTGCGATGTCAAATAAACGTCTGATCGCATGTGGCGCGAGACGCTCGTGTCGCGACGTCTATTTCGGCCACGTCCTTCATATGTCGGCACAACATTTCCCGTATCTCGGAATCGTTACACGCACTGCATGATTGTATTTCTAGAAGGTTGCCGACGGGTTGGAAACCGTTCAGCATACACCCTTTGAGTTTCTGCAAAATTATAATTGCATTCACCGTACATGAATATTATATCTGTATACTCTTGGATCGAAAACTGCGCCATATTATTAGAATATGGTTACCGCAATCACCCGGTATAATGTACAAATACTAATAATAATTACACCTATTAACACACTAAACACAAGTAAAACACTATTTCCAGTGTTCACACTCCGAATACCTGAAACTTTTTGTGGCACAAAGTAGCAAGTGATACATGTATTGACACGGAACTTGCACTTTCAACTGATGAAGTACATAAAGATTCCTTCCTAAAATCCCTAAAGCCTTACTTTATTTTCTTAAACATAAATAGTACGTGACAGTGACAATACAGAATACAGAGTTCATTTGCAAGATGTACTAGTCCTTGTTTTCTGACATTTCTTGCACGTTGCAAATAGGCTTTTACAGTTTTACGGAATTACATGAAAGGCTACCGCTATGAAAAGAACTTTACTAGTATTGTAAATAAATCTAACAAAATACTAACAATTCGCAGAAGGGATACCGCATTCCTTTGAAAAGTTTTGTGATCTGTTTATTGAATTGCCAGTTTTTAGACACTATTGTCATCTGCATTTTTACAAAGTTCCTTAAATGTGCTCCTTCAGGCAGGCATTTCTAATCTACGTTCAAATCGTTGAAGAAAATATGACAACACTTGTGCAAAAATTAATTACACCTGATTATTGTTGTAAGTTGACCGATTGACCAAAATAAAATATTTTGTGTAGATAATGTTATGTTTTAACAAAATAACCCATATGCTATAAAATAAAACTTCCATAACTACTAATTACGTAATTACCGTTAGGTGTAAATGCCCCATGTTTTATTAGAACATCTGTTTATATCAACACAAATAAAGCATACCTACAACAGCAGATCATATTTCGACCTACTAATAGGTAATAACAACTTTATTTACGTTTAAGACGTTCAGATATCGTAAATTACTTTTGTACGTGACATACAATAACAATTTTTAAAAGGCACGCAGATCTACAAATGGTATCACATTTTTAAAGTACATTAAGGTAGGTTAGTGTTACAGAGTCAGACTTGAAAATCAATGAAACTTTAAAATTTATTTTCTCGAAAACTATTCAGTTGAAGAACAAACTTTATAAGGAAAATTTGCTCTACTCCATTCCACCTATCTACCATTAACTCAAATCCCTTTATTTCTGAGACATCCTGTATACAATTACAATAACTGTGTTTTTAACAATTGTTCTTTCTAAAAACCATTTTTCAATATTTACTGTTCTTCTGTTCCAGTGTTAAATAAAGTTTAATTGAATTGAATTCAAATATTACTTTATTCATTCATGGAATTGTCTTACCAAACACCATTCAAGCTAAGATTTATAGCCTGATATTTTTTACGTTTGTTTTCTCGTACTTACTTTCATATAGGTAATCTAACTCCATCTGTTTGACAAAATCATCGAGCTACGCTCTCGTGATTTTTTCAAAACAGCTCTCGTTAAATTGCCAACAAAAGTAAGTACTTGAAAACAATCATTAAAAAATATCTGGCTAAATCTGAGCTCTTATGGTATTACCCCCGACAATTTGCAAGCAAGGCTCGTTCACAATCAACTCTGACTGTTAGTCTGCACCTGCTAGATTCACTCGGTTTAGTTTCTTCATTTTTTGGTATAGGTATAGAAGTCACAATAAACCTGTAAGTCTAGTGACTGGAACATGGAATTCTCATCTTCTACCCCAGCACATTCTTCGTAGACCCATTATGCACTAATTAGGCACCGTGCACTCAATTTCAAGTGAATTCCGGTAGTTATATCGTTACAATAAGAGCATGAAGCATCTTCTGAACATGACTTTGCCAAATCATCAGAGGAACTGTTTGCCATTTGTCTTTTCAATGAACCTGACCATTTCAATTTTGGCAACACTAATAAGTTCAATTTAGGCAACACTCATTTGTTTTATTCAATTTAACCTCAATTTTTTTTCAAATTATAATTAACGCCGAAATTGCGCCAGACTGTTTAAAATAATAACAACATATTTACTGCCTTCCAAAAAGTTCCGAAATTTTTTGCACCAGCCTTTACAAAACATATGGAGAAAATTACATAAATGAAGCCATAAACATACAATTTGCAATTACATCGATATTCGCGGAAACATCGTACTCATATTGAAACTACAGCATTGTGTAGTCCTCCTGTTACTATTTTCGACGGTAGATGGCATAGCAATATAGTCTTTAAAAAGATAATCGATTGGTTCAATTTGGGCGACTCTCCCCTATATAAAAGATTACTCCTAAAACAAACTTGATGATGACAGAAAACCTGCAACTCATTTCCCGAAAACTGCATTGAGTATTGAAGTATTCAATACTGCAAGTATTGAACTGTTTTTGAGATAATTATGCTCCAGTCAATTATGCTTCTATAAAGCAGCTTGCGCTACTTAGTATTTACATAGACACTAAACAAATTTTTGTTTAAAATAATACACAGATGTTAAGACATAGGAAAACAATCTTGTTAACTTTAAATGCGTTTATTCTCATAAGTCAAAAGTGACATAAGGTTAATTTGTCCAGAGTAGGTTGCATATGCATTTTATCACAAATTTTAATCATTCATTCTTACTAAATTAAAAAAATCCTGTTTTATTAAATACTTTATTCATAAACACAGTTGCTAATCATTAAAACTAACTAAAATGTTTCAAATATTTCAAAAATCATACAACAAATGAATGATGCTTCGTATAGTCTTAAACGCAAAAACTTACATACAAAATGCTAACAATAGAAAACGCTTTGAAGGAGAACTTACAAAACTAACTTTAATTTAAACAAGAAATTTAAGAACCGAAAAATAAACTTATAATTCTTTAATACTTTTACATTATTATGATCACATTTTTATATTAAACAACTTTGGCGTTTTATAACTTTTTACATTCTCAGCAAACACATCTTTATTATATAAAAATGCAATCATTAGAATTCAAAGATCTATAAAAAAAAGTCTGTTGTTATGGACTGGAAAAGTGTAATAGATTTATTCTGTATGGCCTGCTGCTTGTCGTAACAGGATGTAAATCTTTTCTTTGATCCAATCCTTGTTGTATGGAGCGTATGTATTTGTGGATTTTTGGTAGACTAAGCAACTTAGATCTGCAAGCTGTACCAATAACAATAAGATAAAATAAACCTTGCAAGACTTTTTTATTAAATAGGGTTGCCACCTTTTAAAAAGAATAAAATATGTTTGTAGAGAAAATAAACATTATAAGTCGGTAAGGTAAACCCAACAGCAAATCAGATTTTCTCTTCTGTTTCCATACTAGTAGACTTCTGACAATAACGTACATATTATTATTTATTACATCTAGTAGTCTCGTGTTGTGCATCTTATAAGACATAATAGTTATTTATTGTATTTTGACATGATAATCGTCTTTATTGGCACTCAATTGCGGGCGTAATTTGGCTTTTTTAGCCCGAGGGCGTATAAAGTTGCTAAGATACAAAGAAAACATTTCTATCGAGTTCTAACAATTTTAATAATTATAACGATTACATTTTTTCAAAATGAAATGTGCAATTGCTTGCAATTATCCTTTCCATGAAGCAAAATAAAATAAAACGTTGTATGTACCACGGGCATAATCAAGATAATGGCCCTCGAGAAATTAAAAGCCCTCCTTCGTCGGGCTTTAAACATTCTCTCATGCCATAATCTAATAGATTATGCCCTTAATACATAAATAACTATTATGTATTAAGGCCATAAAGAAGCTTTTATGGCCAGAAGCGTTATTTCTAGGAAAAGGCTGTAGGGCCATAAAAGCAAGTTATGCCCGTTATACATACACTGTTTTATGCACAGATTAAGTTTTTATCTCAAATTTATTATTGTGTAAAAAATATAATTAAATGACTACGTAGGTACATCAAGCCGCTGTGCATATACTTATGTGGTTATACTAAGTACGTTACTATAATTACTATTCCAAAATATTTAATTTCAGTTTATTTTCATTGGTGATAAGTTTACAAATTATATTAAGAACCAAGCAAGTTCCACAAAAACAATCTGACATTTAATTGACGTTTCTTTATTGCCCGTCGTACCATAAAGAGGCCCTTGGGCCATAAAAAGACGGTTATGTTTAGATGAACCTAGCAATAATAGTCTAATTATAATGCATAATAGTTATTTATGTATTAAGGGCATAAAGAAGCTTTTATGGCCAGAAGCGTTTTTCTAAAATTAAAGTTTTCAAGATAAAACTTTTTCTATTAGGCTCCATTAGTTTTGATGGACTATTAAATGTGCCCTAATTACGTTCTTTTGCAAGATAAGATACAAGGTTTCTTGAGCAATATTCCAAAAGTAATATTCGAGAAAAAAATTTTTAACAGGATTGTGCTCCACCACTAATGCTATGGTGGTAGATTTTTAAATTGTACATACAATAATCGTTGGATTGGTAACAATAACAATAGTATAGGTAAAATGACCTGCCCGCTTGCCTGATTTAACACCATCAGCTTACTTTGTATGGCCATATTTAGGTCTTCCATTAATCGCAAAAATTTGGAAAATTGTGTTAGAAATTGTATAAATGGTATTATGGCCACGATGTTGGAAAATACAACTAACAACTTCAGAACATCTGTCAGAAGTAAATGGGGGGACATTTTGAGCAATTATTGAGTTAATAGTTTAATCATGATAAAAGTTGTGTCTTGTTCAAGTTTTCCCTTTTGTTATTTCTTGTTCAATTATTTAGTTATGAATGTATACAGGGTGTCCCAAATGTCAACGTCATCCCTTGGAAGACTGATACGGCAGCTCATCACTGTCCAGAATATCTAAATATGACCTTAGTAAAAACATTGTTAGTTTTTGAGTAATTGACACTTTTATGAATTTCGACACCTTAGAAATTCACACGAAAATCGACACCTTAGAAATTCACACGAAAATCGACACCTTAGATCAGTTTTTCGAGTGCCACAGCTACAAAATTGCATATTTTAAGATTCTTATTTTTATTACGCAACCCTGAATAGCCCTGCTATTGCTAACAGTCCAAAATAAAATTAATAGTGCCATACCTTTGTAAAAAAACATTTTTACCCGATTTAATTAATTTTTTATTAGCTAACTTTAGACTCTTCATACTGTAAAAGAAATTACCACTCTAACCGGGCAATTTATTTAAAAAAATTGCTCATTTAGTGTAGTTTTTAAAATGGTATAACATTTTCTATGTTTTACTTTAGAAAAAAAAGAATTGCTATTTTACTGCAAAAGGAGCTAATTATGAAATTATTTCAATAATAGGGAATTCGAATGAAAACACAGGTTTTAAAGTGACAGGTATTTATTAAAAACTAAAACAAACACAAATAAAAATCAAAGAATGTGTTCAAATTGCCTACCATCAAGTCGAATGCAAGCGCGGCATCTTTTTATCTGTCTTGCACTTCTGTAGCATTTGTTTGTTGTGTGGCTTCATTAATACAGTGTCTCAATTCATTTACATGATTTATTGATTTTTCATAGACCTTCTCCTTGCAACCTCAGTAGTAAAAATCTATGGATCTAGGCCAAAATGGGACCAAGACGGTCAATTCATCTCTGTGGATAAGCTTGGTCCAAATAATTTCTCACTCCTCATGCGTAATGAGCTGGACCGCCCTCATCCTGAAACCACATTACCCTGCGTGTGGACAAAGGTACATCTTCCAAAAGATTTGGCAGTTCATCTTCTAAAAAATGGTGATAAATTTCCCCGTTTAGATTTTCAGGTAGTTCAAAGAGGCCAAATATTTGACCATTCAAGATGCCAGTCCACCAATTTACTTTGAAGCGATACTGTGACTTTTGTTCTCGCATTGAATGTGGGTTTTCAAGACCATAACTATGAAGATTGTGCATGTTCATGAAGCCATCTTTTTTGAATGTGCTTCCATCTGTCCATAAAATCTACACTAGATTTTTCTATTGGGGTGGCATAAAGGAGAAGGTCTATGCAAAACCAATAACTAACTAAACCATTAACTAAATAATGTTAAATGAATTGAGACACCGTATTAATGAAGCCGCACAACAAACAAATGCTACAGGAAGTGCAAGACAGATAAAAAGATCTTTTTTAAAAAGATGCCGCTCTTGCATTCGACTTGATGGCAGGCAATTTGAACACATTCTTTGATTTTTATTTGTTTGTTTTAGTTTTTAATAAATACCTGTCACTTTAATTTAAGATAACAGATTTTTAAAATTTTTTGATTCCTAATCTAGAGATGTCGCATCGTTCGTTTTAGCTCCATTGCAAGGAGGCGGCATAAAACCAAATTGTTTCGTCAAATTTGCCACACAAATGGGAATAGTAATTATAGAAAATAGTTTTGATATTGTGGAGATTTGCACGTGAATATAAAATATCAAGTAGCGGCATAACGAAGTATAACTTTCTAATGTTTTTACAAATTGATATCAATTAAATTGTTTCGCATCAGTTCAATATTATCCAAGGTTCATAAATACCTAAGCAAGCTTAGAAAAGTAAGTCGTCTCATACATTTCTACTATTGAATGGGCATGAAAATGGCGGAAAATTTAAAATTAACACGTATCGTAATGCTATGATATGCTATGACTTTATTTTGTTCATTAAAAGCGAAAAAATAAAATACCTTCAAAACAACTGTTAGATACAGAACAGTACACTATGATGTTTCCTTTTTATTAAGTATACAAATTTATTTACAAACTTCTTCAAAAACAAAACTAATTTTAAGATCTAAACGCACTTCTTGAACCATGATCGAAATTTCTTTTTCTGCAGATGTATTTGGCGTTAAAACATTACGCATTTATACTATGTTTAATTTTGATTATTTCCTTTATACACATGACAATGCCTACTTACCATGGTTACTGTCACTTTAATAATGAAAAAAATTGAAATCTCAAAATTTAACCGCGATTCAATTTCTGTCAAAATTTTATCGCTCCTGACTAATTTTGAACTCGTTATAAAAGGAGCTTAGACAAATGAATGTGCAGACAATGGAAATAAATATATTTAAAAATTGTAATTTCTTTATTAACTGTACAAATGTAAATAGCAATAGATAATTTACAAACAATATCTATTTATGCAGGACATAATCACGCCGAATACCCCGCGAGCATATAAAACAGCCTGATTAAATTTGACGATTTTTTGTTAACATGTCTTGCTCTAAAGAAATACATCTCGAATATCTCTCCGCTTACAATCCCTTGTGCTACACACTCGGGATTTTGTTGCGCAGATAAATTTACTAGACATATTTCTGAGCAAAACATTCTGACACAAACCGTCAAAATTTATTCGGCTATTTTACATGCACTTGGGATATTACTGTTGATAATATTTACATACAGGGAATGTTATGTTCAATTTTAATGACACATTATTTGTTATTACATTAATGCATCTCGTGCTCTGTGCACAATCCTTGCAAGTTATCAATGGCATATGTACTTTCTTTCAACAAAAAACTAAATATTTTGTCAACTTAGGGCGATTTTTTACAAATGCGCAGCACAAGGTACATATGTACATATCCAATGGGTTGAGTTCTCGTATTCTGGCTTGCTCACCCGAGTACTGTCCTGACATATTGGCAGCGTTGTCATAACTCTAGCCACGGCAGTTTGCAAGGTCAATTCCCATTATGTTCAAAAAGGCACAAAGAGCACCAACAAGCTGTTGGCCTATATGACCTGTGTTCGGCAAAGATATCAGGAATCGCTCCACTAGAGACTCAATTTTATTGACTATCTCAAAACAACAGTTACTTGGTTGATGTGGCTGATATCAGGTGTTGAGTCGATTATTCTCCATAATATTTAGCATTTTTATTTCATCTACAATTTTATCCCATACTTGTTGTACCATCTGAACAATTAATTCATCGATAATGTGATGGGAAAGGTAAGAAGGAATACTTTTACCCCAAATTGTACAATATGGTCCGCCATGAATATGTCGAATTTGGCGATTAACTTTATTACACCCAAGAAATTTCCATTCGATATGTTGCCAATTGTTTCACTATGTCCGCGTATTGCTAGGCCACGTGTGGGCAACATTTTGATCGTTTCTACAACCCTCAGTAACACAGTGCGCCAGTAAGGGACTTCTTTGGCAAGTTGCTCTATCAAAAGACTGTCAATGCGGCTGGAAATTCTCCCGCGTGCAATGAAGACGCACACGCATTGACGGTGTTCTGGACTAGTTTCATGATCGTCAGTTCTTTTGGGATTCCTCCAGTCACTAAATCCAACTGTAGCAAATGTTGTGGGGCCCCCATAAAGTTTATACACAGAACAAAATACAGCTCCAGTTGATTTTGAATAGATTAACCAAACTTGCTTGCATGTTTCCCCGTTGGGATGACGTCTAGAGAACAGAGACTTTATGCAATGTCTTGTCGTACCATCAGCGTACTTTCGCGTTGATTGTCACTGTCATCATTTTGATTTACTCCACATAGAGCTATTTTATCTCAAACTGCCTAGGTGATCTTCCATTTAGCTGGATCAGGTTCATGTTCTTTCTAGAGCTTCCCTGTGTGCACTAAATAAGCAGAGTGATGAAATTAGACCAATTGCTGTGGAAAATACTTTCAGAAGACTTGCCGCTAAAGTTGTGTGTATGAATACTCAAGAAAAACTTGGGTTATATTTTAGACCGAAACAACTGGGGTTTGCTAGAAAAGGAGGTTGTGAAGCAGTTGTACTTCTGAAAATAAAAACACCAATAAAATCATCCTAGAGGTTGCTTTTGCTAACGCTTTTAATTCAGTCGAGAGAGATATAATGTTGGATGAAATTTTACAACTTGCACCTAAATTCGTACCCACTCATGTTCCAGTGTTACGCTAAGCCATCCTTGCTTTTCTTCGGAAAAGACACCATTCTGCAGTGGGAGCTCAACAGGGAGACTTGGCTGGTCCGATGGCATTCGTTTTAGCTATTCAATCTATAATTGAGTATCTTAAATCTGAATTTAATACCTAGTATTTAGATGACGAAACACTGGGAGATTTACCTCAAGATGTCTTGTCGGACTTTCAACTCATAATTGAACATTGCAAACAGTTGGGATTGAAAATAGACCCGTCAAAGTGCGAGATTTACATTTGTTCTGTTAAGGATGACCCGATACCCTTTGTTTGTTAGGGGCTTCAATTCAGAAACCTGCCTGTCAGCCACTACTAGCTAGCAAAATTGAGGAACTTAAGGGTTTGTTCACGCGTCTAAAAAAATTAAATAATCACGTGACGTATTTTTTACTCCGTAATTGCTTTGCAATCCCTAAATTAATCTACCTTCTCCGAACTTGTCCTGTTTGGAGCTTTCCTGACACTATTTGTAAAATCGATACACATGTGACAGTCGTTGTACGTTGTCAAGTGTTTCACCACACACATAAATTGAGAGTAAATATAATGTTCTTAGATGAAAATACGTAATCAGGATTGTTTATTAGAATCAATAACTTTTTACATCTATAGAAATAAAATATCAAATTTGAAGTTAATTAATTAATGTAACAAAATGTTTCTATGGCAATATAATATAATCACCACACTACCCTCCTTTCAGTGTTAACATTTTCCGGTAATACTATGTAGAATTCAATTTGGATGGTAATGTACAACACGACCTGATCGCTTCGTTATATAAGGTTGTTTAGCTGAGACTTGATTCTTGCTATATCTGGTTCTTCTTATATCTGAAGGAGTATCTTGATTTTGCTTAAAGGTTTCATGTTCTGATAGATTTGGGTTTATGATAAAAGCAGGTTTGAGCCTATCAATAGAGATGTTCTTTTCCTTGCCTTTAATTAAAACTGCGAAATATTTCTCTGTTTTTGAAGAAACCTTATATGGTCCATCGTATGGTGGTTGAAGACTCTTTCGCACACCATCGTAGCGGACAAATACGTGAGTAGAAGTATTTAATTCAGGATGTATAAATACATTTTCTCTGGTGTAATGTCTTTGAGGAGCAGGTTTAAGTTTGGAGATGTTTCTTTTCAGGTTTTCAACAAATGTCAGTGGATTGAGATTTTTGTTAACAGATCAAAAAAATCACCTGGAATGCGGTTAGTTCGTCCATATACAAATTCTGAAGGCATTTCATCCAGTTTATCCAGAGGTGCAGATCGTAGTCCAAGCAATACTGTTGGAAGAGTTTCTGTCCAACGAAGATTACCATGACACATTATAGCAGCTTTCAAGGTGCGGTGCAGTCGCTCTATTTTTCCATTTGATTGGGGATGATATGCGGTTTTTCTTATGTGTTTAATACCCAGTAAGCTAGTTAATGATTGGAAAAGTTCACACTAAAGGAGGGTAATGTGATGATTATATTATATTGCCATAGAAACATTCTTGTTACATTAATTAATTAACTTCAAAATATGCAAACCGAATTCGCCGCGATTTTATGGCGATTTGGTTTCCTAGAGATCTTTGACAACTATAAACAGCAGAATACTTTTTCACCAAATTAATTAATTTTTCGTCTTCATTAAACGAACATTTTCTTCACCAAATTTAAATTCTACGAAAAATCTATGGGGTGCCATGGCACGTTGAATATACACTGAAAATAAGAAGTTAATGAAGTAAAAGACATATGTATGACTTGGAATGATTTGGGACATGAACTTTTAGAAAATCTCATTGATCTCACTCATTTCATGGAGTTTGAGAAAGCGACTTTTCAAAGTTATTTGAAAAATGGGAGTACGACCCATTATTAAATTCATTTATTACTTATTTTGTACACACAGAGGACTGCAAAAATTAATTTCTAATTGTGGTGGTAGTTATGCACATTTGAAAAACATTAAATTGTAGATTTAAATAAATATTCTGAAAATAAAATGATAATTCTTTCTTGTACAATTAGTGTTTTTCTATTAACATTTTACTAATAAACAATATTTCATAATTTAGTTAGCAGTTAGTAAAAATCATGAATTTCCAAGTGGTGCTATAGTTATCCTCTCCAGTTTATTAATAAAACTAATATTAGATTGCTCTGAACTTGTATTATGCTGATACAAAGATTTGCTGTTGTGAATTTGAAATGTATTTGTACTTAACAAATTATTTTTTACCAATAAATATATTTGTTTATACCTTTAAAAAAGGTGGCAACCTTATCATAAATACTAACCTGATCGACAAAATCAAATAATTGTGATATATCATAAGTAATAGTTGGAGTGTTGGGGTTACGCCTTTTCAGGTGTTCTTCATAAATTTTACACACACCTTCCATGCATTCGTTTACCGATTCATAATCAGAATAAGTTCTAGTTTCGGGGTTAGCGGCGGGTTGAACCAATAAAATGGTATGTGCCTATTATTATTTACATATTATTAATCAAGAATATCATAAGGAAATGTTAAATATATCTTACCATTTTGAAAACCGTTGTCTATTTCGTTTATAATAAATAAAATTCAATGTAACTACACTTTTTGTGTACTTTCCGTTAAACACAACAACTGCAATATTTTTCTTATATTTAAGGTTATGTTTAGTGTTTTATTTCCGCTATGTTTTTATTTCCGATAACGTTTGGTGTATTACAGTGACTCTCAAACGTTTTCCAGTGTAAATAATGGCAATAATTTCTGGGATGGGGTTTTTATATTGGAAAAAGATTGTGGTTTACGTATATTTAGTTGATTTTATTTCTGGATTTTTATGACACATGACAATATATCTACAATCGTGAAATAGTGGTTTGTACAACCCAGTGCTACCAATATTGAAAATTATATTTATCCACATGGTGGTTCCGAATTATCCTATTATATCTAAGGTTGTATATAGGGAGGTTGGGACATCATGTTCAAGGTCATAGCCCCAAATATGGCCGCCGATGTTTTTTCAATTTATAATTGAATAAATTTCGTCTTTCACGCTCACGTATGGGAAATCGAAACAATCGGAAGCCCTTTGCAGCAGAATTACAGCAATTCTTGATGCAACAAGTCGGCATCTTCAATTTCAAATATTTGAAATTTTGCCTGACAGTTGTCACCTTATGACAATTGCTGCAATGCATCATGGGTGGGGCTAGGATGTCTCAACCTCCCTCTATACAACCTTAATTATATCCTCTGACCTGAGTGCCATCTCTGAATGAGACTTATAAACTTAAATAATAATAATAAACTATAGAATACTGTAATACTATTTTTATTATGATAAATATTATGTGACGTAGAGTCTAACAAAAAATAAACCTGCTTAAATTGTAAAAACACATTCTACTCCACATTCAACCGCAAGTTGAAAATTTTTTTTACACGTTTTGACGTGTTATTTTTCTAATGAAATGTTCAAGTAAAACAGAAAAATAACTTTTATTTATTATTACAAAAATAAACATCCTGAAAAATCGAATTACGCCAAACACCTTTTAGAACAAAATCACACAATGACTCCTCAAAATAATATTAAGTTCCTACATTTTTGTAATAACAAACGCAAATTAGACATTTTAGAAGCCTTTGAGATATACAAACACAAACTCAGGGTACCTTTAATGAATGAACAACTTGAGCTCAGTAATTCTCCGTTACTGGAAGTATTAGATGTTTAATTATGATTTTTATTATTAATTTCTATTATTATTATTATTATTTTATCTAGTTACCTATTTTTGTATCTACCTTAGCGACGTGTTTGTTTATAATTATATTACCTTTGATAATGACAGCGTAGCTGTCGAAACAATATTATCAGGTATATTTTAATAAAACTGTGAAACTTTTAATAATCTTTATTTATTTCATGATTATGGAGTTCCACAAAATAAGGCTGGAAACAATAAACAAAACTTTTATTTCATACTGTATCGTATTATCAATGTTTAAAGTAAAGATTACAGTCGGGAAAATGCGATTTTACGGTCTAGTATGACTGTAAAACTTTCTATTTCTACTTTCTATGTAAATCACACTATAGGCATTTAAGGGCAGAAATGAAAGCCCCCTACAACAAATTTATAATCATGAGTACTAAATTTTGGTTAGCACTGAAAATGCTATAAAAACATTTACTTGTCAAAAGCATAATATTTCTACCCTTCAACAGATGTCGATACTATTTTTTTTAAAAGATGGTCATGTGTAAATTTAGAAATTCTCTTTTCTTTTCTTTATTAACTAATCTCCCTGTTTTTCTGCACACATTGAAAAAATATTTTATTTTCTTTTGTAATATTATTGTTTTGTATATTATTGCTATCAAAATTATTAATAATTAAAGTATATTTTAATAATAATTAATAATTTTATCCGTTTATTATTTATTAAATTTTTTCGTTTATTGGAATCACAGATTCAGAATCAAATTCTATCTGCGTCGGTTTCACATCATTAAACAAAAAAACTAATAACATACAAAACTTCGTTTTTATTTACTAACAGTTTTTTTACTCATTCTTAGGGTTGGGAATCTCCATTTGCCTACAATACTTGAACGTGGCGCTTTGAATGAATATAGGATTATAACCAAGGGCAACCACATAGTTGATTAATGGGTAGTTAAGTGACAATTTCGTGTAGTCGAATGTATACCTAACCGTACCGTAACCTACGTAATTTTATACCTATACATTCGACTACACGAAATTGTGCACTCAACTACCCATTCAGCAACCATGTGGTTGCCCCTGAATAACGGATCTTTTCCCTTTCATTTATTTCCAGGAGAATCTTGTTTCGAAGAATCTGCTTAAATTTGGAAAATTTGAGTTCGAACATAAATACATACTGCCTAACCTATTAACTACTATGATTCATAAATTCCTTTTAAATCGCAGAAACATACATTTTATACAAGGACCGCTTAATATATCGTCGCTTGATTGACTGAAAAACGCCGTGTTTGAACGATTTTAAGAAGCGGCGCATACTGTATAACATTTGCAGTTTAGTTATTGTACCCTAAAAAGTGACTACCGTCCAAACCGACTATGGCACTCTTTTCTTTGCAAGGACAACTGTTATCCTTCTCAGAATCTTAGGTCATTAGCAAATTTCTTCCAGTTTTGAATAGAATGTAGTGTGTCTTTAAGGGTATGATAATTCACTTTCAGGTACAATTCCGATAGTTAGGGGTTAAATAAATTAACAGGTAGCAAATACATTATTGCGGTATTATTCAAAGGATTATAAGATCTTGAAAGTAGTTACTGGAATATTTAATTTTTAAAGGGAAAACAGTATTTGTAGGAGATAGATGGGTTATAAACAGCGTTTGTGTATTATTTTACACTACAGTATTACTGCAAGTACATAATCGAAGAATATTTTAGAAATTTTTAGTTTAGTAATTGCTAATAGTTGATTCTTAATAATTATTAATTACTAGTAGTTGATTTTCTTATTAATTTGTGAGAAGACAACTAATTCTCTGTTGCCAAAACACACACGGAGTTGCAAGCGCCGTTTTCTTGGTAACAGGATTTCCGCACGATAGGTTCCTTTTCTCGCCCAAGATCACTTATACGTTATTATGTAAATACAGAGGAAAATTTAGTATTACGCAAAAGCTAGGCGATGTCCGAAAAAACTCGAACGACCGCATAATATATTTTTCCCCGCCCCCTTGAGTAGCTTATTAGTGGCAGCACCCCCTCTTACACAATGGCTAAACTGAAGCAAAGGCAATGCTTAGGTAACCCAGCTAAAAATTCTATATTTTTGTTTCAAGCATAAAATATGAAATATACAACTATTTTTTTTAAATCACATTACATCTTGTTTAGAATGATTATCTCTACCATATTAAACAAAATATGCAAAAAAAAGGTTTTTTTTAATTGTATTTGATCAAAATTGTACCATTTATAAATCATTCGGTTCTATAATGTTTATTCTTTAAATTAACTTTGTTAAATTACTTTAGAAACATCCAAGAAAATGATTATGCTGGAAATACGAATTTACAGTAAACTAGGCAACCAATATCACTTCAGTTCTAGTCTTAAGGTAACTAAGTAAATGAGCAGTTACAACTACAGCCCTGTAAAACTTTAAGGGCCCCTAAACGAGACCTGTAATGGAAACTACATTGTTGCTTAACTACAACACCATGACAACGTCTAGCTACCGTTGTCCTACCGCCTTTAATTACAAAATGTCTTACAGTAAATTAATAAAAAAAACGCTGGCGAAAGTGGAAATAAAACTTTGCACGCGACACGCTTTGTAATTAATCTTTACTGGGCTCACTAGATTATGGATGCTCGCTCCTTCGTCGCTCTCCTCACAAACTTTCCAGCTCACCCGTAAAGACTAATTTACAAAACTTGGCACGTAAATAACTATTATCGGACTCAAATAAAATAAATCAACTGAACAACGCTTTAATATTCAGTTACCATGGACACTCGTATGTTTTGAATTCGGCTAATAGTTGCCATAGATGCTCGTTGTTCATAAATGTCCATACTTTAAATTCGGAAATTTATTTTTTAAATTAAACCAATTTCAGTATCAAATAAAACGCATTACGTCATACGTCCTGGAAATGTTCTTACAGTCTCGTTTCGATGTTACGGACAAGGCGACGAAGAAGTCGACTTACTCTTAACCAATCTTACTCGACTGTAGAATTCCATTTCCAAAACTTATAACGTAAATAACTATAACAATATAACCAACAACAAAACTGCACTTTTCCGTTCGTCTTAGGTAAACGTTGTCAAGTTTCTATGTTGGCGGTAACAATTAGTTATTTGTGTATATGTGTATTGGTCTTAAAGGTATTGGTGGTTAATAATGAAATCTCATTCAAGACCACCAAAGCAAATATAATATTATTAAGTATTTTTTGAACTCACTACTTTTAATATCACGTTTTGCGAACATAACAGTTGAACGTGAACGTAGTGTTCGCGCACTCGTGCTTCAAAACATGCAAAAAACACTGGCCTTATATGAGGCTCTCTAAAAATTTGACTTGATAATAAAATTTTGTTTTAAAAATGCCATTTTACCCATTTGCATATTGAAAATCACAAAAGAAAGATTAGTAATCTCTAATAATTCCACTGACTAAAGTCAGTGACTTTACTTACTACTGCCTTATTCACTGCTTATTCACACTCTTTTTGTTTTCAAATAGTAGTGACAACGATTGATCTAGCTGCTGGAGCAAAAGCACCAAAACGATGTTGACGACATTGAATATTACTAGATTTGACATTCCGTCTAATACTAAATCTTAAGTTTAATATCGGTTGTTTGGCCTAGCGCTATGTAATTATTGGTCAAACAGTATTTGTAGTTAAGTTACGTTGGCCCGGGTCAGAAGTTGGGTAGGTGATCCCTATAGTGGTACGAACATCGCAACCGATCGTGCTTTCTGAGGGCACGTTAAGCCGTCGGTCCCGGTTACCAGTATTATTATACTAGTAGTCGTTAGGTCATATCAGAAGCGCTGGCGCGACTCGAAGACTCTCACGATTAGGGGCTGGAATACCGCATTCTTCGGAATGTAGGCTCCCCAGCAACAATCCCATACGCTAAATAAATAAACAATTAGATTTAATAAAAATAATAATAATAATCATGCACAAAAATTAGTCACAACTTAACATTAATTTGATAATAGACATTTATGTTCTGTAGAAACGCTCATATTAATATGATATTATACCTCCGTACTTGTAATTTTTGAACAACTTTTTATTGAATTTCCGCAACACCATGGATGTAGTAATTTTTTCTTTATGATAGTTTGGGTCAGGTTTGCTCCTCCAGGGTATTCTTGAATTCATACGAACAAGTCTCGCATACGAGATGACGTAATTTTTACGTCATAAGATGCAACTTAGCCAATCAAATGTTAGAAGAGTAGGTAAAAATTGGGAGTTCTGGAACCACCCCCCACTCCTGACCTTGACCTTGAACCTATCTTTCTCTAACACATGGTGACCTTGAACCTATCTCTGTCACCTAAACGTGGCAACACCGCATTCTCAAGGTCAACAATATGACAACAATGTTTTGACCTTGAACTCAAGGCCACTAAATAATGTATCTTCAAGGTCATCAATATGGCAACAATGCATTCAAGGCCACGCTATATTCAAGGTAACTAAATAAGGTATATTCAAGGTCATCAAACACCATTCAAGGTCAAGCTGTAGATATATATAGCAGGTTGCATGTATGGGAAGAGTAAAGCGTTTGCAGTTGCAGTGTACAGTGCAGTGTTACAATGGAAAGCCTCGCTAAATCAATTGAGAATGCGAAAGCGCAAGCTCTAGAAAAGCAGTTGATGGCTCCAAACGAGCTTCCTAAGGATGCTAAATGGGCACCGCTAGTGAATCAATCAGTGTTTTATTTAAACAAATCAAAAAGTAAAGTTGTATTTGTTGGATTATGTGCTCATTTGGGATTCACTCCTGTAATAAAAGTAGCTGGAGTAAAGAATCAGTGTATGCTGTTTGATGAAACGGAGTGGAACGCGTTAATAACCAATGAAGGAGTCATTAATAAGTACTTTAAAGCAGGAGAAGAGGTTGGGGTTGCTTTGAAAATTGGTACAAAAACTATCTCGTTTGAGCGTGTTAACAGAAATTACGATAAAACAAAAATCATAAAGATAACTGATGCAGGAGATGATGACTTGTATTTAGCGTGGGAGTCCTTATATGAGCTGTGGCAGTTAATACCGTTACTAACATATCGATTAAACCTTCTGAAGGGTTTGGAATTTTTCAATTTCTACCATAGCATAATAGATGGTGTTGTAGACATGCCGGGTGACTGCATAGTGAACATCACAAACATATTGGAACCATTAATGAAGATGCAAATCCCGAACGTGTTTGGAATGCTAGAAGTTGTGCATTATCTACCAGAAAAGGTAATAGTGGATGTGGAAGTCAAAATGTGTATTGTGTAATGGAAGAATGAAGAGGGGGAAAGGGTGGGAGCAGGTGAATATAAGAACACATGATCCATGTGTAACGTAGTGAAACAGAATGGGGACGCGTAACAGTGAAGACGTATCAAGCAAAGCTATTGATAAACTGAATGCTGTGGAGAAACTACGGTGTGAATTAGAAGCGCTAGAGGAGGATGCGGCACACGAAGCTGTTCATGGTACGGGGATATTCAGTCCGGAATATTGTCAAGAGTTAGCACAACGATGTAGAAAAGGCGTGCAGTTGTGTCAAGACTTCATTAGAGGCGTGATTTGTGATGAGTGTTTGGTAAAAACGCTCTTTGAGCAACAGCTAAGGGACTTTGTATATGACTTAATAGAGGAGGGATTAAATGAAGGGTTTAGTGACATTTGATGAAAGTAAAAACAAAATGCATTACATGTTAACATGGGAGTATGCACATCGTCAAGCACGCAGATGTCAATGGGAGATAATAGCAAGGGATAGGGTACGATTTCAGAGACGAATAAGCTACGTGGAAAATGTAATCGCTCCAGTTTTGAAACAAGAGTATAGAGAGGATATATATAATACACGTTTTAAAATGTTGGGTAGTTAAGTATAAATAGAATTAAAATAATTTTAAGGTGTTTGCGGGTCTTCGAAAGTGGCGGGGGTATAGTTTCAATAGTCACGTCAGTTGCTTACCTTCAGTTACAAAAATGGGTTCAATCAAAGTGGGTTGGCAACATTACTGGGTTCTTGAAACAACAGATAAGGGTGAATTTAAATTTTCGCGTTATAAAACGCACAATACCGGGTTGTTAATCGAAAGAGCTAAACTGTCGAACACTGTGGTTGTACGTAGTGAAAACGATTATCGACACACCTCGTGTGCAGGTGTAGAAGTCCATTATTTGTTAAAAAATGGTAAACTTATAAATATACAAAATTATGGATGTACAGAACATGGGTTGTTCCAACATCGTCATACTATTAACTTGTTGCCTGATAAATGTGATTTCATTCTTTTCAAATGTAAATGTGTTACACCGTATAGTAAATGGATTGCTGCAACTGAACGTGCACGTGACAACCTTGCTGTCGGTTTTCCTGCGGGTTTGGTGCGTTATCTGGATTGGGAATTAAAGTTTAGTAATTGTTATATATTTAATTGTGAATAGTTATATAAGTTTGTAATAGACAATGAATAAATAGTTGTAATCATATTATGTTGTTTTAATAAAACCATTAAAGAATTTAAAAACTTTATTCTGAAAAATCCATTACATGAGTTTTATGTAAGTAGTATACATTACTTAAATGCACAATAGCACAGTGAATGATGATGATAAAAGCATGATGGAAGCATAGCCTGGAGAGCTGGTTCCTCTAGTAACTCCACCACCGGCTGTGATACGAAACGTCGAATGTAGTTGCTCTTTTCAGATCCCTTCACGTAAACGGTATCCGCTTGCTGAGTCAAGCGTTGCAGAATTACAGGAAGCATAAAGGGAGGAGTGAATCCTTCATTCCAATCAAGAGAATGATGATTATGCATTAACCAAGTAGCTTGTTGACGAAACGTGGGTGGTAAGTTGCGAAAGGCGAACGGAGGTTTGAAAACGTTGTGAGACACACGATGTCCATCAATCACGGCTAATTCCTTGGGTGCAAAGTTTTTTTCTGAAGTCTTGAAACCTTGCACATCGATAACTAGCATGATCGAAGCGAGCAACTATACTAATAAAGGTAACAGGTCCTTGGACGTATATAACGATTTCCTTTATAGTTGACGTACTTGCTTCGTCAATGCATTATACGTAAATACACGATCGTGCAAAATGAGACAGTAAGCAGTAGTGTTCGCTGGAATGCTTTTGTGAGTTTCGAAAGTAACTCGAAGAACGACAGCTTTCCCTAGCAAGGAATCTTTCTGTCGCGAACAGTCGATGACGATTAGAGGTGTAAGTGCCTTAAATCTATCAGGAGCCAGTAGAGGTTCGTTGTGTTTATCATAATACGATCGTTGAAAGTTAGCATACATTTCGTATAAAGTAGCATATCGATTTTCACCATAATTAATATTTAATT
The DNA here is from genome assembly GCA_929113105.1 of Agrypnus murinus. Classification (NCBI taxonomy): domain Eukaryota; kingdom Metazoa; phylum Arthropoda; class Insecta; order Coleoptera; family Elateridae; genus Agrypnus; species Agrypnus murinus. Next base: position 89,422,057 of record OV816025.1, on the reverse strand, counting down.
GATCGTAAGGATATCTTTCCGTATTTAAAAATACCGTCACGTTTTGAATATCACAGGCGTCGAATGCGCTCATATCTTTCTGCAACTGGCCATCACGATCGGTTTGAAACCCTATGATAACGTAACGGGGAGTTTCCAGAGTGGTCGATGTTTTAGTAGGCCAACTGTGCTTATCCGTTTGCGGTACAGCGGGGTAAATATGTGTTTCCCAGCTTCTAAATGCCACTTGAGTGTCAATATTTTTCCCAATATATTTTGTTAATGATAATTCTTCCGCTAATCCCGGTTGAATATGTGGAACTTTTCAATATATTTTTTGCAAGTTAACCTTATGCTTTTCATTAGCATCGGTGGATGTTAGGCATCGACATCCGAATTGCTTCTAATTAATACCAATTCTTGACGAATATTCATAATAATCTTTCCATAGTCTTCAAAAATCCCCAACAGTGTTGATAAAGGTATGCAGGCGCAAAAATTACCTTTACTATCTAGCAAGGTGCTGATACCATCCGGAAACCAACCAGCGTTTTGTAACTTAACGCTTTCATTCGAATTGTGGGAAAGGTAAGCTTTCATGGTGGTTGTTAGACCAACTTTTGTTACCGAATCCACCACAACTCCATTCATTTCGTACCGAATCTCACTAAAAAGATATGCAATACCATTGTTTATAAATTTACCACTCGCTGATGGTTTACCATCTTCTTTCAGTACAGTACCTTCTACATATAGATAACTACGCGAAGGCAAATTGGACATATCCTCTTGAATAGGTATTCGAATTTCGTCATTATTCTCAAAACGAGTGGTATAAGGTTGGTGAGTGTGAAATTCAGCTCCAACAATTGAGTTATCGACGAGCACTTTTTCGTTTACATTTAGCGCATTCATTTTGGGATAACAAAGCCTAAGGTTTGCAAGAATAAGCGGTTACCCCTTGTCAATTGAGTAGCGACCGATGCCTGACTAACCATTTTCCTCTTCCAACACAATCTTTTATAGCCAGAGCGATCAGTGCAACATCGAGGAGTGTTATATTTGAACACCATCATCCACGCTCTTCAAATAAAGTCCTATCGTCACGGTTTCCCCTTGGAAATTAACCAAGTCCCCGTCTTGATCCAATATTTTAAAGGTAATGTTTGAAATAGTATTGACATTAATTGGTAAATAGGGTGCAGTCTCAGGTGCTTCTATTATTTTGAATCCAGGAGGAACACTGGGGAAGAATTGATGTATCACATGGGCAGGTGTACCATTAATATAATTTCCTGTTATTATATTACATTCTATCATTAGCGAGTTAACCTTGATAATTTTAACTGGAAAATCAGATATGTGACGTTCCTTAGCTTTTAAGATTCTATTCTTAAACCCTAACAATGTTCCGAAAGAGTGTTCAACTGTAAAGTCAATGTCGTGATCGGCTTTTATAATCGATTTTAGGGTATTATGATTCGAATCGATGTTAACAGACTCACCGTTTACTTGAGAATTAATGTATTTGATATAGAATATGTAATTGAGCTATATCAGTAAGCTCATATGATCCAGTAGGTATCTTTATTATCCTTTTTCCCATTTTAAACACGTTGTTTTTATCCGTTACGTTCGGAATAGTATTAAACGTTTCGAAATTTGTCAAACGCAAAACCCATTGTTTTGTTGGATCCAAATATATGGGAGGGTTAAAAGCAGAAGTTAAAACAGACGTTGTAGCGGAGAAGATGAATGTTTGAGACATCTCAACATTCCCAGTAAGACTGAGGAAATGTTAAGGAGTGTTATCATATAAAAAGTTCAGCGCTAAATGTCCACAATTGTACGAATTTAGCTTCTGAAAAGCATCGTAGTTGTAACGAATAACGTTTAAGCTACCATTACTTTTAAAGTAATGAACGAGTTCTAGTGGGGGTTTTAACTGTCCAATACTAGCAAAGTATAATATATTTCGACCACGTTTAACATACGATGTCCAATGCGTACCTTCCCCATCTGTATCATCCAAATTCACAATTCCACATTCGTTTTTACGGATACGTTTCGGTAACCCGTTTCGCATAAAAATACCTCTGAAGTATGGAATTTTTAACTCGTTTACGTACTTTGACAGATCGATATTGGTCAGTGGTCGGTGTGGTAGCTTTAAGGGTAGTTTTTTGGAGGTCGTAAATACAATCCTAATCCTTTTTTGTACGGTTTCAAATATAATCCTTTTCCTAAGGCGCTTGCTCTATCGCTATATTGTGTCGTTTCGTTTCTTCGAGCGCTGATTTAGCTGCTTTTGCTTCATTCACTGCTTTGGCAACCGCAGCTGCTCCAGTTCCTAACGAGTCTATAGCTCCGAGAGCGGCAAATAAAGGAATCAGCGGTATGAAACCACCTTGTTTGGGGATAGGTATAATCCGACCTTTGGGAGCAATGATACGTTTACGTTTCAAGGCCGCTAGGGCAAGACGAGCAGACCGTTTTAAAGATAACTTTTTTACTTTACCACCAATACGTTTTCTAGCTAATTTCATGGCGTTGTTGAACGTTAAAGTACCCCTTCTTTTCACCTTAGATCGTCGTCGAACACCCATACCCAATTTTCTTTTTCCAGACATAATGCCGGCTACAGTAAGTGCAGCCGCTCTCTCCCCAAAACGAGCGTCCTTAGAACGAAACCTAGTCCACGCCTTATGTCCTAATATACTATCGGCTTTATGACGTTCACCAACATCGTTAGTTTTTGAATAGACTATGTCGTGCTCTTTACAAGCTTCATCCAACGGGTTTATTCCTTTGTCTCCATGAGCAAGCCTTTGATGTAAACGGGTGCCAGGTCCGCAGTAGTTATACGCTGGTAAATGTAATTCTAACGGTAACTTATTAATGAGAGTGTTGAGCACTCCCTTCCCCTTACGAATTGATTGACGATTCTCCGCTTTTCGCAGAGTACGTTTCATAACACATTACACCTCCTATCACAGGTGAAGAGTGACTGTAAGCTTGCTTCACCATCTACATATATTTATATATATCACACACGTGTGCTCCTCCCTCACAACGTGTCCTACATGGAGCAGCTAAAGTTGGTGCATCAGAGGCACAGATTGCCGGTTGTAAATCGGGATAATTGTTCACCGACGCCGCAAGTTTTTAAACATAGTGTATTGTTGGGTGCAGGATGCAAAAGCGGTATAATAGTAGGCAGTTCCGGATGTGGTAAAACCAACCTAATGATAAGTTTACTAGAACATCCAAACGGTTTACGCTTCGAAAACGTATATGTCTATAGTAAATCTCTTTATCAACCGAAATACGCATATCTGCGCGATCTGTTTCGATCATTACCCATCGGTTATTTCGAATACGATTCTCCTGAAACTATATTACCGCCTAAGGATGCAAACCAAAACTCGGTTATTATCTTCGATGATGTAGTTTGCGATAGTCAAAGCACCATACGTGATTACTTCTGCTTCGGGAGACATAAACACATCGACTGTTTTTATTTATGTCAGGCATATTCTGCGATACCTAAACAACTCGTAAGAGATAATTCAAATCTCATTGTCGTGTTTAAGCAGGATAATACTAACTTAAAACACATATTTAACGATCATGTTAGCGGGGATATGACTTTCGAAGCGTTTAAACACTTGTGTTTACACTGTTGGAAGGAGCAATATGGCTTTTTAGTAATCGACAAAGATTATCCACTTAATGGGGGGCGTTATCGAAAAGGTTTCGACTGTTACTTCACCATAAATACCGAAGACACGAACTAAACGTTTTAGTAAACATGGACAAGCGTGTAGCAGAAGACTTGGTTAAAGCACGACGACATGTTAAAGAGAAATACAAAAGTCTCAAGTCTGAGATTGCACGGTCAGAAGTGGAACTACAACGCCGCTATCAACCTATCACTCATCCATTGCGTGAGTTTATAACCGGAGTTAAAACGGAATTATTAACTCCGAAAGAAGAACCCTTAAAAACGGAAGTTTCTTCTCCCATACCTACCTCGACTCCAAAATATTATAAACGACTTCCACCCGCAAGACGAATAGGTATGCCTCGCGAACCATCACCTATCGCCCAAAGAATGCGCACCACTAGCGTTCCCTCACCTGATATCTCGGTTTTTGAAACAGAAGTCCTGGAAGAATCTGGGATCCCAACATTGGATCAATTGAAAGAACACCTTGCTGCTGTTGGGTTCAATCCGGAATTCCAAACTTACATAGATGAGACCTTTTCTGGTAGAGCTAAAAGTTATATGGAAAACATGTTCAGGGATACGAGTTCGATCATCATTATGGAGTACAATTCCACCCGGAATCTCAACAGTACCTAATCGGAGACACCGTACTCACTTTTGACGAGAACGACTTTATTATTAAAAAACCCTCAGGCACAATTTTTAAATATACAGGCACTCCTGGTTTTTACGAATTAGTATTTAAAAAAGCACCTATTGGATACACCCAATCAGACTTGCAGAAGTATAAGGACCTTCTTACACGTACCTTCTTATGCTACCAGAAGAGGTTACATTGAGGGTGCACAGCTACACGGAACCGGAAAGAAATATTCAAATATAATTAGACCCCTTCTAACTACTCCTGGGGCAAGATTCTGAAGCGAGTCTACACCTACTACACCGGTCACGCGATCGAAAACTCGCACATTACCAAAACGTGGCGGTGGTGATATGCGCGTTCTCAACTATAATAATAAACAGGTGGAATTTATACCTTGGAAAGATCCTAATAAATTAGTGGACAGATTGAGACTCCTTTTAAGTTCAAAATCGGCTGGTCACACCGGTCACACTAATGAAATCATATATATTATCGATGAATTGAGAGCTGCTAAAATTATCGAATAAATCATCACACGCGTATCGATTCGTTTCATAATATTGCTAACGTTAGTTATGACGCTCGATAAATTCGGTAAACATCTTCACAAAACCCCTGTCCGAGTGAAACTCGACACTCGTTCGAGAGTGTACCTATTAGAAGATATACAAAATGTAAGGTACACAACAATGATGTATATGTGGGCGGACTCCGAGCCTGGGTAGTGCGAACTTACTATTGCCAACCTAACGAAATATTACAATTTGAAAGGTAGCAACAGTAAACGGGAATACACAATACCGTTTACAGAAGGGACTGTACAAGAAGTTTGCAGCTCACCATCATGCATTATGTATGTAAACGGTATTCTAGTTGGTGCTGCTGCCAACTTAATTGGGGAACGATTGAGAAAAGGCGATAAGATTAAGGCGAAAAGTAAGTCGGTAGATCCGTCTGCAAGCGCCCCATTTTACTTCGAAGCTCTTATTAGTCATCCATATCATCATATATCATCATTACCTCAAAACGATGACTCTGGATAAGTTCGGTAAACATCTTCACAAAACTCCTGTCCGAGTTAAACTCGACGCTCGTGCAAAAGTATTCCTTTTAGAAGACGTGTCTAATTTGCACTACGAGACAATGTTGTATATGATGGGAATATACAATCATGAAAACGGTTATGCACTTTTGAACTCCACCAACTTCGAGTATGTCGTTCCTCTAACAAAAGGTAGCATTAAACAAATCAAATACTATCCCACAGATGTGCAAATCTTTTTAAACGATACGTTATACGATGCCGAATCGCTCATCGGAGTGTCATTGAAGAAAGGGGATAAGTTTAAGGCGAAGAAGACTGGATCAAAGGACATATTTATTTTGGAAGCTGTTATTAGTGTTACAACATTTTCTAAATGAGTATAAAACGTCAAATAATTGAAGAATTGCATAAACCTGCTCGTAAACGATTTCGAAGAAGACGCGTAATGGTAAAAGGCTTGAACGATTTGTACATGGCAGATCTTGTGGAAATGATTCCCTATGCTAAAATAAAGGTTTTCGATATATTTTAGTATTGTTGAATATGTTTAGCAAGCGTGTTTGGGCGTGTCCACTTAAACGAAAAACCGGTGAAGACGGCACGAAAGCAATGAAAAAATTATTAACATCAACAGGAGGTACTCCGGACAATTTACAAACGGAAATGGGAAAGGAATTTTACAACCAGCATTTTCGTAAGCTAATACAAACTTTCAACATCAACCATTACAGCACCTTTTCTAGTATGAAAGCAAGTCCGGTAGAACGTGTAAACCGAACTCTTAAAAACAAGATGTGGAAGGAATTTTCAATGCAAGGGTCATATAAGTGGTTGCAGTTATTACCAAAGGTTGTTAACCAGTACAACGATACCGTACACCGCACCACCGGCTACAAACCCATCGATGTGAACCACAGCAAAACCAAGGTTCTTTTACAAACAGTTTACGATTTCCAGAAAACCAGCGACCTGCGAAGTGCTAAATTCACAGTCGGTGATCACGTGCGAATCAGCAAGCATCGGGAAGCGTTTGCGAAAGGCTATACTCCCACATGGAGTACCGAAATCTTCCAAATTAAAAAGGTTAATCGAACCAATCCTATAACGTATATCTTGGAAAACACGAACGGGGAAGAGATACGTGGAGGCTTCTACACGGAGGAATTACAGATGGCTAAACATCCTGAAGTATTTTTAGTAGAGAAGGTGTTAAAAAAAGGGAGATCAAGTTCTAGTCAAGTGGTTGGGATTTGATAATACCCATAATTCGTATATAGCAGCACGTGATATAGTGCATTAAGTAGTATAGTGCATGCAGTGTATGTGTTGCAATGTAATATATAACTAAGTATCATTTTATGTAAGCAGTAAACAATAATAAATCACTTTTTGATATCAATAGTGTGTTTTATCTCGTCTTCTTCTACCTTTAGTTAGACATTTACAGAAACACAGAGTATGATGTATATAATTTATTCCCATTAGTCAATACAATACCATAATGATTATAATAAATACATGAAATATATATGGAATGTAGGACAATTTACAATAATGAGTAGAATACATACGGGTTATAAACAACAAAGCACAAATACTATTTACAATAATGATTATAATACATAACAAGGAAAAGGCTGTTGTCAACGTAGTCGGGGCCTCTGTGATAATACTAATCAGTACCGTCGGTTCTACAAACAAACGAGTTCCAAAATTACACTTCGGCATGCAGTAATTCTAACAGACGATCCAAATTCTGATAACTATCACGCCCCGGATGAATATCGCGGTGTCCCCATGCTAAAGTGTTGAGCGACCCGGGAATAATGTAACGTTTGTTATCGGCTGGTGATAACGCTACTTTATTCCGAAGTTCTGTGTATATATCATGTAAACGTGATTTGAATATAAACATTTTGCGGAAGAGCACAACACCATCCTCCACAACCTGACGGTAGTCCTCAACGGTGAGATTGCGCTTAATTTTTTTACCCCTTTCGCCTTTTTAAGCGCGATCTCACCGTCGCGGTCAAGAACGTTTACACAATACGTTTTAGCACCTGCACCGTAGAAACTGCAGAGGGGCACTCCACAATATTTATCTTTCATTTTACCAACCACCGAGGCCGTGCGCGGTATACCGTGAATGTTGTTAGGTGGGAATTTTGAAGTGTCAAATTATGTGTTGCTTCATATCAGCATAAAAGATTTCAGTACGAATTTCTATAATGAAAGAGTCAGTATCTGTGTACAGCAAGCGCACGTTATTACCATATAAAGGTTTGAGAAAATCATAAAAAAATTCATACATTATCGTTTTAGAAAGATCTAAAATAGTAAAACCCACGTACACCGGTTTATTGTAGGTAACGGACACTTTTTGTAATTCTATAGCGACCAAATTCTCCGAAAAGACAGCAACGCTTTTGAATTAAGGCTTTGCTACTAACGTCTCAGCCGCATGCTTTCTACCATGACGTTCCCAATGACTGACCAAACGAACGTCCACCCTTCTATCGACATTTTCCATTGTCTTGCCAAATAAACTGTTAACCATTAATTTGAAGAAGTCCCTGTCCGCTTCGTTAGTAGCCTGATTACGTAACGTGGTATTCAAATCAATATAGGAACGCAACCAGGGTGCTTGATGAAATTTTAACACGCAATCAATTTTGGTTAATTCTAAACCATGCTTAAGACACTGTTGTAAATTTCTATAGTGGATAACGTAACGCGTTTTATCGAACAAGTTTGGAATTAATTTTGGGTGACGCGCGTTACCCGTAGGCGGCACCAGAGGTTCGGGGCAGAAAGGAAAGTCATTATGTAAATCGTGCAACCGCGTTGGGTAGTGTAGATCTACTTCCAGCACGTAACCCATATCGGCGTCTTCCGCCACGAAATTTAGATCGAACTGTTCAATTCCGTACGGACTAAGCCATTCAAAGTAGCGCTGCGGCAGATACTGTCGCATACTGTAACCGTAGAGATTGGTAGCATCGAGATACATAATAAAAGAATGGGGGTTGGACGCATCATAATTTGGAAGAAACGTATTATTCGCGAAACACTTCCTGACAACACAGGTACTGACACCTCCCCGAATGCCTTTCTTAAAGAAATGGAGCATTTCCAGATCCGTGAGCAGCTCCAGTTCTATAGACGTGCGTTTCAACATAGCATCCCAACTTAAACCCGGTGCAGTAAAATACTGCGCCGGATATAACTTGTAATTTTCAAGACATACACGTCTAAAGTTTTCAAAGACATCAACCAAAAGTAAGACATCGGTTTTCAAATAGAGATCCGAATAGTCGCCCAAAGTCGTGCATCCAAACGTATTCCACACCTCCACACCGCGAGCATACTGCGATCGAAAGACGTGTTCCCCTGTCAAACGATCGAAAAAGTCCTCATACGTCGGCAACGTGTCCTGTTCGAGTTTGGAGAAGCTGACGACGTACGAATAGTGAAACACACCTTTTTGTCGCAGTAAGTCGAAGCTAACCCCATCTCCAAAATACTTTTTAATAGTCAAAATAGTTCCTGGTCGGAAGTTAGATTTTGAGACAACTTATCCAAACTAGAATTTAGAAATCGTAAACTGTCCAGAAAGCGCATTTTAAGACATACCTGTTGTCGTTGGGACCCGTTCCTAATTTCATCTACCAAAAGCCGTTTCGAAGACGAAACGTATTTCTCTTTATTGAGCGCAATCACGTCGATTGCTTCTTTTTCTAATGCCAATTGCTTTATGAATAGATGTGAATCATATCCGGTCAAATTATGGAAAAATATCGGTATGAAGTCGGGAATTTGGTACACTAAATTGCACAAGGAGTGAGCCGCACCGCGGTACTCGCCGCTGAGGTGACAGTGATCTTTCACCTTAACGTCGTTTTCACCAAAGGGTTTGTCACAAATATGACACACGGTTGCATTGTCATAGTTCAAAGTTTGTCGGTACGATAAAAGTCGTATGTCTTTAACATGTTTTAAATAATCCTTATACAACCTTCTAACATCCCCTTCTAAGCGCATCATAAACTCAATTTTCAATTCAAATTTAGATAACGCGTCATCGTATGAACACTTAATGTAATACGCAAACGAATGTGGTTCGTGTTCGTACGATGTCATGGTAAATTTTCCCCGAGGATCTGGCTCAACCGTGTCCAAAGGTTTCAACACACTTTCAAAATCAGCGTAAACGACAAAAGGTACTGTAAGTTGCTTTTGAAAATTTTCAAACTTCAATAGATTACCCTGCCGGTCCTGCCCCAATTTATCGCGTACTGGTTCGATTGTTGGTAACTTGGTGTAAACATGATTGCAATCAAAACGGGAATGTTGTTTTAATCTACTTTCACTTGGAAAATACTGCAAGCAGCCGTCACAAAAGTTTTTTCTCCATTGTGAGCCGACAGTTGTGACGACACCAAACGCGAAAAGTTTTTTATCCAACAGTAATGACTATCGGAAATTAATAATAAATTTACATGCATTTCTTTCTTTTGCTTAGAGTAATACAGAGGCCCTACAACTTCTTGTTTCATTTTTCCGTCTTGAAATACAGATTCCAAACCATACATGTTAATGGATAAGCGTTGATTACGCGCTTCAAATTTCGAAATAGCATCCAGTTTGACAGGAAAGGTGATACCTTCAAAATCAAACAGTTGCGCAAAATTTGGATACGATGTCGTCCTGTTGAAAGGCCCCCTCGGCGGATACAAAGCGGATACCAAGGCCCAACCAAAACAGCACTGATCGTTATTTTGCACGTTGATTACAGCCTTTTTATGTTGTATCGACGGCGGAAGTGGAACATAGGAGGAAGCACGGAGCGGGTTGTATTTATTGACGTTGACTTCTATAAATAACAGCTGCTCCAGTACCCAGCCTGTAAGGATCCTACAATTAGCAATCAAATCGTAACCAGTAACTATTTATTACCTGAGTTCCGATCATTAAAGTCTGACATCTTCGTATCCAGCACCTCAACGAAATCATCCTACAAATCGGTCAGATTCGAAGCCACGGTCACAATCTCATTTTGCGTATTAAACGATTTAATGTCGTGCAAATTTTGACTTTCCAAAAAGTACATTCCGAATACTTGTAGGTTGACTTTCACACTACGAAAGCGCTGAACGTTTCTTTGTAATAGTGTTAACACATTTTCGCGGGTCTCATCAGTAAATTCTCTGAGATTTATGTGATGATTTCTCACCGAGACTCGATAACTGGCTATACGAGACTTGAACGCCGTCTCCAGGACCACCACTTCCTCCGACTGCACTGACGCGGCATTACGATGATTGTGGCGGTTGCTTCGTAGATGTCCAACGTAGCCATGTCGTAGAACATCCAGCTCGCACACATCGCAATACACCGTCGCGGAGGTATTTCCTGAAACAATTGCACAGATCACTAACACTAAAGCCGTTAACAATGTGTACACGTACCTTGCGGGGGAGTTTTTTTCGCTTTATTAGGTGCAGGACTTTCACCAGTATTCCCTACAGCATCTGAAGCTCCCCGAGCTGTAATCAAAAAATACTCGTATCACATCATACAACCTCACAGGAATGGTTACTTACCGCTCGTGGATGGGTAGTCCAGCGGTCCACGACAGCTTTCTCTTCGGTGACGGGTTAAGGCATCCCGTCGGGTGAAGGACGCGTCGCAGCTACATACATGCATGTTCTTAGTAATCAGTAAACGGGAACGCACTAGCAAACGATAAAGCTTTTACGTCAACTTTTACCACTAACGTTCGCGATACTGATTTCCCGTCGGGACGACGAGGACGTGTTATGCAAACCCGACCGGGATAGGAAGAGGACTGGGTTATTGTTAGTGGGAGGTCACAGTTATACCAACCGTTAACGTCATTGCTGACGCAAATCAGACGAGTTTTCCGCTTCGGTTAAAAGTGCGAGGCGTTCGCTCTCACAGGACCCCAACTCCGTCATCAGTTGTCGTAGCTGCTGCGTCTTGATACTCTTGATTTTGATCTCGTATCTTTCCACAGCAGCTAAGAGTTCCGCTTTGCGTTGAAGGAGAGCGATGCGTTCACTCTCACACCCTCGCAAACCGGACGCTACTTCTCTTAACCGTCGTGTAATCCTTGTCTGCTGTGCGTCATCAACTACAGCAAGCGGTAAAGACTGCTTCTAACATGGTACACCATCTATGAAGACAATCGGTGAAGTGAAGTCTCTGATGCTGCCGGACAACTGGATAGACGCTGTGTCATCAGAAACCTCCATAAGTGTCGCTGGGTCTATGTCCAACTGGTCATGCACCCCGTCATCACAGGGGGTGCCCGGAATGACTAACTCCTCATCGTCATCATCAGGAGCGCTTGTAATTGATGTGGAACAGTTCGAATCCGTTTCATCAACAATTACATTTGCACTTGTGGCAATCTCCATGGGCAGGTTCACTTCGTCATCGTCGGTTGCAGATGGGGATGCATCCCCCAAAAGGGACCCCCGAATTGAAATATCATAATCGCTGCCCGGTGGGCTATTCAACAATTGGGAGTCCCACTTACCCGACCATGGTGATGCCGCAGGTGCTTCCTGGACCGTCACGATGGGGATTCCTCTCAAGTGCAAACTTCCAGCAGCGTAAAACACATTTGTCGAAGTCAACAGCTCTCGCAGTAAAAGTTGTGAAGGCCCACTAAGCATGTCGTACTTCGGCTTCTCCACATTAACGGCTGTCGCCTTTACTACCATATTTTGCAGTACTATGATCTTCTTTGCGGCAGCAACTGGAGATGGTGTACGCTCGATAGTTGGCACAAGTACCGGTCACGCAGCAACTGGAGATGGTGTACGCGGCACATGTACCGGGCACGCTGCAACTGGAGATGGTGCACGCTCGATAGTTGGCACAAGTACCGGGCACGCAGCAACTGGAGATGGTGTACGCGGCACATATACCGGGCACGCTTTCCTCATCGATAATTTTGACCAGAAGGACAATGTCACACAACGACACTTATTCACTTCACCAACACTGGTAACACTACTAGATGATGTATCCATGATGAACGAAGACAGACTGACGCTCCGCTGCGTCGCCCTCCGGTTTTGTCAAACCACCTCCCACTCTCTAACCTTGAACCCCTCCACCATCCCCACTTTCACCCCCACTCCTTCACCTTGAACCCCTCCATCACCCCCACAACTTTACCTTGCATTCGCGCAAATACTTACATTTCCTCAAGGTCATTGGTGTATAGACAGAAACCTTGCATTTCCTCACGGTCATTGGTGTATAGGTCGGTGTATAGACAGAAACCTTGCATTTCCTCAAGGTCATTGATGTATAGGTCGGTGTATAGGTACCTCAAGGTCTTCCACTCCCAAGGGACCCCCACTCCCTCCGTGGGTGTTGCTATTTCGATATAATAGGGAGTGTTTTCCACACCAGGTAACAGATCACAATGTCCGTCGTCGCTCCTCGTGCACCACATTCAGCTGAAGCAGGTACCACGCCAGATGCGCAGCACTGGGATCGCTGGCACAGCCTACGGGCTCAATCGTTACGCCGCATCGCTGCCTCGTTGAGTCCACATGTAGCCATCGCCCGCCACCATCGAGAGCTAATGAATCCGAAATCGCCCATAGGTATAGGTATAGAACGCCTAGTGTTCGAACTATGGGTGATGTGGAAATGGTTTTGGTATGCAACCGCTAAGTCCGCCCAACATTATGATGAAGACCGTTTCGGTGACAGAGGACATTGATTGTACAAACCGAACCCTACGGTTTCGACAGGTGGCTACGGTATTGCAGGGGTGGTTTACCGTGGCAGATGTCCCGTATTGTCTGTGGTGGTCGTACTACACGTGGAAGGAGAAGCGTCTATGCAAGGGTTGCATACGCAGTGTGTGTAGTACGGCAACCCTACCGCAGGAATACCACACCAGGGTGTCGAGATCGATTTACCACATACCATCCCATTGGTGTGATGGCTGCATGAAACGGATGCTTTACAACACCTTCGACCCAATGGCGTGTTCCGAACGGTTGCATATGATCGGTCCGGTATCCCAATTTGGAGGCAACGATGCGGATGTAGACTGTAACTGCAATGACAATTGTCACGGAAGCCCACTGCTACAACTATTGAATGCACGGTTGGAGATGGAGATGTATTAGCAGTGATGTGTAATGATTTGTTTGTATACCATAAGAGAAATTGTAGATATTATAGACATTATAGATATAGATAGTAATTTTGTTAATATTATTTAGTTAGGACCAGCACATTTTAAATAAAAATAGCATGAAAAATTATTTTTCCTTTACAATTGATGATTTGATTGTATACAATAAGAGAAATTGTAGATATTATAACCGTAAACCAGAAGTCACTAAAACCGTCTGGCCCAAGTGGCCCATTACCCACTATGTTGTTTTAATTCAAAAGTTTTGTAGCAACCAGAAAATACTCTTTGAAAAAAAATCCAAAAGTTTGTAGCAACCAGAAAATAGTCTCTGAAAACAATTCAAAAGTTTGTAGCAACCAGGAAATACTCTATGACCATTCAATTAAACAATTACACTCAAGATATTAAAATTAAAAATAAAAAATAAAAATTAAAAAAAAATCCAAAAGTTTGTAGCAACCCGGAAATACTCTATGACCATTCAATTGTGGTCAACAGCATACCCGTGACGACCTTCATTTATCTCTACCTATCAAATCGAGCAATCGAAATCTTGCCCTTCGTTGACCTTGAGAGCTAGAGCGCTGATTTTTTAAAAATTCCCCCCTCCCCCGGACCAAACCTCCCTTAACTGTAACTGAGTGGTGCAGTTTGAAGTTATAGATATATCTGTGCCCCCACTCCTTTCTGTGTAAATACAATCTCTTTGACCTTACCTTGTTTCGTCTGTTCTCAACAACGACTGCGGAATTTCTTTGTTCTCGTCTGCGGAATTTCTTTTGTTCTGACTACATGTTACATTCTTGCCTGTCTGGTCACTCCTTTCTGTGTAAATACAATCTCGTTGACCTTGCCTTGTTTCGTCTGTTCTCAACAACGTCTGCGGAATTTCTTTGTTCTCGTCTGCGGCATTTCTTTTGTTCTAACTACATGTTACATTCCTGCCTGTCTGGTGTAGTTCTTACCCTTGAGGTAGTGTTGACCTTTCGTGTGCATTCTTTTGTAAACATAACAACGTCTGTGGAATTTCTTTTGTTCTAACTACATGTACCATTCCTGCCTGTCTGGTGTACTTCTTACCCTAGAGGTTGTGTTGACCTTTCGTGTGCATTCTTTTGTAAACATAACAACGTCTGCAGACTTTCATAGTTAGGTAAGAGTCTAATTGAAATTCTAATGGTATGAAATTTTTCTTTTAAATCTTAGTTTCACTTTTGATTTAATCGTTAAATTGGAATGTATGTCTAGGAGAGACGGGGATCGATATTAAATGAAACGATATAATGGGACATATACGTGGTTTATTTAACTAAATACATTTCACAATACATATTCAATTGTTTACACTTTATGATTGACTATGATATATCAGAGGATTACATATTTCAAAATTTACCACCTTGTATTTGTTTACAGTGTACATTTATCTTTTAAAATTTACAACCTTGTATTTGTTTACAGAGTACATTTATCTTTTATTTCAGTAATACATTAGTTAAGCCCCGGCGTACTTTTCACGTTTCTAAATAATGTTGCGTTGATGCGCTGGATGTTTCTGCGCCTTTCTCTTTACGCGGAAAACACTTTAACTCTCCGCTGTTAAGATGGTGATACGACACAAATGTTCCGTTCGAAACTTATCCGGATTATACTTGTCTATACATAAACAGCACAACACTTTAACTCTCCGCTATTAAAATGGTGAAACGACACAAATGTCCCGTTCGAAACTTATCCGAATTATACTCCTCTATACATCTCATGATGGGGATTTTTATATTTATATCGTACCATTCGTGTAACGGCTCTTCCAACTGTTTCGGCGCTGTCTCACTTTTTCCATCAAACCATATCCTTTCCCCATTTAAATCCATTGAGTATGCAAACGTCACTAGCGCAAACACCAGATAACCAGCTTCAAGAACAGTCTTCTCTTTGACGCGTTTAATGAATGCCTCTTTGTGGTGGTCTAAAGTTTTCTCGACGTTTCCACCGTATAGTTCTTCGTCTCGCATTTCATCGTCGTCGTCCTCGAAATCGAATGTTACTAAAACGGTTGCCTCTACCACGTTCATGATGCTGTACTACTGAAGTGTTCTTGCGTATATACTGAGTTGACGGGTGGGGTACAAGGTCATGGCCTTTAATGGTAACGATAACGAGCGATACAATATGTTCCCATGCTTACACCAACCACTGCGATTAACAGGGTGCCCAAGGTCACCACGGAAGCATAACACGTTTCGCTGCTGACTTTAACATACATTGTTCTACCGGACTATTCCCGAGGGTTTGCCACTCGCTATCCATGGTATATGTTGGGTACACGAATTTGACCCTAAATCGTACTTTTTGCGTTCTATTGCCGATTTCGTGTTTAAACATTCCCATTTGTTGCAACGTCACCGGTTGCATGCCAAACCAAACGCTCGTATTGAAGTCGTATGAAATAAAGGCTGCTGTTGTGTCTGGAACTTTTGCAACGTACACTACGCCCTCGTACAAGGTTGCCAATAATATTACTGCCTTGATTGGTAACATCTTCCCTGTTCCCTCGCGTTATATTCTATGTTGTATCTGGTTACTTTTAACCGCAAACGTCTCTACCATTTTCAACGTTTATGGGTGCTAACACGTTTGCAAACACGCAATGTGGTGACCATTTCAGATGTTCTACGATTGGACTATCCGACGGTTCCCATTTGAAAATATTCACTCGGCAATAAAAACATTCTACTCTATCTTCACGCCCCGTGTATACAAATCCGGCCTCAGCTAAACATTTTGGAGTTTGTATACCCTTCCAATTACGAAATGATAACACTCGTTCTGTCAAGCACGTATTCTGTAAACTCGCTTCTACACACATTTTGAATTTTAAATACATGCAACCTGCTATATATATATATATATATATATATATATATATATATATATATATATATATATATATATATATATATATATATATATATATATATATATATACAGCTTGACCTTGAATGGTGTTTGATGACCTTGAATATACCTTATTTAGTTACCTTGAATATAGCGTGGCCTTGAATGCATTGTTGCCATATTGATGACCTTGAAGGTACATTATTTAGTGGCCTTGAGTTCAAGGTCAAAACATTGTTGTCATATTGTAGACCTTGAGAATGCAGTGTTACCACGTTTAGGTGACAGAGATAGGTTCAAGGTCACCATGTGTTAGAGAAAGATAGGTTCAACGTCAAGGTCAGGAGTGGGGGGTGGTTCCAGAACTCCCAATTTTTACCAACTTAGAAGGTAATAGAGAATTACATCATCTCGTATGCGAAACTTGTATGCGAAACTCAAGAATACGGGCCCAGGTCGCTACTATTTGAAATAGATGGGATATACCACTGACTATAGCCCATCTATTTCAAATAGTAGCGACATCGTGGAGTAAACCAAGCACAAACTTTAATAAAGAAAAAATCACAACATGCATATTGTTTCGTCATTTTAAAAAAAATTTGTTTAAAAATTAGAATTTCGTAGTTGTATATTACATTAATATGATCGTTATTACATAACATGAATGTCCGTTATCAAATTCATGTTAAGTTGTGAATATTTTGTGCATGATGATTATTCAACCTAAGATTTAGTGTAAAACGAAATGTCAAATCTGGTAACTTTCAATGTCACCAACATACTTTTGCTCCAGCGACGAGATCAATCGTTTTCGCTACTATTTGAAAATAAAGGCGCTATACCACTGACAAACTGCAGGCCCCATATATTGGCAACAAGAGAATGCTATTGACTACTTGATTTTATGTTTACTTTGAATTCGAGACAGTATTAACGATTGTCAAGTGGGGTTTTTGTGACTGGGGACGTAGTCAGATGTAGCGATATTTCTATATCTTGCTAAAGTAAACACAGGTCACAAATTAATGAATCACTAAACAACAAGTTACAAGGATTACATAGGGTTTACAATAGTACACAAAGTATAAGGACGAACAAGTCCTCCTAAAACTAACATTACACATGAGTGGTCGGAACCACCCTGTACTAGCAACTATATCCTACAACTAAACGTCATTAGGAAACCCGCTAAGCAGTGCCCCTGGACACCAGCTTCTAGGCCCCTAATATAAAGTTCTACAAGTAAGCATCATTAGGGAATCAGGTAAGCAGTGTCCACGGACACCAGTTTCTAGAACCCTAATGCTAAGCGATAGGAGATCAGGTAATCAGTGCCCCTGGACACCAGCTTCTAGATCCCCTATAAATTAATAAGTAAAAAGAAATTCAAATTATGTTCAATTTATAAATTGACATTCACATCATTAGGTATCTTAAAAGTTTCAATTAAAATGTTAAAACAAATGATTATGTAGGTATTTTTAAACGTGTTTGTCAAAGATGTATGTTTATCTTAGAATATAAAACTTTACGAAGGAGCATAATCATCTACGACAGCTGCGTTCGGTTTTTCCAACTCTTTTTGCTCTGAAAGCTCCACCTCTATATTTACAATTATTAACAATGGATACTATGGAAACCATGCTGTTGGAGTAAATAGATCTGAAATACCGAACGCGGCTCACATACGACCGGGATGGGGGCTCAATATGGCGGAGTAGGTGTTTCCGGTTTTGTAACTAGATATTTCCATTGGCGGTTTTCCATGTCTCAAAATGCGCACATAGCCTCAATTTTAAAACATAGTATTTTGAAATTAATCTTAGAATATAAATTTTATATTTAATATTTTAAACAAATAGACCAGGAGCCAGCAAAAAAACACGTATGATAAGCCCAAAGTTGAATATTTGTGAGAGGTTAGCTATTGTTATGTATTGCAAGGAAGCGCAAGTATGGCTGTCCGTTTGAGTCGGAGTTGCGCTGCGCAATTTATTGAACGTGTCAAAAAAGCAATACTCTTAGGGAATGAGTACAAAGCTATTTCTTGTATTATATCCTACATTATATAGCCAAAGTATGGAGGGGATGAATGCCATACCGATGCGGTGTCTCAAACGGGCCGCCATACTGAATTAAACGTGTCATTTTTTATGCCCTCTTGGGTTATGAGCCCAAAGCTAATTTTTTGCACAATGATAGAAAATTTTGTTTTATCATCGATTATGACAATGCCATACTGTTTCGGTGTCTCTAAGTACCCGCCATACTGATTGAAAAATGTCAAATTTGACTAGGGCATGTATCATAGGCACAAGTATGGCGGTCCGTATTTATGACCCTAGTGGACCATTTGAAGAATAGTTGCAATGTCATACTGATTGAAGGTATTGAAAAGGGCGCCATACCGAAAAAAAACATTTTTTCTGAAATATTTGAAATATCATTAGTTAGCATTAGAAAATTATTCTATAGTCTCGACATAAATAAAGAAATGGAATAAATGTTTGATTTGCAAAATTTTAATACAATTGAAGAATAACTAGGGAAACCTCGTCAAGACATGACGGTCAAAAGCATTGAAAGATTTCCCTATATACAACATTCGATGTGTGATTACAATCCTTTGGATTTTCATGAGTGATTATTTAAATAAACGCAACCAAACATAACCAGTTGAAAATTCTAAGCCTAGCACTCCTCTCTCGCAGCTTACCCTCCTCTCTTCGGACATATATTCCTCTCTGGCTTGCCCCTCCCCGACGGTTTATTCTACATAAATACATACATACGGAAATTGTATCTTACGAAATGATAAGAATAAAATCAAAAATCCATCTTGTTTAAAACATTCTTGAAAACGTCTATTAGTACATATTTCAAAAACATGACATAAACATAGTGTTGGCAAATTTCCTGCCTTTTATACAAACAATATGAAACTACACTGAATAAGCAATTACCATCAGCTATTATTTGTATAATTCGTCTGTTCATAATTTTCAACTGTGCGGATTTTGTCTACGCTTATTAATGATGGAAGTGGACGGCTGCATCACCCTTTATATTTATAAGCGAAAAGTACTTACGAAACTCATCACCGTGGAAGGTGAGAGGGCTCCCCTAGTGAATGTTCGATTCGCCCATCTCAAATTAAACATTTTAGAGTTTTACAAATTGAAAATATAAACATTAAAAATATATAAAACTTAAGTAGTGTAGACTAATCTACACAGCGAAAGCTTTAATTTAAAAAAAGAAACGCGTAAATCGGCCTGGTGGATCTCTCAAACGAACTGGAACAAAAATAAGCCTTGTGTTTTAAATAAATACATAGAAGATAAATTTTATTAAAAGACATAAAATACAATATATTTAGTTAAAGATTATAGTTAGTTAAAGGTTATAGTTAATTATCATCCTCGTTAGATGATTTCTCATCGCTGTCTTCATCGGATGCTGCGTTGTAATCAAATTCATTTAAATCGGCAACTTCATTGAGATTGATATCGTCTTCCCCATCGTCTGAATCTTCGACCATGTCCTCGTCGGAGCTTAGAGTTTCTGTAATTGTAACGAAATTTAAAACTGCCGTAGCATCTTTTTCAGCAACCTCGCAATTTTCTGCCTCTGCATGTTCACTCTTCTCCGAAATTTGCAGTTGTTCATAAAGGTCTTTATGTTTTTTACCGATAGCGTTAAAAGAACGATAACACATCACATGGTAGCCAGTACGTTTACTAATTTCCTCTAGCAATTTGATTTCTTTGTCCTTTAAATTACACGTGTTCCGTATCATGAGAGACACTTTGCACTTTTCATATGTTTCTGAGTTAAACAAAACAATTTTGAAATGGCTGGATTTACAAATGAAACACACTGCTTCTTCATCATCACTACTTTTGCTCATAGTTATAGCATATACTTTTCACATAGGATGTCGAAAGAATAACTAAAACGTAATACGACCGATGCCGGCTCGCCGGCTACCCGATGACGCAGTTTCGTAATCTGCCGTCTGCCGTTCGCCCCATCTCGTCTGAACTCCCCAAATAGTGTGCGGCCATGTGCGCGCTTTATACTAAGTAACAGAAAACTTAACAGGGACAATATATAATTCAGTTATAAACGTAATTTATTGTAATAATTGTAATAGGACCTCGGCACTACAGTTTTTTTGAAATATTAATTTATATACAAAAGTTAGTATAATTACCAAAATGATAATTATGTACACACTTTTTTTAAACATTTTTCGAATTGACACATTCATTCCTCGCTTTTAGAGACATAATATCGGTATGGCACATACCAATTCGTGCTCCAAATATTAAAAATGTTTTAATGAAGTTAGTATGGCATTTGTACCATTTATACACCTAAGTTAAAACAATTTTACAACTTTAAAGGCATATATCTTATGTGGTCTCTAACATGAGATAATTGGTATGGCACGCATACACTCGTATTCTAAATATTAAAATGTATTGAAAAACATTTTTTCCACGTGTGGGCCTATAATACATGCCTTAGTCAAATTTGACATTTTTGAATCAGTATGGCGGGTACTTAGAGACACCGAATGGCATTGTCATAATCGATGATAAAACAAAATTTTCTATCATTGTGCAAAAAATTAGCTTTGGGCTCATAACCCAAGAGGGCATAAAAAATGACACGTTTAACTCAGTATGGCGGCCCGTTGGAGACACCGCATCGGTATAGCATTCATCCCCTCCATACTTTGGCTATAACGTGTGAGCAACGGAATTTTGATTCAGAGTTGGCCTTGAAAGAAAGAGATAGACATATCGGTCATGTGCAATTTTGAATCGTATGAATTAGTTTATTTAAACTGTCACTTTTTGAAAAGAGCTGTCAGATTAACAGTTTTTGAAAAAAAAAATTAAAAAAATCAGTTTTTAATAATGACATTCACATATATTTATTATCTATGATTCACATTTAATGAAGTACAAAAGAGAAATATGGTAGTAATTTATCTAATTAGCAACAAAATTGAAAAAATTAATAACACACCTTGTATCCTCCATAATGTTATCGATTCCGTTAAAAGGAGAGTTGCATTGTGTAGAGATGTAGGTGGGGGCCATATAACTCATCTTCTTTAATAAATTTTTAATTTAATTGTATTATTTAAAAATCTCTTGATTAAAGATTGTTGGGAGCTCCGAAATCAGAACCAAAATGCTAAAATGCATTTAAAGTACGTCTGTCAGTTAGTGACTGAGAGTAGTTCTCAATGATCTGTAGTAGTTCTAAATGATCTGTAGTAGTTCTACTACCTACTTAAAATTAATATCAGATGTAACCTAAAATTTCCAAGGCCTTCTCTGAATCAAAATTCCGTTGCTCACACCTTATAATGTACCATATAATAATAATAACTACTACAACCCATAGCCTAAACCAAGACCCCAGAAGCTATAAGCTTGTGCGGGAGGGAGGGGGCGATTATTATTATTATTATGTAGGCCCAATGTGCGGCTGCAGCCGACTTACAGATGGAACAGCGCAAATCCCACATTTGTGTCACAGCTAAAGAAAACTGCAGAAAACCTTAACCAGATCTGCCGGCGCCGGGAGTCGATCGCGGGCCGCTTGGGTGAAAGTCCGGCACGCCAGGCATTACACTACCAAGGCTGTATATAAAACAAGAAATAGCTTTATACTCATTCCCTAAGGGTATTGCTTTTTTTGACACGTTCAATAAATTGCGCAGCGCAACGCCGACGCAAACGGACCGTAATACTTGCGCTTCCTTGTAATACATAACAATAGCTAACTTCTCACAAATATTCAGCTTTGGGCTTACCATACGTGTTTTTTTTGCTGGCTCCCGGTCTAAAACGAATATACTTACTTATGAAATGTAATCCCCTTCTTCGTATTTGTAGAAATTTGAAAGAAAAGCAGATTTAGGTGGTGTCTAATGGGGGCCAGTGTGACGACATATCCGTCGCTTTTAAAGCTCATTTTGCGTCAGGTATACATTCTAAGATGTTTATTAATATTATTTCCAATATTGTGTTGTATATAAGGAAGTTTTGAATTTTATTTCAGGTATTTACTTACTGGAAATATATACAAAAGCCGACGGAAGCAAGCACGTGGTGGTCCACAAGAAAAGCATTATCTGCATTAAGGTCTTTGATGCATACATAATTATATCCAAAGTAAAGGTTATCTCACCCATTTCCACTATTGGCTTTTGAAATAGGCTCAAAAATGGCGCCTTTTAATTTGTCATGAATTTGTCAAATCAAATATTTACATAACATACAGAAAAGGTTACGAATATTTTAATTAAAACAAATCAATAATACTATGTATTAACTTATTAACAAATAATATTTAAAGGCATTCGAATTATCTTCTGTTTTTGAGTAATATTAACTACTACTACTGAATAAAACCACGAAAACATTAACACATTAAAAAATGATGGTCTAAAATTAAAATTATTAAAAGTTATATGAACAAAACAACAATAACAACTAAAGCGAATATTTTAACTTTGATACAACTAATTTATTAATGGTATCCCCCTCAAACAGTATTTGAGTTTCTCTTTTTTGTTATCCAAATATGGCAGAAAGCCATATAAAAGCCGTGGACGGAAATCTAACTTCTGTAAATGTCTGTACAGAATAATGGAGTATGATGCAAGTGGATGCTGCAACTATTTTTTAAGCTTTTGTAACCTTTCCAACCAGCTAGAAATTAAGAATATATTAAGTAGGTAATTGAAAATTATCCTGCAAATCGTATTTGTACTGCCATTTTCAAGATTTCCAGCTGCCACATCGGTATTTTTAAAACCTGAAGTGAATAGTGTCTTTGTTCCTTCTAGTATCTGCATGAGAATGTGCTGTAGTATTATCTTTTAAAGTATATCGAGGCTCTCTCTTTCAATCCTTCCACACTCTTCAATTATTTTAGGCTTTTCTTTAACATATCCAGTATTATTTGATGATTGTGTTTAGCAATTAGATGGCCTGTTTCCTTAATTGCCTTTAAAAGTTTTAATTTTTTTAAAATTAATTTCAACTACATTTATCTCTTCATTCAATCTTTTACGTTTCTTATTAACTGTAACTATATTAGAAACGTTAAATAACGTAGGAATTGCGTTTCATTTCAATATTTACCGTTCATCTTTTCTTCTTGTTTCAAATTGCGTTTCTTCAAAATGGAACTAGGGGAAATGTAAAACGGTAATAAAAGAGGGTGTAATCTACAGACTATCCTTTCTCTATGCTTAAATAATTTATATTATTTCTACATGTAATTTTATTAAGACTCAAACTTGCTTACTTTACATAATCTTGAGTATTGACTAATTCCCAATTCTGACTTCTACGCATATCTATAACAAATTTGTCTTATTTTCCTATCTTTCGGAAAAAGAAACGTGCACCATTCCGGGAATTGCTAGAACAGTTTGGTGCACTACAACCAGTAATTTTTTGGGGAATAGACTTCGGCATTTCACTTATGTCAGAAACTGACAGATCAAACTTGGGCTCAAATATGGCCATCTCAACTTTGATGAGATGACCTATGTATGTGTACTAGGTATACATACACATGAATGGACCTTGATCTGCATGCAAGATAATTTAATAAAACGTTGTTTAAAGATTACACATTCATAAGTGTATTTTATATTAATATTGTAACGTTCTTTTTAAATAACGTTATAAAATAATTTAACGTAATAAAATAATAACCAAAATGCTGTTTAAATCGTCTATTCATAAGAGAAATATTAATTTACATACACTTAATTAAAAACACTATAACTATAAACTATTTAACGAACTATTACTTAAATGCTAGATATTTACAAATTTATTTGAGGACTATTTATATAAAAACTATTTATGTATTACAACAATTATTAACTAATTATTCAGAGTACATTTCACTATGCCGGTCAAACATTGACAGCCCTCCTTCTACTCGCGATTCAATTTATATCTTTCATAAGTTCTAACCGATAATAACATAAGAACATAACCGATGAATCATACATGCAGCTGTTGATGAGTCACGTCGATAATTCGCGTCGATGAGTCATACACGCAGGTGTTGATGAGTCATACATGCAGGTGTTATTGATGAGTCATACAGTTGATGACTCGTACATCTAGAATGTTCGATGACGTCATATGTGGGTTTACTATTCGTTACAATATGATCGTTTTTATAGAACATAGTTGTCCATTATCAAATTAATGTTAAATTGTAAATATTTTTGTGCATTACTATTATTAAACCTAAGATTTATTGTAAACCGGGATGTCAAATTTGGTAACTTACAATGACGCCCTTCGTTCTGGTGTTTTTGCACCACGGCGAGAACAATCATTATCGCTACTGTTTGAAATAAAGGAGCTATAAGCTGTTACAGAGCTATAGCTGTTAGGGGGCTATAACTGTTAGTAGATAAAGTAACTCTAGCTGTTAGTAGAGTAACTACATCTAGTCACCTAGGCCGCGCTAGTCGATCAGAGTATCGCAAAACGCCGCCATATTGGGGCAAAGGAAGCACGAAATTGTTCATTATTTATATGTGGTATTGAGTTTAATCAAATCCACGTTTAGTTTAAAAGGTTTTTCTTATTCTGAAAGTTCAAACCTCTAATATGTCTTCTTCTTCTCCCTCGCCTCTAACCCTAAACGGGTGTTGGGTTGTGTTCAGCTGTTTCTTGAATCCATTTCCTCCATTTCTTCCGGTCCCTAGCATCTTCTCTCATTTCTTTTACTGTTTTTCCCCTAGATTGTCCAGTCTTGATAATTTGATTTAGCCATGTTGTTCTTGGTCTTCCCCTTTTTCTCTTTTTACATTGTTTAGCCTCCATCATTTTCTTGGGCAGTCTGTCTGGCTGCATTCGTATAAGATGGCCAAACCATTCCATCTGTTTATTCTCTATTTTCCTACATACTGGTTCCTGTTGTAGTTGGGCTCTGATATCTTCGTTTTTTATCCGATCAATTCTAGTTTTATTGACTATTTTCCTCAGCACCCTCATTTCCATTGCTGTTAGCTTGGATTTGTGTTTATGTTGGATAGTTCAGGTCTCAC
Source organism: Agrypnus murinus (assembly GCA_929113105.1). Lineage (NCBI taxonomy): Eukaryota > Metazoa > Arthropoda > Insecta > Coleoptera > Elateridae > Agrypnus > Agrypnus murinus. The sequence continues at coordinate 89,396,456 of OV816025.1, read as the reverse complement.
TGGAGTATAGTAATATAGGGTTCGTTATGGTATTATGTATCGTTAGTTTAATCTTCCTACTTATTTCTTTGTTTCCGAAAATGGTTTTGTTAAGCGCGTAATATGCTTTACTCTAATATGTATGTCAAATACGTAAAATGTGGTTTTAATTTGTCCATTATTAAAAATCACCATTGTCTGCCCCAATATGGCGGCGTTTTGCGGTACTCTGATCTAGAGTTCCTAAATGTGAACTAAGCTCTGTGTTACTTAGAGTTATGACACGCATGTCAAATTTTCCTAGTGACATTTCATATTTTGAAACTATTTATTAGAAGCTTGGTAATCATGAAAATAGGTTTAATAAATTAAACTGTCAGTATGACAATTATATAAATCTGAAATTCGGTACAATTAATACTTTATTAAAAGCTGTGGAAAAATTGATAACTACTATTTAAAAATTATCTACAAACAGTAAATAAATGATAATGTGCACATTAAAAATGTATACATGTATAAAAATAAACATGACAGCATATACTAAAATTTATCACTGACAGCTGCTGAATGTTGTCACTAAAGTAAAAAGAGAGAAAAAAGTATCTCTGTTTCAGACAGCTTAGTTTTGGACTAGAAAGAGATAGATTTTGACATCCGTGTCCTAACTCTAAAATAACACAGTTAAAGTTTTCATTTAGGAACTCTACTCTGATCGACCAGCGCGGCCTAGGTGACTAGATGTAGTGACTCTAGCTATTAGATCACTTGCCTGCGATATAGCGGAATTTAAAATAACTTGTAAGTTCGGAAGGTTCCAGAAGCGTTGTAATTCCTTGTATATCTCCGTAGGTCAACAAAATTTTAGTTTGTCAACTTACAAGGTTTTGCAGGTATACTGTCGATTTGCTACATTTTATTCACATGGTTTGATGAAAAGGAAAGCACAATATTGACTGAAACAATTCCAATCTAAAAGTTGATGATGATGAAAAAAAAAGTTGATGTTGAAAAGAAGAGATATAATTTAGAATTATTATTAAAACTAACTGACAATTTTATAATTAAAAAATAAATGTTTCAACATTTTTGTTTGGTATTTCATTTACATATTTAAGCAAAAAGATTATTTAATAAATTACGCTGAATGTGCTGTTCAGCAAGCAGATAATTTACATTTTCTTCAAAAATTGCTAGTATTCCTTTAAGCGGTTATTAGAGATTCCAGATTGCTTTCTACAAAGATTTTGAGGTTAGATTGATTAGTGTTATATGTCTCTCCTTTATTTTATTGCCTTATTCGTTTCTAATTCATTTAAAATTATTAGATGTAATACATACATTATTTTTCATTTTAACATACTCATTTATATTTATACAGACATAAATCATTAACCCCTTATAACTTTCGGTGTCGAGGTGCCGGACGCACCGAGCCGCAGATATGTGGGTGTGAGATGAGGCAGCCGAGCCATGTAGGTAAGTACACTGCGCTCGTGGTTTACCCATCTGAGTACTTTCCGGGGCAAACGCGACTTCACTCTGTTAAGCGATATAATCCACTATAACACCCTGCCGTATTGAATTATATTTATATTAAATATAAAAATTTTACATGTAAAATCTGTTTTACAATTGTAAAAATAAACACAATTTGGTTAACATCGACTAATATGCCGCCGTTAGTGAAAGGTTGAATATCCAACGGTAAACATTTCACTACCCGAGTAGCACACAATACTTCGTTAATATTTAAAAAATATAATATATGTTTTTAAATATTTAAAAGCTAAATAATAATAAAAAATATTTATAAAATATTGAAAATTAAATATATTGATATACATTTATACATATTAAATAAATATGTTATTTATGTGTAATTTTTAATATTTTGAAACGAATAACAAACAAATATTTTATTATTATTATGTTATAGATAAATATAAATATTATACAGTGTCTGCCATAAAGTTGGATCCATATGGGAAATTTTCTTAATATTCTGTTTGGGAAAGATTTTTGTGTGGCAATCACTTCTGCTTCCAAAAATATTTAAAATATGCATGTCAGAATATACAGGTGACATTAGATATCTGTCAAATACGCCATCGTTTTCGAAGATCGGCGAAAAAATGTTAAAATATGGAAAAATTTTATTAAGAAAAAATGTTTCTAATGATATTTTACGTTCATATACCGAGCTTGAACGAGATATTCAGACATAAGGAAAATCTTGTTAAGATTATTTTGAAGTCATTAAAAACACCTTAAAGAAGTGGAAAGGCAACAATTGCATACCATATTTTGCTAATCATATTGGATGATGTAGGTATTTTTGACGAATATTAAAATTATCAAAAAACAAAATGGACCTTTCTGGACTATTTTCCAATTTCCAAGAAAATAACGCATAATTTTATTAAGTTTTTAAGTTGTAGTTTCGTGTTAAGTTGTTTAAATTATGATTACAACAATTTTTGTATTATTCAAATGTGGCTCTTAATAAGAAAAGATTAATAAAATTATTAGTTATTTTCTTGGGAATTGGAAAATAATCCAGAACGTTCCATTTTTTTCTGGATAATCTTAATGTTTGTCAAAAATACCTATACCATCCAATATTATTAGTAAAATATGCTATGCAATTGTTGCCTTTCCACCCCTTTAAAGTGTTTTTAACAATTTCAAAATAATCAGTTACCAGAGTGTATCAAAAAATGTTAAAAAATAAAATTTTCCTTATGTTGGAATATCTCGTTCAAACTGGGGATATGAACGTAAAACATCATTAGAAACATTATTTCTTAATAAAATTAACAAATAAGGTAATTCTTCGCCGATTTTAAAAAACAATGGCGAATTTGACAGATACCTAATGCCACCTGTCAACTTCGACATGACATATTTCAAGTATTTTTAGAAGCGATAGTAATTCCCCACAAAGTTTTTTTTCAAGCAGAATATTAAAAAAATTTTCCATATGGATCTAACTTTATGGCAGACACTGTATATAAATATTATTAAAATAATATTAAAGAAACATTTTAAATAATATATTAGCTACATATGTAGGCAGATGTTGAAATGAATATTTATATAATATATATGTGCTACTGGGGTAGCGACTGCATAATGGTGGTTGTTTGATTACAGAATAGCTTTAGAGCCGATCTATTCACCTCCTTTTAAATTTATCTGGAAGTTAGTTGCTATAGTTACAATTGTTCCCACAATGGTATCCATGACAATTAACTAGCAGATAAAGTTACAAGGAGGTGAATAGATCGGCCCTTAGAGTGAGAAACCTTTTAAACTACGATAACCGCTTGCAAACGGGTCGCTCAAAGCTTACAGAATAGATCCCCCTAAAACGTACGGTGGGAAATCCAAACTGTCCTCAATCATTTTGGATCACCCTGTACATAAATCCACAGCATCATAGGTGCAGCACCAAAACAGCACACTTCCAATTTCATAAAAATATTCTTTTAAACATCTACAGGTGACATATAGCCCTACAGCAGTAAGATGATGCATTTCTTTACTGATTCATGCCAATTTCGCCAGCCACTTCATAAGTTTAGGTAAGATAAAAACCAATCTTCTCAATTAAAAAATTTGTATAAACTCATTTATTTACTAATATATCACAACAATCTTAATAGAATATATACATTATAAAAAAAATGTAACAAGCATAATAAATATCTTCAACTTAATAAAAAATTGCTCAATTCCACTAAATACTATTATTCTTAGAACACAAAAACTGAAGGCTATTAAGGTCCGTTCGCCGAGACCTGTCGCAAGACGTAAATATACTTAAAGTTAGCACTAAACAAACTATAAGCGACGCTATTGGTCGGCGCGCACGTAGTCTCATTAACGCTTAAACTACTTTACATAAATGCGGAAACACGTATAATGCAATCAGTTTCCAGTCCATATGACGCTGCAACCGCAACGGCGAGTTAAGCGCACACGGTACGCAAACGCGCATCGTCGTAAATGAAGCTTCAAGGGTCAGCTAACTTCAAGTTGTTTACGTCTTGCAACAGGTCTCGGCAAACGGACTTTAGTTTATTGCTTGGAAACAATTAAATATATAATTCTTTCAACCACATCATAAAGTATATTTTTTCCTTCCCTTATCTCAGGGGAAGAAAGTGATTATAGTTCATAGCAATGCGTCTTAGTTTATTTACGACCATATTCACCATTGTGTTACTTAACTAGCTGATAAGTAACAGGCTGTTATAATTTAACAGTCTGTTATTAAAATCTTATATTCACCATTACATTTCCAGTGACAGTTAACAAACAGTCTGTTATTAAAAAGTAACTAAATTATTGTTGGTAATACTTTCAAAAAACAATTGAACATTTTCAAAATTGCTTATACACAACAATCTTTCCACAATTACTCACTTCACAAAAACAGTTTTTGCCCAGGGTTTCTAGTATGAATTATACCTATCTTCTTGAAGGTTCGTTATTGGGATTTAGTAATGGTGTTAGTAAATATAATCTACAAGAATATCCACTGTCTTCAAGACGATAATATAAAGAAAAGTCGCTGTTTTTAAATCTTTATCTATTCTAAGCATTTTAATAAAATTTTAGCGAAGCAAGGTATGATACGAGTTTCTTTATACTGAATATTGTAGAAAGTGTAGGCTATGAAGCGTACAACTCTAAAATAGTAACTTACAATGTAACCTACTGGATAAGATCTTAAGCATATAAAATCTGATTCGTTGTTGATATGGGATGATATAGATTTTTGTAGCCTCCAAAATTTATTCCATTGTGTCTGGTAATCTTTCTACTGTGATTTTATTTAGTTTGGATGAATTTATAAATCATCAATTTCAAATAAATTTAATCTTAAGAACTTTCAGTTGCATTGAACTTCAGAAGACGAAAGCACATGTTGAAAATTTACTACTTGCCAATTACCAAATGCGAATATCAGTATTTAATGTATATATTTATCCAAATAACGTACTTTGTTCTGGTATTTAAATATGCGAGTTGTCATTGTGCATTTCGATTAGATACTTAACCTCAATATTCATTTTATTTAAATCCATTTGGCAGTTATCAGACTGTTATGGAGTTTAACTACTGGATTTTGCCCTGTTATTTTAACATGAATTTAAACAGACTGTTAGATAGTTGATTGAAATGGTGAATACGCTAACAGCCTGTTATTTATTTAATTAACAATGGTGAATATGGCCGTTAGAGTTATATTATACCTGCCAAAAAATAAAATTTAAATCTCCAATAAAATCTTTATGCATCTGGTAGCAGAGAAAAGCACATGTACAACTTGTTGAAAAATGTGTCTTTTCTCCCTTGCATGTACACTAGGGTAGTTGTTATTTGGGTCATGTTGGAATTTTGGTTTTGGCGGGTGTCCATTTGACAAATGGGTCCCCTGGGACAAATTGCAGAGAAAAATTGAAAAGAAGAAAGTTTCACTTTTTTTCCTTACAGTACAAATTTACCAAAAACTATGTTATCTTTGATATAGACAGCTTGTGTTAATGTACAGTTGCCATCATTCGCTAAGAAACGATGAAAAAAATCATAACCTCCGATTTTTCAGTTTTTTGTACAATGTAAATGTAAGTTTATTATATGGCATTCAATATTTAAGCTTATTTTGTCAGTGTTTTCAAAAATCAACATGGGAAGGTTAGTGGTCACATTGTTATAATCTCAAACTACACAAATAATATTATGAAACCTAAATCAATCACCAATAAATAAAGCATAAATACCAATTTCATCCATTCATATATATGATAGCATACGTAGGTTAGGTTTCATATAATTGCTGTCAAAAACATCAGCAACTGAGTCTATCATTCAGGGGATCAGTAACGTTCTATCCTTAACCCATTTAAAACCACTACTAAAAAAAAAACTACAAATTAATTTTTTTTGTGTTTTGATATTTTTATTAACATTAACTGAAACTGTTTAATACAAAAAAAAATTAAATAATATATTAGAATATAAAAAAATTTAACGTTGCGTAAACGCAACATTGGAAGGATACCACTTATGCCAATTCACAATGCCCACCGTGGATACTACGCTGACTGGTAGTTTTGAACACTTTGCCGACCGACGACACTAGCCGAACCTTCAAATAAATTTTGCTACTGGACACTTTCCCGGCCATAGACACTATGCCGAGCGAAAGCTGTGGACAGTTAGCTGACCGTGGAAAGTACGCCGAGCTCATCCTGTGGACACTTTGCCAACCGTGGACACTCTGCTGACCGCAAGCAGTGGACACTTTGCCGACCGTGGACACTACGACGGCCGCAAACGGTGGACACTTTGTCAACCGTGGACTCTATGCCGACCGCAAGCGGTGGACACTTTGCCGAACTTGGAGACGACGCCAACCCCTTAAATAATATCGCTGCACACCTCGCCGATCCTCGATAAGACCTTAAGAGCTGTCCATAGTTACAATTCTGATGTGAATACAAACATAAAGTTCCACTAAAGGTAAAGCTAAAACTAATTAACCTGTTGGTCAATTTTGATATGGTTTTTACAAATATTATCTTTGAGATGTTTTCTACAATATGACCTTAGGTTGTCCACGATTGGTAAAGTGTATACTGCTTGCGGCCAGCGTAGTGTTCACGGTTGGCAAAGTGTCTACTGCTTGCGGCCAGCATAGTGCCCACGGTCGGTCAAGTGTCCACCGCTTGCGGGTGACGTAGTGTCCACGGTCGAAAAAGTGTTCAATAGCAAAATTTATTTTAAGGGTCGGCAAAGTGTCGAAAACGGTCAGTCAGCGTAGTTACCACGGTCAACAAAGTGTCCGCGGTCAGGGTTGTGTCCGATCGGCGTAGTATCCAATACCCTTTTTCGAATATAAATTTGCTCCTTGTGCAAGTATTTACTTGCACAAGAAACAACACTGCAACCACAACAGATTGAAAGAGACTCGCCATTTAACACCAGAAATGCAGGAATTTTTAATAATGCAGGGTATGTACATTTGTATACCTTATCAAGCCTATGTTGCGTTTACGCAACGCTCTAATTTATAATCACGTATTTTCGAAAGTATATAAGTTTTTGACTTTTTATATCAACAGTAACATTTTTGATGTTTTCAGAGTTATTCTAGATAAAAATTAAAATTTTTATTTGTTAGAGTAATTTTTTTGACGACGTTTCGGTCACCCATGTAATAGTATTCAAAATTCAATAAATTCAGGCTGTAATTTTGATAAAATAAAAGCTGAATTTAAAGAGAAAAAAATATGCTACATTTAGTTTCACACTATAAAATCACACAGAAGTTATAAAAACAGATATAAATTAGATACAACATACTTAAAAAAAATTTCTTCTGGAGTGTTGCGTTAACGCAACATTGGGTGGAAATGGGTTAATTAAACAGCTAAACGACCCTGAATGGCATTTTTTCAATCAAATTGGCATAAAATAATTTGTTTTAGTAAAAAAAATAAATTAAAGTTTACCACTAATTGTTGTAAATAAGTTAATTTAGAGAACATTTCACTTAAATATAACGTCAACTTTAAGATAACACGCGAAACACTTAGCACAAAAATCTCACACGATAAACCCTTCTACCTGAAAAACATACTAACTGTGCTGCATAATTTGCAGCTATTTTAAAGCATACATTTCTGTAAAACCATATGATGACAGACGACACTTTTTTTAAAGAATTACCCTGATACTTTTCAAGTACCCTGGTATCTCGCTAGAGGACTTGTATTATCTTAGTATTTATTTGACCGACTCACTGACAAGTAAAGAAGCGCACTTTCAAATCACAACATTTATTTGTATAATATCAATATTCAATTCTGCATTTATTTCTACTTTTTAATTCTGCAGTTACTTTAATTTAATAATCTGTTTAGAAAAAATGACTACTATTCATAATTATTAGTACGAGAAAAAGGTCTTGTACCACCAGGATAACGCCCCATCCCACAAGTCGGCAATTGCAATGTATAAACTGAGATTCGAACTACGATTCCAGTTAATTGAATTTGCACCCTCTTATAAGTATATAACCCCCTATATAAGTAGTATAATAATTTTAAATAAAAAAAATTCATATACATCTTAAGATGTTACAAACATGCTGCCATTGTTTATTCTAGTAAAAAAAAGGCTTGGATTTAGTTTTTTATATAATACCATTACAACAGTAAGGTACACTAATAGATTACATTAATTGAGAGTTTTATTAAAAGTCATATCCGAACAGATTGCAGATATAAGCCAATGACAAAAGAGATTTTTGCTGCAGTGTGTAAGCGCTACATTATGGAAGCTATCGAAAACCCCTTTTTGCAAATCCCTTGGAACAATACTACAGATGAATGATGACTTGAAGATGTCAATCAACAAAAAGATCTTGGTGTCATCATTAGCAACAATATAAAATAGGAAAACATGTAAACGGAATTGTGAAATAAGCCAATTCTTTCATTTATTTAATTCAAAAAGCATTCAAGAATAAATCTCTGGACATGATTTTAAAATTATACAAGAGTTTCATCAGGCGAAAAGAATATGCACATACAATACGGAATCCTTATACTATGTAAAGGATAGACATTAGAGAAGATAGAAAGAAGTGTTACAAGAATTCCACCAGAACTATCACAATAATCATATGAAGAGAGAGAAGATTAAGAGGAGACATAATTGAAATGTACAAGATAGTTCAGGGATATTATTCTGGTAACTTAAGAAATATACAATTACAATCAAAGAGTACAGTTACGAGGACATTCAAAAAACTTGAAACTGCTAAGCTACTACAAAGAAACTTCATAGCAAACCGTGTGGTATACCCTTGGAGCTCTCTACAAGAAGACACTATATCAGCACCAAGTTTGAATTCTTTTAAAAACAAACTTGACCGAAAAAACATAATGACCCGTATTCGCATCTCGCTATTAAATTAACATGTTTAGTTACCATGGTAACCAATTCTAATCTTTTCCCACCTATTAAAATTAGATAAAGCTATCTCTATTCTTGTTGATTTTAAACGAAACTTTAGTTAGAGACACCTTTAATCAGGGCTCGTAATACGGCTCATAGATTCTAAACATTGACTATGGATTGTGACAAATTGTGCTATTACAACCAATAAGTCGAACAATTAAATTCTAAAAAAAATCTTTCAAACTAAAACATTTAAGATAAACACAAACTAAACAAATAGTTTTATCGGTTTCGATCACCTACTATATACATAATAATAACAATAAACGGTAATTTTGCAAACATGACCAGCCGTGTAAGTAGCATTTGTCTCTCAATGAAATCAAGGAGGCCATTAACATGAGCTGTCTATACATATACTGTGTGATCATTTAAATTTCATATCTAGTAACCCATGGAAATTTTAGTCATGTCTTTTATTAATCAGAAAATACCAAATGATTGTTGCCAGCCTCGGTGGATTACTGGTTTGCATGCTTGCTTTATAATCCAAGGATCGCAGGTTCGATCCCCGGCCGAGTTGGTAATTTTTCATAGCGGAGAAAAATTAAAAACATGCCTTCTTCTCGGATAGGAAGTAAAACTGTAGGTCCCGTGTCAATCCCTACTGGTGGTGGAATTCCCCCAGATTCGGCTAAATTCTAGTAGGGTCGGCCAAATGATCATAGCAATCGGTGCCATGAGGTACGAAGGATGCTCCGCCATCCGATTCCTCGCCCAAAAACAAACAAACAAACCAAATGATTGTTTACATTTATACTCTATACGCCTACTCTAATGTGAAATTTAAATGATCACACAGTATATCAAGGATAATATAGTGTTTGTTATGACTTAAAATATACTAAATCTCTGTAAACAATAAATAATTATATGATTGGTCAAACAAACAGAAATTGTCAACTTTCATAATATATAAAGTACTGATAATTCTTGCTACTAGGAATGCTCAAGAGATTTTAATTGCCCTTTTATGTTCCTGATTTCATTGATATAGTACTAGCAGATAGGTATTAGCTGTAGGCTCAGAAACAAAAATGATATTGACAGAAATTAAAGATACATTAACTCTGCAACAGGTCCAGTTTGACTGGGATCTGATGCAAATGAAAGCTTATGTAATGCTTAATAAGCTTAACGTTTGCCAATGTTTGGACTTCCGTGGCATTTTAAATTTTGTGGGCTTTTCTAGTAGCAATAAAATTATCCAAACAATAATCTAAAACTGAATCTTTTTAAAATTTTACCAAACAAAAAGATATGAACTTTAAATTCTTTGCAACTTTTATTAAATAAATTATTTTCTATGGGTGTTGGTAAAATTTTATTGCTTTTGAGATTTTTATGATGCTTAATTAGAAATGTTAGGTGTTTCTTTATGATTTTTATAATGCATGTACAGCCTGAATATGGAAATAAGCACATTTTTTATTTAGTCGATGTGCAGAAGATACAGCATGAAGAAACTACATATGTTAGGAACAAAAAACTTAAAGCTTAATCAAAACACAGAAATTTTTGATCTTAAAGTATGAGATAAATCATCATCTAATGTCAGCAAAACCATAAACGTAAAAAACATTCCGATAGCACTTAAAAAGTGCCATATGTCATGGAAATCATAGAACTGCAATACTTTACATTCTTGGTTAAACATTCTTGATTGCGCTGGAGTTAACTGTTGAAAAAAAATTCATTGAATTATTATGTAAATCAATTTACAAAAAACAATAAAAAGTATGTATTGAATTTATAGTTAGATAAATAAATAATAGTAAAGAATACTTACAGCCCAAGAAATTGACTTGTGATAGAAAAAGTACATAGCACAGCAGGCACATGTAAGCGAAAGCATTAAATATGCAAGTGCTTGAAGATTTATTCGCTCCTTATGAAGCAGCTAGAAGATTAAGATTTATCTTGGTGTTTTTTAAAAATACAATAATTTTAATTACCTTCATAACTATATAAAAAGTAAAATATAGCATTGTATTGGACATTAATACTGCCAGGAGATATGTGGCAAAGTCTCTTTCGTGATGATATATACCTGCTACTGCTAATGCCCAATTGCAAAGATTTCCTAATATAAGCAATATAAAACGACCTACAACCATTACAAAATTAACACTAGATTAGTTTCTATGAACCCAGAATCATTCATTTCATTTGAGCCTATTAATTTTACTATACTATGAATAATATATTTTGCATTTCAGAAATTGTTACTGTTTAACTTACGTACACCCTAAAAAAGTATGTACCTACAGCTGATTTTAAATGAATCTAGGACAAGTCTTGAGAGTAATTTTTCGCTTTTAATAATGTGTGAACCAGGCTTTAAATTATATTTTCATAATTACAAAAAATGTATTAAACTTCAACAAAAAGAAAAAGCAACATTTACACTATGGTATACTGATTGTCCTAGATTTATTTGAAATCAGCTGTACTTTAAAGTTTATAAAAGGAGTTCTTGCTCGTTGGCACACAAAATGGCTGATATGTTTACTATTCATGTCAATTCAATCACCATTACAATAAAATACAGTGGTACCTTGGTTTGCGAGCATAATTTGTTCCGAACATGTTCTCGTAATTAAAAGTACTCATAAATCAAAAATTCCCCACAAGAAATAATGGAAATTCAGATGATTCAGTCCACAACTATTTAGTATTCTTGTAAAAATGATAGAAAATACAGTATTGTTTCAGTGCAGTTAGTACCAAAAAGCAATCACTACATTTGAACAAAAAAAATTTAAAAATGCTTTACACACACACGTGGTTAAAATGCTATATTAAACAGTACACCTTTGTGCTGATCACATGATGCTTAGCGACAAAGCCTATAGGTACTACTCATTTTATAAAACTTCGCTCATTTATCAAATTAAGCTATATAAAATCATTTGTTTGTCTTGCAAAACACTCGCAATCCAAGGTTTTATTGTATATAGTCTTCAAAACACAAGGTTGCTTTTACGTTCTAAAAATGCTTATAACGGGTGGGGCAATAGTGTGGGGAAGTCCGATAGCTCCTAAACGGTAACAGCTAGAAAAATCGTTCTAATACGGATGTAAACAGTGGATAGAGGTGCATCTAAAGAAATTATTTTCAAATATACAGGGTGTTGCAGAAAATTATGGCATGCTTAAGGTAATTTTTTTTTAAATAGAATGCCCCAAATATTTTTGCATATTTAACACCTCTCTTGGCAGGTTTATTCATATCTAAAATCTTAGCGCCATCTAATGACCGGTTTAGAAGTTATAAATTTCTTTTCAAAAAAATTGAGTTTTACATTATCCCACTTAACAGTTTACCGCTTTCACGATCGCAACTGTGAAGACGAATTTAAGTAGGGGTTTTGTTGCAGGGGCTTGTAGGGTGCTCTTCTTTAAAAGAAAATGGACCCACCATGTACAGGGTGTTCAAAATTAATTTTTAATTTAGAGAACTTCAAAGCTAAAATTCACGTTTTTCAAATAAAACAAAAGAAAAAACTATAAGAAATGCTCCATATGTTGCCCATTTGCATAGACACCCATTTCAATGCGCCTTTGGAACGATCTTTGTACGTTTCTTAACATTGCCGGCGTGATACTTCTAAAAGCATGTATTATTCTATCCTTCATATTTTGGCTTGTGGTTGGTGTCTCTGTATAAACAATTTCTTTCACATATCCCCATAAAAAGAAATCCATTTTTGTAAGATCAGGAGATCTCGCAGGCCATTTAGTTCGTCCATTCCTTCCAATCCATTGATCTGGGTAGATATTATTTAGGTGGTCTCTTACTGCATGTAAATAATGCGGTGGAGCACCGTCTTCCTGAAGCCACATGCCATTTCGGATCCTTTGAGGAAGGTTCGCCAATAATTGTGGCAGATAGTTCTCCAAAAAATGAACATAAATAGCTCCAGTTAATGTACCATCAAAAAAATGTGGCCCTATTACATGTTCTCCAATAATTCCCCTCCAAACGTTTATGGACCATCTGTGCTGGTTATCAAGTTGTCTGAAAAAGTGGGGATTTTCTGTAGCATAATAATGGAAATTGTGCCTGTTAACAAATCCATTTTTATGAAACGTTGCCTCATCAGTGAACAAAACTTTGTTGAAGAATGTAGCATCGTCTTGCATTTTACCTACGGCCCAATTACAAAACTGTAAACCTTTTAGAAAATCGTCATCAGTTAATTCCTGGTGCATTTGAATGTGATATGCATGAAACTTATTTTTCTTTAAGATTCGACCAACAGAATGTCTACTTATTCCTACAGATGAACTCACTTCTCTCTGACTAACATGGGGATTCTCAATCGTTGCCAGCACAACAGATAACTCATTTTCTTCGTTCACAACATTGTTAATTCGTTCACTTTTTTCGTACTGTACATTGCCGGTCCTCACAAATCTATCGAGCAGGTTTTGAAAGCTGTGAACTTTAGGGAGCCTCCGTTCAGGATACCATTGGTGGTAAATTCTGCAGGCAAGCAAACAATTTCTTTCCAACTCGACCAAAACAAAAGTCACATCTACAAGTTCTTCAATACTAAAATTCATTTTGAAAAACTAAAACACCTACTAGAACTAAACACTGATGGTCGATAACTGCGAGAAATGTACGTTTTGCATAAGTGCACAACAATTGCTAGATGCTTTAATGTTTTGTTGAACAAAAACAGCCAACACACTTGACAACTAAATAAATAATTGTTTTTAATTGTGTACTTCTTGCAGTTTTTTCTCAATAAATCAAAAGTGGTTACAGATAGCTATACAAAAAATGTTCGTTATTTAATTCTGCATCACAAAGGTACAAAATATACAGGATGTTCCATTTGAAAAAGTTGTAAATTTTAGCTTTGAAGTTCTCTAAATTTAAAAATTAATTTTGAACACCCTGTACATGGTGGGTCCATTTTCTTTTAAAGAAGAGCACCCTACAAGCCCCTGCAACAAAACCCCTACTTAAATTCGTCTTCACAGTTGCGGTCTTGAAAGCGGTAAACTGTTAAGTGGGATAATGTAAAACTCAATTTTTTTGAAAAAATTTATAACTTCTAAATCGTTCATTAGATGGCGCTAAAATTTTAGATATGAATAAACCTGGGAAGAGAGGTGTTAAATATGCAAAAATAGTTGGGGCATTCTATTTAAAAAAAAATTACATTAAGCGTGCCACACTTTTCTGCAACAACCTGTATATTTGAAAATAATTTCTCTAGATGCGCCTCTATCCACTGTTTACATCCGTATTAGAACGATTTTTCTAGCTGTTACCGTTTAGGAGCTATCGGACTTCCCCACACTATTGCCCCACCCGGTATACTTAAATACTTTTACAGACATTTCAAGCTCTACTTCCTTATGAATAACTGTGTAATTCCATGAATTGAGTGAAATGAAATTATTGTGGATTCCTTTATATAATATTTATATTATACAACAAAAATGTATGGTAATCACTGTAGTATAATCACCTTTATATACTGGTTTTAATACATTAACAGAGCCTGCTCTAAAGTCATGTATAAAACTATGAAGCACTCTTCCAAAAACACCTCGATCTAGAATTAAATGGATTTGATTAGTTTAATATTGAGATACATTAAAGAATAATAAAAAGCAAAATCATTATATACTGTGTCCTTAAAGTATGAAACAAATTCAGTATCTGGAAAATGTTTGCTCGATTTTTTTTTTTTTTATTTATTTACTTTAATCAGCAATCAGAATACATATTCTATAAGCTAATAGTATGTTATAGTAGTAGGGTGGCATGATGAGATTTCGTCCATTGGCGAAATCACAAGTACTTCAGACTAAGTCCATTGGCCAGTGTCTTTTGAGTCTTCTGTTGTCTTCTCTAGTTAACAGCGGTTCAAGTAAGGGGTTGTTGTGTGTTTCAAGTCTTGAGTGATGAGTAGTACTTTTATGTTGGATGATGTCCTGTACAAAATTTATTTTGAGGTCAGTATGTAGTGTTGCATTGGTAACAAACCATGGTGCATTTGCAATTGATCTCAGGATTTTTGATTGGCATCTTTGGACTATATTGATATTAGATTTACTGGAGCATCCCCATAGTTCTATACCATAAGTCCAAATGGGGATAATAACCGTTTTATAGATTAGAATTTTGTTTTCTATAGCCAATTTTGATCTTCTTCCGATTAACCAGTGTAATTGTTTGGCTACTAAGTCTATTTGTTTTCTTTTCTTTAGGATGTGATTTTTCCAAGTTAATTTGCTGTCCATATTCATTCCTAGATATTTTACTTCGGTTGTTTTGGGTATTACTTCGTTATTAATGTATAGGTCAGGAGTTGGGGATTTACGAAGTGTGAAAGTAATGTGACTGGATTTATGTTCATTTATTTTGATTCTCCACTTTTCAAACCAGTTGTGTAGTGAGTTAAGATGTTCTTGTAGGTCTGAGACTGAGCTATCGGGGTTTTCGTTTATTGATAGTATGGCAGTGTCATCGGCAAATGTTCCAAGTGTTGTATTTCTGGGGGTTGGTATGTCCGATGTATAGATAACATACAACAGCGGACCGAGAACACTGCCCTGCGGTACACCTGCTCTTATTGGGTGGAAATCTGATTTATCATTGCCTACTTTTATTTGAAATTTCCGGTCACTGAGATATGATTTAAGTATACTAAAGTAGGATGGAATTGCTCGATTTAAATAAAATTTCAAACTTGGGATTACAAATTACAACAAACTCAAAATAACGTTGGCATTGTTGCCACATTTAAATGAGCAAGAATGAATTAAAGTCCTAATGATGATAGGGTTTGGAAATTATTTTTAGTCAAACAATCTGCATATTGCTCAATTCATTTGAGGGGTGCTTTTCAACGCTCTTGACCATTTAAAAAATTGTAGTTCGAATCAAATAGAAGAAAATGATAAAAGTGGGCAACAATGCCAGTACAATTGTGAAATTTTGTTTCAATCAAACACTGTTCTCTAAATAATGAATTTGTTCTATACTTTACGGACACAGTGTATATGAATCTCAATAAAACTTCATCTAAATTAGATATCATCTAATATATTCTTCTTAAAGTTCTGGTTTCTATTAAGAGATGAAGCACGGAAAAATTTGTTTCCTATCTTTTTCGAAACGATAGTAACTTATCCGGGTTACATTGCTGAAGATCTTCGTGACGATCTCTTAATAGAAACCATGGCTTTATATGCACTTTTTGATCAATTATCTTTATTATCTTACCTAACTTCCAATATCCAAAATAATAAATTTGAGCAGTTAATATGAAACAAACAATTATATGCAATATTGTAAATCCTATCCAAAAATATATACTGGCTTCTAATACACCAATCATTCCTAAAACATGAATAAGTACAGAACAAATTAAGCAATAAAGACACAAATTACCTAAAAGAATAGCAATAGCTAAAACACCAAATGTGGCATAAGCTGTGGCATTTATATCAGGATGTCTTGTTTGGTACAATTTGACCATACATAAAACTGCCATCACATACATAAAACTAGAATCTGCAATAAAAATAAATTAAAATAGTCCTTGAAAAATGTATATAGCATAATTGTGTTTCCTACATAGCATAATTCTATGTCAGATAATTATCAATCACAATTCATTGACACAATTCATCCAAAATGTAGGTAAATGCGGGAATTTCTAATGTATGTTACAAATTTAAACTTTTTTTTCTATCCTCTTAACTGAAAATGGGATTTATTCTGATTATCTTTTCTTTAAAATCTAAGAAGCTACTAAAAACACATCAGCAAACACATTTTTTAAGGGCCTGTTAATAGTGTTACATGACACAAGAATTTTCAAAATTCCTTTTTCATATTATATTTCTTGTCAAACATATTTACAATTTTACAGCATTCAATTGTAGGCGCTTTCATATTTTTATCAGAAATAGTACTTCTGAATTCTAAAATATTCAATTTGTTTCTCGTATAAGTTGCATAATTCATGTGAAGGTGTCCTTTAAGTTACTGGTAATCATAGCTACAATTCTTTTGTGAACTTATTACTTTGGCTTACAGGTCAATCCATATAAAATCGACCAAAATAGTCAAAACCGTTGCTCGACCTTTTTAGATTTTTTTGCTTTTTGCCTGAATATTCCCTTATACAGTGTGTAAATAAAGTATGGAATAAAATTCATATTTTTTATATTAGCACTATTTGGAAGAAAAGCTTGTACACAGCGATTTTTATTTTTTTCTGCGGATTTTATGGTCATCAATTTTAATTTTTTAGTTTACTACTATGGGGCCCATGACGTCATCGACTTTTTTTTAAATGGAACCCCCTTATTTTTTTGCTAGAAATGAAAAGTATATTTTTTTCTGAGTTCAGCAATATGTGGTATTTAAAATTAGTATTTTTTGAAATATGGATGACCAAATGTGATAACTTTCACGAAAATAATCATTCGACTTGAAAGATTAAGTATTATTTTCATGAAAAGTTGCACACTGTATTTGCAATGTAGTAAAATGCCATTATTTTATTTTTATCTGTTGTTTTGCGGCAGCACTCATTCGTTTACATCCTGTCATGTTTTCAGTAGAAATCAAGCTTCAGGAAAATAATAATAATAATTGCTACAACCCCTAACCTGGAAACCAGGCCCCAGAAGCTATGAAGCTTGTGCGGGATGGAACCAATTATTATTACGTAGGCCCAACATGCGGCTGCAGCAGACTTACAGATGGAACAGCATAAATCCCACATTTGTGTCACAGCTAAGGAAAAGCTGCAGAAAAACTTAACCAGATCTGCCGGTACCAGCAGTCGAACCTGGGCCGCTTGGGTGAAAGTCCAGCATGCTAGATAATACACTACCAAGGCTGCCTCCTTGGTAGTGTATCTCCACTTGCTTAATATTTGTTATCACTTTACTTGCTTCCTTAGCGTTACAACCCTTTGTGGATTTTAGCCTTTTGTACAATAATTCTTCTCCACTGTTTTCTGTCGCTGATCAACACTCTCCAGTTTTGAGTTATAATTGCTGCTATGTCTTTCTCGACTGAATCTCTCTACCTTTTGTGCAGTCTTACTCTTTCCCTGTCATAACCAGGAAATAATAATAGCTTTGGCCATTCTTTATGGTTTCATCCTTGAGAGATGTGTGAACCATCTTAGTTGATGTACCTTAGTACCACACACTGTCTGCTCCTTTTGTTAGCTTGTCTATTTCATGGTTGCATTTTCTCCAGTGCATTCCATCAGGTTGTAATACCCTCCATAAATTCTTCTTAATATTTTTCTTTCCATGCTCCTAAGTTGGTTTATAGTTAGGGCCCAGCTTTCACATCCATAAGTTATCACAGGTCTTATCATAGATCTGTCTTGAGTTTTGTGCTGTAGTTAAGGGCATTAGAGTTGATAAGGTTTTTGAACTGGAAGTAACTTCTGTTTCCCGCTTGAATTCTTCTTGTTATCTCATCAGTTTGGACGACATTCATTCTTTGATTTCCTCAAATCTGTATGAAACAATTTTTAGATCTTGCTGTTGGTAATTGCTTTTTTTAAAGCAAAATTGATTTAAAATTGAAGATATTTGGTTTTGTTTTCGTTTATCAACTAGTCTATGAATGTGGTTTTTAGGTCTTGTATGGTTCTGCTGGTAATTATTATGTTATCTGTATATGCGATTATTTGCACTGATTCGTATACTTTCCTTATTGGCACTATATTAAAAATTAATGTTGATAAGGCATCTCCCTGTTTTACCTCAGCATTTAATTTAAAGGGTTCTGTCATCCGAAGTACACTTGTTACTGGAGATTGTATTGTGTGTGTGTAACTTTGCTCCACAAAAATAATTAAATTAGACGGCAATAAACACCTAAAGCAAGCCATACATCTAGTTTTGAGGAATGTGAAAATGGTAGAAGAAAAAGATGTGACAACTAAACAGTTATTGGATGAAATTATCAAAAATCGTAGTGAAATTAGAAGTTATATAGATGCTTTAGAAGTTAGGCAACAAGTACAAATTGAAGAACTAAAAAGTAAAGTTGGAAAACTAGAGCAAGAGAACCAAGAGCTAAAGAAAGATATAGAAAATTTAAGAAAAGTTGAAAAGAAAAATAGTATTGTCATCTTTGGAATAGCTAAGAAAAGTGAATTATTAACCTGCAAGGGCGTATGTGAAGAAGTTAATAAATTATTAAATATTAATCTGCGCGAAGAAGAGGTTAACAATTTCTATTTTTTGGGAAACAACACGAATAGTCCACTAAAAATTGAATTTACTAGATTTCTCTCAAAAAAACTCGTGATTGAAAATAGAAAAAGATTGAAAGGGCAAAAAATCACTATTGTAGATGATTTAACACCTCAGCAAAGAAAGGAGCATCAATTACTTCGTAAGCATCAAATCTTTGCCAAAACCAAAGGGAACCATAGCTGTTATATAAAGAACGGCAAGCTATAAGTTGATGGAAATTATTATGGTTACGAAGATCTTTTAGAACAAACATTTGACGAAGAAGAGAAGGCAAACAGTGCTCCATCAACACCAAACCTCTTCCAAAATATAGAGGAAATCCCTTCCTTGAGTGAAGTGGAGTTAGCGCTAAGAAGTCAAATGATTCCAAAAAATGTGCCCAATGAGAAGTGAAAAATAGTAAATACTCGACTACAACAAAAACAGAGAAGTAATCCCTCGAGCAAGGAGTTAAAAAAATAAAAATAAATAAATAAATAAATTAAAAAAAAAAACGATAACTATAATTAATAGTAAATTTGAATTTGTAGTGATTTTATATTCACTTTCCTCATCTATTTATTATATCTTATTTTATTTGTCAGATTCTCTTAGTGGAATTTTCTTTTGCGGTAAGATGGATAAATTTGTAAGGGACTTCAAACCAACTCAAATTAGGGACAAATTAATAAGTAAAATTGAATTGAACAATATTATTGAGGAAAAGAGTTCTTGTTTTCAAATAATGCACAACAATATACGTAGTGCAAATAAAAATCTAGATGAATTTAAGATCTTTATTGACTGTTACATAGGTAAATTAGAGTGTATAATCCTTACAGAGACTTTCAAAATTTATAATACAAAATTATATAACATTCCTGGATACACGTTAATATACAGGGTGTTCCATAAATATACCGACAAACTTTTAGGGGTGGTAGGGGACAAAACAAACATTTATTGCTTTATAAACATATGTCCGAAAACGCTTTGTTTTGGAGATACAGGGTGTTGAAATTTGTACAAAAAAATGAAATTATAGTTTACAATACGTGTTCAAAATGTTGACTATTTGTTGGTTGGTTGGTTCGCTGTTCCCAAGGGACTAGGCTTAGGCATTTTTCTTGGTTTTCTTCGAGAGAAGAACGGCCTGGATGTTTGGCAGCACTCCGCCCTGGGCGATCATGACCCCGGAAAAGAGCTTGTTCAACTCCTCGTCGTTCCTGATGGCGAGCTGCAGATGATCCTGGTCTTTTTGTTGTCACGGGCGGCGTTCCCGGCCAACTCGAGAACTTCCGCGGCCAGGTACTCCATCACGGCAGCCAGGTAGACGGGCGCACCGGCACCGATGCGTTCGGTTGTATGATGAGGTTGCCGGCGATCAGAATGCTTCTGTGCATACAAGCGTGCAGCTTCTCTACCACAACAATTTGCTGCACCATAAGCAAGGTGCATATCGGCAAGTTCTTCAAATGAGTAATCCATTTTAAATAAAACTTTTAAATTAACAATCGACACAAGTTTTATCACAATAAAATACTTGACAGGACTACTCACAATGACAAATTAATTTATCACAATGACATGTCCATCGATAATTGTTATTAATGGTAACTGGATTTTAAGCATAAATTTACCTATTACATAACTATTTATTCTATGGTTCAACGTTTATTTCTCGAAAACGAAGCGTTTTCAGACATATGTTTATCAAGCAAAAAATGTTTGTTTTGATGTCTCCTACCACCCCTAAAAGTTTGTCGGTATATTTATGGAACACCCTGTATAATGATGGAATACTTAATAAAAATGACGGGATATTAGTATACATAAAAGAAAAGATTAGCTATAACTACAATGTAATATCTATAGGTGAAATAACAGCGATTCAAATTAAGTTATACTATTTAAATAAGGTCGTTGATATTTTAGCAATTTATAGATCACCTTCCTTGCTATCTGTGGATTTTATTCCGGAGTTAGATCGGTATCTGCAAAATTATTTATTTAAGGGGGGATATCAATTTAATAGTAGGAGATATAAATATCGATCTAATCAAAGATTCTAACATTAAAGACGAATATTTAAATATAATGGGCGAACATGGATTCTTGCTAAGTATTACTTCTACCCGTCTAAAAACTTGCTTAGACCATATTTTTATAAAAACATCAGTTATTTCTCTTGAATTGATTCATGCAGTTGTTATAGATTTCCTCATCACAGATCATAACCCGGTATTCCTGAAAGTAGAATTCCATGAAATTAATAAAAACGAAATTAGAAAAAACAGATATATAAAATATGTTGACTATAAAAAATTAAATTGGTTGTTACTTAAGGAAACCTGGCCAAATGTTTATAATGCGGTAGATACGGACCTAGCTACTAATAGTTTTGTTGATATATTAAAATATTACATACAGTGCTGTACCAAAACAATAAAAGTTAAGCGAAATAAGCTAAAAAGGAATCCATGGATAACAGAAGGATTAATAAAATCTAGCGAGGAAAGAAATAAGCTGTATAGAGTTAAAGAAAGACCCGGAAAATCAAAATTTAAAAATAAAATTTAATGATTATAATAAAAAATTTAAATTTCTTATTGAAAAAGCAAAAAACGATTATTATAAAAATAAAATCGAAGTAAATAATAATAATTGACTAAAACTGTGGCAAACAATAAAATAATTAGAAAGTAAGACCTGATAAAGAAATAAAATGCATTAAAAATAATACAAATGAAGAAATGGTATATAAACCAAAGGATATAGCTATTGTATTTATTGAATATTTCTCTACTGTTGGAGAAATATTAGCCGAAAACATTACAAAACCAAAGAAACAGTCTTCACAGACCAGTGTGCCAAATTCTATAGTCTTATTACCAACTACAGAAGATGAAATAAGAAAGGTAATTCTGGAGCTAAAAAATCATAAATCGCCTGGTTTAGATAAACTGACAGCAGAATGCTTAAAAGAAATTGTAAATAATATCATTTCTCCAATCACATATATTATAAATAAATGCTTAGATTCTGGATATTTCCCAAAAGCATTCAAAAAAGCTGTAGTTTTACCCATTTTCAAAGGAGGAAACCAATTAGAAGTTGGAAACTACAGGCCTATATCCCTGTTATCAAATTTATCTAAAATTTTTGAAAAAATTTTAAAGACAAGGATAAATAAATACTTAGAAAAATTTAATATTCTCTCAAATAAACAATTTGGATTTCGAGAAGTTAGATCAACGCAAGATGCTATTTTGTACTTAACTGGTAAAATAGCAAACGCTATTGATAAAAAAACTCCTGCATTATGCATCTTCATCGATCTAGCAAAAGCCTTCGACACAGTAAGCCATCCTGATTTACTTAGGACACTTGAAAACATCGTATTTAGAGGGAATGCTAGAGAACTTATGCGACATTATCTTTACGATAGACTACAATGTGTCGAAATGGCTGGTGAAGTCAGTGAGTTAAGAAACGTCAAATACGGTGTCCCTCAAAGAACGGTACTTGGCCCATTATTATTTAACATATATATAAATGAACTATTTAACTTACCTATCTGTGTCACTAACTTACCTATCTGTGTCACTAACTTACCTATATTGTCAGTTTCGCAGACGACACCGCCATATACTATGAAGACTCTTCTTGGGAGTACCTAAAACATAAAGTTGAATCTGATTTTCCTCAAATTTTAGACCTTTTCAGAAGCAAACTACTTACCATAAATGCTTCTAAAACCCATTTTATGCTATTCACAAGTTATGCCACAAACTTACCTGATTATAATAGTCTGACGTTTCGCTCAGACAGCTCAGTGATTGTGATATGTGCAACCACTAACATAAAGTATTTAGGTATTTATATAGATAGCCACCTTCAGTGGGATGCTCATACAAAGAGGTTAATAATAAAATTAAGATCCATAATTCCTAAATTTAAAATATTTAAAGATTTTTGTGACATAAAGCAACTCAAAATTATGTACTACGCATTAGTTCAGAGTCTCCTTTCATATGAGATTATCGCTTGGGGAGCTTTAACAAATAACCATATGCAGAAATTCATATTTATTCAAAAATGGATATTAAAAATAATCTTTAGCAAAAATTACAGATACTCCTCTGATTTACTGTTTTCAGAAGCTAAGATTCTAGATGTTAGACAGTTATATTATCAGGCGCTAATGAGATACCAATATAATAGTAGACGTGTATACCTTAATCACTCATTCCTACCAGACACGAAATAAACATGGATCTTTAGTTGTACCAAAGATCAATAAAACTGCTGGTCAGTGCTGTCATACCTTTCTTGGCCCTAGGCTGTATAATTTGCTACCACCGGAAAGAGATTGTTGAATTAATTTGGATTGTATAAATCAAAATTAAGAACATACATTCTCAGCAGCAGTAGACAAGAGCTACATCTACTAATAGATATAAAAAATAATTAATAAATTATTTATAATTTTACTTATTAAGATCATTACATAATATCTTTAATTGATTTTTTTATTTTATTTTATTTCATTTTAGCTATTGTAGATTTTAAATATTGTATTGTTACATTTCTATCGGTCTATGTAGTATCTATCAGTAACACCAGTAACAAATTTTTATAATTTACATTAAATGTTTGTCCAACCTTATACAAGGTGGATGCCACATGCGGATTTTTTTCCTTGTGGCTACGTATGTTTGTTCAGTTTTGTTTATATTATCTTTGTTATCATTATCTATATTTTGGAAATTTTTGTGAATAAACATTATTATTATTATCCCTTGTTGTACTAATACTAGTCCCTTTGTGTGTTGCAATGTCATAGTTGTTAGTTTTATTAATTTTCTTGAAATCTTCAGGCTTTTTCTTTCTATCTTATCTTATTTCTTTTAACTTTATTGACCACCTTTTGGAAATCAATAAAAAGATTATGTAATTCTATATTATGTTCAAAACATTTTTCAAAAGTCTGTCGCATTATAAATATATCATCTGTTGTAGATTAATTACTTCTAAAACCATTTTGGAGTCACCTATTTCAGCAACCATATATTTTGTTTCATATTGCACAACACACATGAGAACACTCTGTATGACACATTAAGCAACGTTATTCCACAATAGTTTTTACACAATTCTTTATCCCCTTTTTTGAATACTGGTATTATTAGGCTACTATTCCAGTTAACAAGCATTTTTTCTTATTCCCATATGTTTCTTATCAGCTCGTATAATTCTTGGTGTAACTTTGCACCTCCATTTTTTTATCAATCCACCTATTATTTCATCTTGTCTGGATGCTTTTTTATTCTTTATCTCGTTAATTACTTCTCTACCTTCATCATAAGTGGGACATTCTTCACTCTGATTTAGTACTTCAGTCTCCTCTTTTCCCTCTTTAAATTCTTTTAGCAGGGTACTAAAATGTTCTCTTTATCGTTTGAGTATCTTATTCTTATCCTCAGTTAACACTAGATCTTCATTTTTACAGCCTCTTGAAATTTTCAAAGTTTCACATTTGTCTCTTTTGAGATATAGTGTGTCCCAAATCTGAATGATGTCATACTTATGTGTCTAAAACAAAAAGAGACTTGATGCTAATCTTTCATTTTTTAGAACAAGTAGTACAGTAGAAACTCTTTAATCCGAACCTGTAAATGCAAGGCTAATTCGTATTAACGAGGAATTCGGATTACTGGATGTACGAATATATATATTGCTTTATGCCATGGTACTTTATTATAGAAACTTAGCTTATGTAATTTACTAATTTAATTTTTATTACAAACATTTTATTTTTAATTAAGAAAATCTTTTATAGCGACGTGCCCTTATTGCATGGTCTTAGTTTCAGTGTTTTTCTATTTCCGGTGCCTTTGTCTGCAGACGAGATATACGCTAGAGGATTTTAGTTTTGTTTTTCTTTATATCGCAGACTGTCGATTTACCAACACCATATTTTAAAGCAATCGAACATTTAATTGTTGAATAATTTCTCTGATAGTTTTAACAATGTCTGTTTCTGTTTTGACATTTTTTAATTGAATTTTGAACGTCACGAATACAAATTGTTATAACAAACTTGAAAGAAAAAGGTTTTAAGGTAGATGATGTCATTAAACAAACAATTGTGGCAAAACTGCAACGTCAAAACATTTAGGGCGTGTTTGTGATGGTATCATTACTATATTTATAGCTTATTTTTTACCTCTGTAGCTTTCAGGGGTTGTATTTCTCTTTATATTAATAACAAAAGCGGTAATCTTCATAGAATTTGTTTGCACCCGTCGGGTCGTAACAGTATCAGCCAAAAACTGCATCAGCAATCTGCTATAATCTTATTTATAATTAATATTCACCTTCCTCCAAGAACCTTCTCCTTCGGATTAAAGAGGTTTGTTCGGATTATAGCTTGTAAATATTGCTGTTCTGATTACTGCATGTTCGGAATACAGCGTGTTCGGATTATTGAGTTCCTACTGTATTAACATAGACATATAAAGCAGAAAATGTAAACATGAGTTCATCTTCCTTAATACTTAGCCTCGAGCTAAAATCTGCATTTATTCAAAAATCATAAGGTAACGGAACCCATTTCTGACATACCCCCAATAGCTGACATTTGTATATAAAAAATCAGAAAATAAGAAATATTTTAAAGTACCGACAACGCTGGAGGCGTTAAAAAGTCATTTGAACTACTCTTATGCTGTGGTTGGCATCGCTGTATTCTTGTCAGCAAACTGTCACAAATATCATTAAATTTTCTGTTGCGGTGTAAGTTCGGTCCGGTTTTCGCGAATTTCGTTAACATTGTTGTTAAGAACGACACAATTGTTTTTTAGTGCATTTTAGAAGAAATTCAACCGCAAGTAAAGGTAAGTTGGCTGTTTGTAGCTTAAATAGTCGTTTGGAACATAAATTCATGACATAGAAACTTCACGTGAATAAATTGTAGGTTAGAAGGGGGGTGTCAGCTAAGGGTTCCTAAATAATATGCAGTACCATTACCTGACAATGATGTCAGAAATTGGTGATAGCAAATTTTAAATAGAAAATCGCAACTCTCTGTCTAAATTAATTATTTTTTAATTTGAAACACTGGAATAGTTTCAGTTTGTTGAATTTAGCGACTGTTCCAATAGCTGACACCCCTGTCAGGTATTAGGTTTAACACTGTCAGATATTGGTTGGCATGGCAAACAAAAAATTGCTGTGACAGTCATGTAGTATGGTAGTAGTGGTTAACAATCCTGATGTTCAGGTATCTATCACCAGTGACATTGTGTATTTTTCCAGGGTTATAATGCCGAACAACAAAACTGTAAGATATTCTCAAGAAAATCTTCGTAATGCTTTACAAGAAGTTG
Source organism: Agrypnus murinus (assembly GCA_929113105.1). Classification (NCBI taxonomy): domain Eukaryota; kingdom Metazoa; phylum Arthropoda; class Insecta; order Coleoptera; family Elateridae; genus Agrypnus; species Agrypnus murinus. Next base: position 89,369,802 of record OV816025.1, on the reverse strand, counting down.
ATAGAGGAATGCCAATCGCTACTGCAAGTAAGCAATATGGAATTCCTAGGACAACACTTGCATACAATAAATCTGGAAAATATCCACGAGATTGTAGAAAAGGTCCACCCACAAATCTAACCCCTGTTGAAGAAGAATCACTCGTAAACTGGCTTTCCATATTGCAGATCGAGGTTTTCCAGCAACTAAATTGCAACTTATTGATTCTGTTGAAATGATATTTAAACAAAATAGAAGAGAAAATAATTTTGCTAATGGAAGGCGTGGAAAAAAATGGTTTGCCTCATTCATAAAGCGACACCCCGAAATCAGCAACCGAGCTTCCCAAAATTTATCTTCTGGATGGGTTGCTGTCAACGAAGGAAAGATTCGTAATTGGTTTAAGGAAATAAGAGCCTACTTTGAGGAAAACAATTATATGGCCATTTTAGGAGACCCAACAAGAATTTTTAATGCAGACGAGTCAGCATTTTTTCTGACTCCTCAAGGAAGTAAGATCTTGGTAAAAAAGGGGTCATTGACGGTGTATAATTTCACTGCCAATAATGATAAAGAATGTATGACAGCCCTATTGAATGCCAATGCAGCCGGCATGGTAGCCCCTCCAATGGTAATTTACCAATACGAACGAATCCCTCCACATGTAACCAATAAAATGCCTTCAGAATGGGCAATTGGTAAAAGTGAAAGTGGCTGGATGACTGGCCAGACGTTCTGCGAATATATAGCTAATGTCTTCCTGCCCTGGCTAAAAGTAAATGACATTATTTTCTTTCTGACAACGATATTGAGCCAGAACAGGAAAATATTCAAATCGAGATGCCAATGACAAAAGAAATGCAAACAATGAGCTCACCCAAATTATACATAACGGAAGATGAACCACAATCATCTACATCAAGTATTAACGCAAATGAAGTTGAGCCTTTATTAAATGGTAGTCCGCTGAAAGATGTGCCCACTCCATTTAAATAATGCCTCTTTTGGCCCAAGTCAGATACAAATCAAAGAAAAAGAAAATCAAAAGAGAAATTGCCCGCAGTAGCAACTGGAACCAAATGGAAAGAATATCATATAAAAAGGAAAAAATAAAACAAGAAAATGAAAAGGCAAAAGCAGAACGAAAATTAAAGAGGGAAGAGAAACGAAAACCATCAATCGAAAAAATAAAACAAGTAAAAAGAAAAGTCATGTCATCATCGTCATCAGATTCGAGCCAAGAAGTGATTTTAGAATCCGAGGAGGAGCTTTACTATGATATGTCCGAACGTCCAAATACAGTTGAGCGAAGCTTGCTTGCCGTTCATATAATACAATAACTATGTTATTGTATTATATGAACATGACTATTTTCCTGGGATTATTAAGAGAATTGATAAGACTAGTGCTTATGTGACTTTAATGCAAAAATGTCTAGCGAGCACCTGGAAATGGCGTAATAAAGAGGACAGTTTATGGTATAAATTTAAAGACATTGTGGAAATAATTGAAGAACCTATTAAGGCCAATGAGAGAGGAGCATTTCGTGTGCCAGAGTTTTGTAAAATATGCTGATTACCTTTAATTTGTAACTTTATATAACTGAATAAATATTTTTTGTATTTTTGCTAAAGATGTCAGTTATTGGTTTCTCTATTGGGTATATTTAAAAATAAGTATGTCAGTTATTGGGGCCTATGCAGAATATTTTGTTATATTTTTTTATATAAAAAACAATAATTCTTGGACAAAAATTCTATGATGTATGGTTGCAGTAAACCTTTAACAAACTGGTAAACAAAAAGTTTTAGATTTTTCTTAAAAGTAAAGTAGCTGTTGCCAAAACAATAATTTTCTTCTCTTAAAGTATCAGCTATTGGATCCTTTACCTTAGTTCATCTTTGGAAGCAGATTTTGGGCATTTCCGTTATAGGTAAGTAAACATAATTATTCTCCCAGTACAGAACAGCTTTTATAGAGTAATGTACTTTTTTTATTTCTGTGTGATAGTGCAAATACTAACCAAATTATGATACTTTTCCTAAAGCTTAATTTTTAAGGAAAATAGGGTATGATGTAAACAGATGAGTGCTGCCACAAAACAAAACCAGATAAAAACTAAATAATGGCATTTTTCAACATTGCAAATATAAGGAAATATTCAGAAAAAAAAACACAAAAAATCGAAGATTTCTGTTGACAAAAGTCAACAAGCATTGGTTGAAGTCGTATGGATTGAACCTTACCAAATGTTTATTTGAATGATACTTTGTTTCTAATAAATATCACATGTTGTTGATGTTTTCGAGAATAATAATAAAGAAAACAGCGCAAGTATTAGATAGTGTAAATATCGAATCGGAACAAATGGAGAACTGTGGTGGAAAACAAGGCCTGTAGTGCTGAATTATTATTACAGCGGTCGTAGCAAGAGTTAATTGAAAAAAATATGTAAATAGTGACTAAATTTTCTTAAAATATGTACTTTTTAGCGACTTCTTTTTTTAAATATGTACCAAATATGTATGTAGTTTATAAAAAAAAGTATATTATTCAACAAGCATATAATGATGGCTATTAATCTAGGGCGAAGTTTATGAGAAGTTTAAGTTTATTAGAATCGGCCGAGCGAATACTCGCCATTATATGCGAGTCGAATACTATACTTTGTCCACAACTGTTCCATTCAATTTTAATTCGATTTTTTTATTCCATATATGTTTACGAACTGTTTAAACGCCTTTGTAGCTCAGTGGGTTAGCAATCGAGTTTGTGACGCAGAAGACTTGAGTTCAAATCCCGTGGTTACGAAGATGATGCATTTTTGTGTTCACGGTTGAAGTTTATCAGGCAATATAATATACCCTTCTCAATAGTACATTCTAAATTGCTAATAGCGCGCTACGCTAAACAATAATGGTTCTTATTATCTGCACGACAAGGCGCAATTTGCATTTATTTTCTTACTAAGTTTCGTCCAAAATGGCTTGCGTTTTACAATCGCGGTTGTAAAATAGTGGAATTTAAAACTTGCTAACAAAATATGTACTTTTAGTGACTAAATGCTAAAAATATGTACTTTTATGTAAAATAGTGACCGAATACGACCGCTGTTATTATAATATTTTTATAAATATGGGATATATTTAATGGAGTTGAAAAATTAAGAATTTATGTTACATTATTTGTAATCAAGTCGCATGCATAATACATTGTAATATAACACAGGGTGTATTAACAGATTTGTTACATATGCGAATAGCGTGTAAAAACTTTACGTAATAATTTTGCAAATATTGACTCCTCCAATTATTTTAAAGGAAAATTCACTATAGCAAAGTTTAGTATTCTGTGTTAAATAGTTTATAAGATATAAGTGATTTTCTGGTATAGGAAATTAACATTGTAAATCAGAAATTTGCTAATAGCCATTACCACATCAGAATGTTACGATTGCTACCGGTTTGGAAGAAATAGATTTCCAATAGATAGATGCTCCAAAGAATTTATTTCTATAAAATCTTATTAGCCATGACAACAGGGTTGTCAAATTATTCTAAAGAATTGCTGCCAGATTTGTCATTTAAGCTATTCAATTATTAACTTTATGGATTGATTAAAACTTGGTAGAATAAGCGTGTAAAATTCCATCCCCTTCCAAAATTTTGGTATTAGCTATCCAGCTCAATTTTGTTACCTATTGTTTTTTAATTTCTTTTCTATTTAGTATGAAAATACTGTATAAAATCAAACTAGTTATATAATTTAGTTACATTTTTCTTTTCTTTTATATTCAATTTTTTTATTATTGATTATTATAATTATGTATTTATTTAAGAAATTTCCTATTGTAGGTTCATGACTGACTCATAAGGAAATAAACTATTATTATTATTATTTTGTTTTAATAGGAAAATAGTCTTACAACACTACACTGCATGCATAATCTTAGAATAAAGATTTCATAGAAGCGGTAAATAAAATTGACATTTGATAACCAGTTTGAAGATAGCAATAAGATGACAATTCAAATTGAGCACTGATTAGTATGGGTAAGGATTAGTGGGTTAATCTCACGTGCCTATTGTCTAATATTTTGTACACCTATTAAAGTTAAACATACATATATGGTATTATACAGCATTAATGGTATCCACACATGGTATGTGATGTTCCATGTGAATAAAATGTACCAAATGCTTTTATTACTATTAATAAAACATAACATATGATTTTTAATTAATAAGAATATCGTAAAAGCTTTTACTACATTTTATTCACATAACCTAATGTTTTAATAAAATTTTGATAGAGCATACATCAATCTCTTGGACACTCCAATTGTCTGGACTTGTGGATCCTTCATATAGAAGGAGCATTTTCTATTTCTGTTAGAAATATATAAAGCTGAAACTAGAAAGATTCTGTGCTGATTGAGTTGACAACAGCTGAACCTAGATATGGTTATTTTTAACCATTCTTTAAGGGTTGGATTTTGTAGAAAAGGAAACACCTCTAGTAAAGAACAACAAAAAACTGGTCGACAAGTGTTGCCCTCTATTTTTGACTGTATAAAATTAACAGTTAAGAAAAAAAAAGCGGCTAGCTATTATGAGAAATGAGAAATACTGGTTTGATAACGAGCTTCCGGTTGATGCTAAAATCATTTGCAGCCACCGGCAAGCTTTAGGATTTTATTCTGGGTTTGAGGGTAAAAAAAGGTTTCCAGGTAAAAGAGCGTTTATTATATGGATAAATAGAAGATTTTTAACATTTTTTTCTGCACTTATCACAAACAATTCGTTTAGGCGCAGTTTGTAGCATTTTAATTAAATAAATCACAATTTATATAATTTATTTATACAGAGTGAAATATTGCTTCACGCACAATACGGTTTTACGTGCATTTTTTTCAAACCTTAATATTATCTACCCTAGTTATTTTACAATAAAGATATTCCAGAGTACTGCAAAAAAGTAATTAGGAATCGAATGATACCCCTGGTTACGGATGGCCTGTGATTGGAACCGGAAAAACTAAAGGAAATAGAATATATGCGTCTTCTAGGCATCGGTTTGGCTCGATAGTTTTTCGTTAGTTTTCCCAGTTACGATCAAAGTCAATCCATAATCAAGGGCATCAGTCGATCCTTAATACTTTTCTTTACAGCACTTCGAAATATCTTTACTGTAAAATAATTAAATTACGTACAGCTACATACATATATATGTTTCCTGAACTTTTAAAGTTTTGCTACTTTATAACATGAATGCTCTTTTCAGTAGCCTGGCATGGTTTATATTAATTAATTTTTTACATACAGTTATTAGTACAAGCACTCGCAATGAAATACCCATGGAATACCATACGAGAATACTTGACTAAAGGAAGGTTTAGTTTAGAGAGCGGGGTCCGGGGGTTGTTTTCAAGTCTGCACAGTAATATAGGTACTTTGTAATATACATTTGGCACGTGTTGACCATACGTTTGTTTAAAATCACAATAAGCCTGACATAAAACTAATTTCATATTCACGTATTGCTCCAAAAACGTCGAGTTGAAGTAATTATAAGAGTTATTATGGATATTATTATAATTATTGGTATGCACCATTTAGTCTAGGTTAACGTTCACGTCATAGATATAAAAGTAGTGACGTAAGAGTACAACCAACTGTGCAAATAATAACTTTCAAAACTGAATTTTATGAAGAAAGATTATTTGCTTTATCGAAAATAATAAAATTTAATTTTCATATATTTAGCAATACATTTATTTATAGAATAAATACAAATAGGTTTTTAAACCAAAACGTAATTTGTTATTGTGTGTTACTCTCACGAAATTGTGGAGGTTAAATGTCTACATAAAGTATATAAATTAGGTATATCACTTGAACAGGCTGTAAAATAAAAAATGGTTGATTGCTTGATTTATCTCAATAATGAAATACGTTTGAACCAAAACCACAACTATTTTTATCAGGTATATTGTATATATGCTAATATAATTTAATAATCATATTCCTATTTCTTATTAGGTGCAGGGTCAGCTTAATATTACTAATAAAAATAAATGCTACTTTGTGGTTTATTTAGGGGACAAAAATGACCTCTTTATTGAAGAAATCTATCGAGATGGCAATTTCTGGAAAGAAGAAATGCTTCCAAAATTAACACAATTTTATAAACATTGTTTAGCTCCAGAAATAATTCTGAACAGAAGAAAAATTTAAAATGTAGAGATCCTCCTTATATATTAGATGCCCAAGACAAAAAGAAAGAAAAAGACACAAAAACAAACTAAGTAAGACGTAGATAGTGGCAGCTCGTGGCTGTCTAGGAAGTTGAAGCTCGGGAAAAAAGCGCTCCTAGATACAGATTTAATTTTACTTTGCAGGCCGTTTATCCGGTTATCGCATCCGGTTATAACGGTAAAGTTTGTGTGATTGTCGGGACCGACTGCTTAACGTGCCTATCCGACAGCACGGCGAAGTGCACTGAGGCTTTGCATATCGACGACAAAAATCTTTACCAATCTTTAATTTTCTCATAATACTTTTGAAGAAGTCTGACTTTATTTCAACAACATCAATTGATGAAAACTCAGTAGCATTACAGAACTCATGAGCACTGGACCCATTATTATTTTAATACTAGCATAACTCCCGTTGAAAAATCAACGGACCTGTCTCTATCAATGCAGTAAGAAAAGAGATCCATTTACAAAAATCGAGCTATTGGTAAGTGGTAACGCCGCGTCGTCGCGGGCAATCTGCGAGCGTACCACCGTAGGTGCACGCGCACTCAAACAATTACAATAAACTTATATCTCCGTAAAAACGTTGAATATCGAGAATTACTGATTAGATTTTAATACCGTTTTCACCATTCGATATGCTTGTTTCTTGGAGAATGTTTAGTTAAATAAAGATTGGTCAAAAGGTCTTTGAAGAGTCATATAATAAACAAAATGTAAAATTTGAAGACTGTTGCTTACGTCATTTAAGAGATATATATCCATAATGATTTTTGAAGAAATGCTCCCTCCCTGCAACCCCCTTCGGTTTTTAGGATTAAAAATATACTCGTGCACCCCTTTGGGATAAGGCTCATCTGCCTATAAAATTACAGCTTACTAAGTCTCCTAGTTTTCGAGATATTTTTCGGTAGACATCGGAACTGGTTATTGTTGTATGTTTGATAATTATTTATAAGTTATAACTTTATAAGTTTTAAACGTATAACAGCTTACGTATTTGCAAACTAAATGTATATCCTATAACTTGAAGTGACCGCGCTTATGAAATATGAGCTTAATCAAGGGTTTATAAAAACTGATTTAAATACATAGCTTCAGAAAAAAGTACCGTGAGTTCTTTTGAGTCGCTATGCTTTTTTACACCTCTGGAAAAAATTTTAAATCATTTCAAAAATCCTATTTTGTAATTTGTCATTGATTTTTGGCATCGGACGTTGCTCTATAGTTTGTCGCTGTTCTACTTCATTACGCCTTGAAAAAGGTGTTTCTAATAAACACATCAAGCAGATTAAAACCTTATAAAAGCTTCTGTTTAGCTAATCATACATAGCACTCGTTCAAGTATGCTTTGAAAAATAAAATAAAATAGATTAATTGATTGATTAAAATATTTAGATTTTATTTGGCTTCGTTTAGGTGAGGCTCAGCCTAATCTGCCTCACCCGGCGAGTCGTGTCTGGCTATTAGATAGATGAATTTAAAAATAATATATTGCTAACTTTTGTTCAGTTATCTTAGTTGTGTTTAATTTTACTTTTACTGTATTGGCGACATTTGAACATTTTTATTTTTAAAACTCGTGTTTATTGTATAGAATTCCTGTAAAAAGCAATAAAATAATCTGTTGTGACCTTTCCAGATGTGCATTTATTTAACATTTTTGTTGGAATCTTAAAAATGTGCAGTTTTCAGTATTGTTCTTAGATTTTTTTTTATTCTAAAATTTATTTTTTGCACAACACTCTCTTTAACTTGGAAGATGTGTGCGTTACTTATTAATACTCTATTACATTTATAAAATTGATAATGACACTTAAAATATTCTTACATATTACCTATTAGCTCACTAATTCTTTTTGTGATAGGTATTGTGATAAATTGTGATATTGGTGTATTTAATAACGTTATTATTACTAGGTATTGCTTATTCATTCTTGACACAACCGAAATATGTATCTATATATATATAAAAGGGAAAGATTGTATATATGTATGCGATTTTCTCTGCAACCACTGGACCGATTTGGATGAAATTGGTATCATTGGAAAGGTCTTGGCCCAGAATAGAAAATAAGACCAAATTGGACTCTGTCGGCCATCGTGGTCTCGATTTATACCAACAGCAACTTAAATAGATAACAATAGATGGCGTTCTGTTCATCTCTTGCACTTAATGTTAATGTGTGCGACTATTGAAATCATTTCCAAATTTAATTAAAAGCACAGCAAAGCGCGCCGGGTATTTGCTAGTAATTTATAATAGTGATAAATAAATGAAATGAAAAGTAGAATTGGTAATCTTTTTCTGTTCAAATGCCTAATTATTATTCTTGTTTTGTATTATTATTTCTGTTGAATTTCTGCTCTACCCACCCACAATCATATGAGCGGGTAAGTGCATTCTGCATCGAATGATTCATTTTTGCACGTAAATTTATTAGAGGCGATGATTCTAAATTTCAAAACTTGTATCGGTGCCAATCTGTAATGATTGCAGCGGTATCTATACAATTATAGCTGGACTTTTAAACTGGAGTTTTGAATTTTGTAGCAAAGAAAACAACGGAATCGGGTTTGAGTCCTTGATAATAATGGCCGTGTTTACATTTCTTACATAGTTTTAGAAATTCGACTTCAGTCGATGAACAATTAACGTACCGCGACTGTATACCCCTTTTTAATGATTAATATTTTATTTAAACATAAATGTACATTATTAAAAAATATCTCATAGCAACCCGGAAAGTCTGTAGATTTTGGTTTAGCTTTTATCTTTTTTCTAATTGCAACCATTCCAGAACTGGAATCGAATATATAGAGGTTGTTTTCCATATAAGTTACACATACAAAATCCCACCCTTAATATCGATTGTGCCATGTTAATTGAACTAATGTATTTTGTTTAAATATTTAATTTTAGTTTAGGACTTAATCAAAATTTCACTTTCAATGCTTTATTCCTAATCATCTGCGATCAAATTAAATTTACATTGATAAGTGTATTTTCAGGTTTCAATGAAATGTGATTGGTAAATTTTCTTAAAACTAATTAAAACACACCAAACTGAAAATTAGAATGATTTGGACATATGTGGTAACTTCCTGATAAAATTCCTTCCATTATAAGTGCAACTCCCATTGCGTAAAATAAACCATAATGTTGAGGAATTCCAAAATGCTAAAAACATAATCTTTGTAAAACAACAAAATGCAAACGTATAATTATAATTTACCCTTTCAAATGTAGCATCATTATGTAACCTCTCTCTTTTATAAACTATAATGACAAACAACAATCCAAATGTGACGTAACCAATATTCGAGAATAAATGATTAAAATCACTAATAAATCCTAATGGATGTGCACACAAGAAGTTATAATAACACAAATCTTGGTTTCCAGTATCGTTTAGAACCTATTGGCATGCACAATATTTGTTTAATAGGGTTGTCAGTAGTTATTACCAAAAAATACTTACATTTTGATATGTAATTACAAGTTGTACTACAGGTAGACCATAAAATAATGCAACAGTAAGAACGTGATATAAATAAAAATACGACTTCTTTTTTAAGATACGTGGATCTTTTCTAGCTAAATCACTTAAATATAGCACAGGTTTGCCTAAAATTATTTCCCGATCATAATCTGCTTCTGCTATAGTATCATATTCTGTTTCATCCATAGAAGAGTTATCCATAAATTCAGCTGCTACAATTTTTATTAAAACAATTGAAATTAATTATAATTGAAATAAAAGTACACTTACCTGTTGCAGTACTAGGAGTCGTGACATCTTGTATCGTTTGTGTATCATTTTCATCAACATACTCCATTGCACGAGGTTTGCAGTGCTTCCTAGCTGAACACCAAAGAAATGTTCCAATTAAAATAAAATATGAAAACAAAACACAAATTATGGTGACTATAACTGCTATAATGTAGTCATTATAAGATATACTAGGTTTTACAATAAAATGTATGGTCTTGGTTCTATCAGTTGTTAGCATTTTGGTTGTACCCATGCAGTCACTATCATCACCCTTTACTACAAAGACAACAAGGAAACCTTTGGGAAATTTACGTTTCTAGAAACACAATAAATTATATATATATTTTTATTTAATTCATAAAAAACTTGTACGTACCGATATTGTAATACCTCCTTTTCTGCTTACAGTCTCAAAATAACCTTGAAAAGTTACATCACTATTCAAGTCAAATATTGGGCACTGAAAGTAAATAATAATAATGTAGTTTTTTTTGCCTTTACATATCTAGAGTACCTCGATGTTAGAAGTTTGACAAGTAAAAAAAACCAAGTAAAATCAAATGAAGGTAGAGTGCAGACACAGACAATTTATAGCAGTAGTCATTTTCTATTATGAAGGAAGATAGGACATATTTTTTCCTTTTTGGGTAAAATCGCTAAGCTACATTAAACAACATTACGAACAACAAGTATTATAGTTTTAAATGCATTTTCTAATAAATTATCAATAAACAATCCACAATACCAAAATTGTTCGAGTCTTTGCTAATTAAGAATTATATTGGGTTGGTCGTAATGTAATTATTGAGAAACAGTATGGCTTTATTAGCATTAGGTCTACTATGTCCAATTTAAATGTGTACTACGTTTACTTGTCGAGGTCTTTGGAAAGTCAGTGTCAGGTTTCCAAGACATTACTTAGACAGACGTTAATAAATAAATTGTGCTTATATGGGTTTAATAGTTGAAAGGTTTTTGACTGTTATAAATAAAGTACCATTGTGACTCTAGGCTTAGAAAGGCCATTATTTGTTTGATGATTTCTGGCATCCAATTATTTTCAAGTGATTTTAATAATAAATTACATTCTTCTATTTCTTTACTGTCAGCAAATTTCTGAGTTTTTATCAAGCTTTCTGCACAAATGATGAAACTTAGTAATGCTAAGTAAACTTTTGAAAAAGTCTTGCAAGTAAGAATCCTAATCATACCACTTGACATCCTTTCCTGAAACAGCTTTATTGTAATCTCTTCATGATGATTCCACAACACATGTCAAAAGTCCTCAAGCGGATTTACATCATAGACAGAACATCTCGCTTTAAGCAATTCAAAAATTCTATCTGAGGAAAACTTCATTTGTTCAGTTAATGGCCCTACTCACGAGTAATCATTTTGCGCAATTACCTATTATGCAACATGATTGATCAAAATAGCGATCATTAACAAGAAAAACCTAAAAGAATATTTTTTTCAAAACTTTATACAGGCTGTTTACTAAAAAGCTGTAACTCCACTATTTATAGTTCCATTTCAATAAACCAAAAACCAGATAAAATGGTTCTATAAGTAGCATATTTCTATTGAAAATCATCAATATCCAGCATGAAGCTTCTAAACTAGACTGCCTCCCTTTGCTGTAGCTGTGGGGTTGGAAGATATTGATGATAAATTTCAATCAATTATGAAATAATGAAGCAACTTTTCAACAATAATCTATAGTTTTACTTATTGAACTTGTATCACTTCGGCTTGCGATCCATAAAGAAACCCAGCCTTGGCTTGGGGGTCCTTGATGAAAATCCCAAATCAGGTTTGGGATCCTTGGTAAGAAACCCACAACGTCAGGCTTGGGATCCTTGGTAAGAAACTCACAACATCAGGTTTAGGATCCATGGTAAGAAACTCACAACGTCAGGCTTGGGATCCTTGGTAAGAGACCCACTCGTGGCTCTCCTTGCTTGGCTATCAGCGTGGCCCCTAAGCTATGGGGTTACCAATTTATGCCTTAAATGAAGTGATGTACACACTCATTTAAAACATGAAATTGGTAGTGGGGCAGCCACCATGGATCAACAGCAGGATTTTTGATTTTGCAATGAATGTACATATGTCCAACAGCATCAATCAATTTTATTAAATAAGATTTAATTATTGCATAATCATAAATAAAAACCACTTGGTTGACATTAAGCATCATTAGTACTAATAGTTTGAATAGCCTGTAGAAACAATTTCTTTTCATCATATTCATATACAGTATATCATGCTAGTTAAATGAGTGCAATTAAGTAATTTTTCTGACCTTATGGAATGAGTCTACAAAATGAAAAAAGATGACGTTAAAAGAAAAAAGTCTGCTCTTCCCATTGTAACAAAACGAATTTGATTGGAGAAAAAGGTTTTGTGCTATTTGAGTTTGAGAATTCACAAAATTTGAACCTCATATTCATTAGCACACATCCTGACCAGAAAGTGAGTTTAATAGCTGATACTTTGGCAGCTTAAAAGTAGTAATGGGTTTAGTTAGCTCATCAAAACATAAGTTTCTAGAAGGTCTTGTTTCAAGGTTATCAGTCATCAAAAATCTGCTCCAAATTGACATGATGGATTAAGTGGGCAGCTTTGTGAGTTAACAGCAATAAAACTAAAACTTTTTAAACCTTGACACTGCAATAATCATCATCATCACTGCAAAACATAAAAAGTTGTCTTTGGTTGCCATTTTTCAGGATGCTAGCTGCTATGGTTCCACAACAGTAGCACTTGAAACTTGCCAATTTGTTCAAATGTGCATCAGTGGCGCAAAGCTGACCTTTATGCTGGAGGTCCCAGGACCCCAACTATGCTACTTATGAAGGTGTAATTTTACACAACATCCTCTCAGACATACGTATGTCTGTACCTACACCAAATCTCAGCAAGATTGGAGATGGTGACTAAAAGACTTTCTTGCAAATTTGATCACTTGACTTGGAATGACCCATGTGCAACAATAACAACTGTAGGTTAACGAGTATTTCTCTATGAAATTATTGACCTCATACTTCAGAATAGTTGGTAGAAATATGCGGTGACCTAATTTGTTCATGTGAATTAAAATACTAGTGCACTGTAGGGTCTTTTGTTACAGACAATGCAGCAAATATGATCCTCATAAGAAAAACTGTGAAAAAAAAACCTGACTCAAAGTGAAAAGTTATAACCTATGGTTGTACTGCGCATATTTTGAACTTGCTCTGTAAATATTTACAAATCAAGAACATTAAAGAACATGTAGTCCAGATAGTCAAGTAAAGTATTTTCGTAATAATCATCAGGCTAGAGCAAAATTCAAACAAGCAAGGGGCAAGACATTAGTACTTTCAAGTGATGTGCGATGAAATAGTGTTGCTGATTGCTTGGAGATGTATGTCACTCAATGGGAATACTGAAAATCTGCTATATTTTATATATACTTTACTATACTGAAATACTTTAAAACCGATATCGCTTGCTCTTGATAATTTGCAGAGAAAAGATGCTTCTCTTTCAGATGCTGTAGAACAATGGAAACATTTACAATATATCATCGAGGATGAGCTAGAATTATCACTACAAAATCAAGAATTTCAACACCGACATGAGCTGGCATTAACACCATACCATTTAATAGTCCATATGCTGGACCATCTAAGCAAAAATACAAGTTAACAGCCATGATTTACACGAATGCTTTACGTGGGGTTCCCGTGATAACATACCCCCACGTTCCTTCCAGGAGGAAGTAATTGAGATACGCGCAATTAATCAATCAGTCCGCAATTGCACAGCAATTGCTCCCAGTTACTCACTTGTCGGAGCGAGGTTGCCTATCCACCCTCTACTATCTAACCAGGTTAGTACCGAAGCGCTTTGACTTAACATGTGCTCACCCGCCGGTACCCTCCCGTCCTCTTTCATATGGGGCTAAGTACCTCGTCCAGCAATAGGACTATTCCCTCAACTTAGGTCAGTTCAGTACAACCGAGCCAGAGTTGGGGCCACTGCCCGATCGAATCCAACCACTTGGCGGGACTTGGTTTTTGAATGGGTTTGCCACCCCGATCTCCCAGTTATAGGCCTGGTATGCCCCCGACAGAGCTTTGTTTCGAGGCTACTTTGTTGGGCCCATCAAAGTAGCATCCCGGTGTGTACCCGTTAAGGTGAAGTTGTCTTGAACGTGAGAGGCTATGTATCTTCGCATCAACGTCCTTCAAGTGTAGGTCTCTAGACGATTTCTGGGAATCCGACGCTGGAACTGACAGCGTATGCCACACCCCCGTACTGTCACCTCCGAAAGCTACTTGGTGGCTTGCAGTTTCTCATGGGTTAGCGACCAAACTCCCTATCCAAGATAAACCTCACTTAAATCTCTTCCATTCGTCTAAGCCAGACAGCGGGATATTTAGCTCCATAAAAGACCCTACGTCAGGTAAGATTTCATACACCCACACCGGACCCTCTTGTTAGCAGAGCTCCCTCCGCAACGTTTTAGAGTCATCGTCGAAAAACACTCTGGTGAAATGTAAACGAAACACCTCGGCATAACTCTACCACACATTTCATTTTGATCACTTCATCCGTTACCCAGACAATCCTAGGATTGGGTAGACAACAACCAGTTCTAAGGGTGAACGCCGTGTGGTCTGCCCACAAGCTAGTCTCGAATCCTAATGCTTCCCGACACTTCTAACGACTGCCGTCCATCTATCTTTGAGCTAGCCTTGGATACTAGTGAAGTCCGACATCTCCAATGACTGCTTGTCCGTTCACCCTGTAATTAATAGCCAGTAAGTTAAGAGCCAATGAAAAAGCCATGGCTCTTGAAACCATTAATGAGATGTATGGAAACTCTACATTGCTACCATTAGCAATAAAATTTTATGCCTGTTCCAATCCCTTCAAAGACAATGTTCTCAGAAGAAATAACAACAAACGTAAGTGGAATTAATTGGTGGCTTCACAAAAAGGAGAGCCGGAAATCGAGAAACAACTAAGAGTATTAATACAATTTCTCTGTGCAGTTGCTTCCTCAGCATCAGCAGAATGAGTTTTTAGTACTTTTGGACTTGTACACTCCACTTAATAAGAAACAAATTGGGAGTAGAAATATGGTTGAAACATAAAGTTTTCATACCAACTTATTTTTTGTTTTTTCTTTTATTTCTATTGTGTTTATTTTATAGAATAAGTACATATACAGGGTGTCCCACAATGCAGTTTACACGCAATATCTCCCTTATTTGAAAAGATAAAGAAATCAACCAAAAACTACTGTGAATAACTCAAAATGGACCTTCAGAAAGCATCCTTAACCTCTGGTTGCATAGCAACGTTTAAGAGATAATGCCAACTTGATTAGTTTTTCAAATTGCACCCTCTTGTTTTTTCTTCACGGAAATGTATTCTTGTATAAATTCAATTTATAAAAAATATGTTTTTCAACCCCTAAATGCACATTAGATAATTAAGTAAGACATACTACTTAGTATTAAGTTAAGAATACATTTCCGTGAAAAAAAACAGAGGGTGCAATTTGAAAAATTAATCAAGTTGTGATGATCTCTTAAACGTTGCTATGCAACCAGCGTACATTTTCTACTACAATTGATGTCGCACAAATAAAATAAAATTCTTAATTGAAATGTATTTAATTTCTCTCTTACAAACTTTAATATACATCAGTCATAGAAAACCTAATTTTTAACTAACAACTAACCTAACTTTCTTTGTCAAAACAAAACCATTCTCTTCATTGCCCCACTTTTGAATACCTTTCAAATTTGTTTGGTCTCTTCTGATATATTTAAACATCGTAAAACAACATGGTATAATACCTGAAAGGTATTTCAAGGCTTGTGACGATTATTGTAACATTACTACTGACTTTTTTCGAATATGTCATATATGCATCTCGTAATGCGATTCTTTGGTTATTGTCTAAGTCAGTAATTGGCCTTTCTCTATTTCTAGAACGATTCTTCGGATCACTAAGAGGGTTACCGCTTTTATATATATATATATATATATATATATATATATATATATATATATATATATATATATATATATATATATATATATATATATATATATATATATATATATATATATATATATATATATATATATATATATATATATATATATATTTACGGCCAGTGTATAAAGTGAGGTCCGTATGAACAAAGTTCACGTTTCAAGTGAGGTCCACAAACAAAGTGAGGACAAATATACGGACCTCACTTTGAAATTCGATAATATTTCGTGTAGAGCTTTTCGAAGGTATAAGTTGGCGAAACTGAAAAAATGGGCTGGACCTCAGATGTTGCCAAAACGGCTACAATTATACAGATTAGTTCAAGGAGTTGACGCCTGGAGTCGCTGCGCCAGATGTATATTTTTCAGACGTATAATTTCTTGTGTGAAGCTTGTATGAATGATGCGCAAAGTGAGATCCGAACAAGTGGCAACGATGGAAATGAAAGTTATACAATATTGATTTTAATTCTATTACAGAAGAGAACGGAAATACCCTAAATAGCCGATTTTATTTCTTACGAGCGGAAATCGGTTTAGAAAAGTTGTATTATTGTGCTGTTACAAAATTTCGATAGGGAAATTTTTAGATTTAATTTCATCGACGTCTGATTATTTGTAATTAGGCAATAAAACTAAAATACATTGTAAAAGAGATTAATAAATCTTCGAGGACTTGCAGCCTTTTTATTTTTTTGTATTAATTAAGAATAAAATAATTTTTTTTCGAATGACATTTCACCTAATCAAGATTAGGCTTTTTCTAGTCTTTAATAGTATATTAAGGGCTTAATTGAGTGTCTTACAGCCCGTGCAGTCAGTTAGTGCAGTCTATAACACTAATTAAGCCCGAAATGCGTACTTTAAATGTGCGGTCTAAGATTAAATTAAGTTTAATTTAAAATAAAAATAATTTAAAAAGTCCTAAACTTCAAGTAGGTAGGTGCTATGGTCTATAATTATTCTTATTACTATGGAGACGTCGTAAACAAGAGTAGTAAAAGGGGGTGCTCTAATTTAGCGATTTACGCTCTAGAAACAGTCCGCAAAATAGGTCATAATCATGTCATAATCACCCGAGCGGACATAATGTATATTATATATTCAGGGACTAAAATGCATTTTTTAAATTATTAATTAACACTTAAAAAACACTTTTAGTCCAGTGGTATATACGCTATTTTTTGCACGTCTAAAGGACTTAATCGCAAAAATTCAAAATTTCGTTACATGTCATTCGGACAATTGCCAAAATCACATAGTCTCAGGATAATAAATCCTAACATGTACCGCGATTACTCTTTTTTGTTGTTTACTTGTTGTTGTTGTCAAGGAAACACTTTACTCCCTCAGGGAATTCCACCCCAAGTAGGGATTTTTAACGTGCCAAACATCGCATTGACACGGGACCTACAGTTTTACTTCCTATCCGAGAAGAAGGCATGTTTTTAATTTTTCTCCGCTATTAAACATTACCAGCTCAGCCGGGGATCGAACCTGCGGGGCCTGGCCACAACGGCCAATGACCACAACGGCCAATCGCTATTTTGGCCGTTGTGGTCAAAACCACAACGGTCTCCGTGACCATAACGGCCAACAGCCACAACGGCCAATTTGACCATATCGCCCAACTCGAAACTTGACCATAACGGCCACCATGACCACAACGGCCAACTAGAAACTCCACCCCATCCGCCGTTTTGACCACAACGTCCACCGACGCTTATGTATTGGCGTCGCTGGTGACGATGACCACAACGGCCAAAATGACCACAACGGCCAACTAGAGTGAGTGACCACAACGGCCAAAATGACCACAGCGGCCAACTATGGAGCGTGACCACAACAGCCAAAATGACCATAACGGCCAACTGTGGCGAGTGACCACAACGGCCAACTAGGGTGAGTGACCACAACGGCCAAAATGACCACAACGGCCAACTATGGAGTGTGACCACAACAGCCAAAATGACCATAACGGCCAACTATGGCGAGCGACCACAACGGCCAACTTTTTTCATACTGTTATTTTAGTTTAGTTAAAGCTCATTTCTCTCTTTTAACTTAGCGTGTATTTCAATAAGGTACGTCCAGAATTTAACAGCGAGGTCTGATGTCAAAGTAGCGCCGATTTAACGTGACTTACCTATTAGCCCAGTAACCTAGTACATTTTACCTTGCATGAAATGGGGTAGTAGATTTCTTTTTTATATTGTATGTGATAGTACCGAGATGCCAAATCCAATTTTTCGACCTCCGCGACCTTCCGGATCACCGCCAAAAAGAGGTAAAACCGCCGAAATTTTGCACTTTTTTTAGATTTGGCCAATTTTGACCATGAAGGAACACTTTTCCGAAAAAGACAATTCTATTCATTTTGAAAGCACATTAAATTTGCTACAATGTAAGACTAAAATGGTTCCTTAAGGTCTAATAGTTTCCGAAATATCGCTCCTCAGAATTGGTCGAAATTTACACCCATGCTATTTTTCAAGTATTAACCTATAGAATTGAGTTCAAAGGTTCAAAATAAGAATAGAATAGAATTGAATCGAATAGAAAATCTTTAGTCTTATTCAAACAAAATCATTTTTTACAATGGAATCTTAAAAATAATCCCTCGTAAATGGCTCATGTTGTCGAGTGGGTATTACCAGAAATATGAAAAGGCGACAGGGAAAACACCTTTCAATTTGGTTTAAACCTCTTGGAAGGTCCAGGTTCAAGATACTCTTCAGCCTCTGTGTCCATGTTCTCCTGTACTTCTTCAGCCTGGTCAATTTCCTTATCTGGAGGGCTGTTAGGATATACATGCAGTCCATCTAGCTCATCGTCATGTAGTAGGTCATCGAGCTTGGCAGTATCCATGTCAACGATGATATCTGGCCGATTCTCGCAGGACTGTTCACTACATTGGCTACATACAATAGAGCACTTCAAGCCTGCTTTTCTGCAACAGCATGCATTGTCACATCCTTTCTTGCAGTTGCAGGAGATCATTTGCATGAGGTGGGAAGGGGCCGCATCCCTCGATATCATAAAGGCCGTGAGCTGTAAGAACCCACCCCCATTCGAGCGGATCGATTCACAGCTTCTTGAGTGGGAGGTAGCCTGGCAAGGTTAAAGTTCGTCTTGGTTGCAGCCTTTGTAAAGAGCTAATAGCTCAGATAATTGAGGCTTTTCGTTGAGTTGTTTTCACCCTACAGCGCAATGATAATTTGCTCTCCTGCTTCAGCTACTTCGTCAGGTGTTGCTTCTGAGTTGGAAAACTGCTGCTTTCTCCTTGAGGTCCGAATTCTTTTGAATTACTGATAACAACTTGTTTTATCCCTGACCAAAGAAGCATGACGTAGAATCACATCCACTAAAGGCATGGGTGAAGGGCTTGAGGTGACGGTAAGAAGATATCGAGGTGGTTGAATAGAGGACATCTGGTATTTTACCTCTTCCGCACTTCTGAAAGTAGATGTTACTGTGTTATTAGGGACAGAGGATATGGTGAAAGCTAGTGTGTGAAGTTCTTCAGTTCTTCATCCGGCTGTTTCATAACGCATAGCCTGTGACACAGTGTTAGGGGGTCAACCGTCACCTGTCTCTTGCCAACAGTCACAGTATTCACAGAAGAAAGTGATACCACTTTATTCTTCCTTTTGAATTTGAAATTTTCGTAGTTTTCCCCTACAACCTTCAACATCGCTTCCTTACCCATATCTCTAGCCATGTGACAGTTGACCTCTTCCACTCCAACAAGTCCACTCCTTATAGACATGACGACATTCGTATTAGGGAATGGAGGGTGATGCAGCAACCAGTCGCAAAATGCGTTTGCATGTTAATGTAACCCGAACCGAATGTTTCATATACTAAATTTATACATTATTGAACTATTTGAGAGGTATTATTAAAGGTTTGATGCCAATTCTATAAGTTAATACTTAAAAAATAGCATGGGTTGAAGTTTTGACCAACTTTGGGGTGCGATATCTCGAAAACTATTAGACCATTAGTAACCATTTTGGTCTTAAATTGTAGCAAATTTAATGTACTCTTAAAATGAATTGACCAGGCTGAAGAAGAACAAAAGAACATGGACACAGAGGCTGAAGAGTATCTTGTACCTGGACCTTCCAAGGGGTTTAGACAAAATTGAAACGCGTTTTCCCTGTCGCCTTTTCATATTTCTGGTAATACCCACTTGACAACATGAACCATTTACGAGGGATTATTTTTAAGATTCCAATGTAAAAAATGAATTTGTTTGAATAAGACTAAAGGTTTTCTATTCTATTCAATTCTATTCTATTCTTATTTTGAACCTTTGAACTCAGTTCTATAGGTTAATACTTGAAAAATAGCATGGGTGTAAATTTCGACTAATTCTGAGGAGCGATATTTCGGAAACTATTAGACCTTAAGTAACCATTTTGGTCTTAAATTGTAGCAAATTTAATGTGATTTCAAAATGAATATAATTATCTTTTTTGGAAAAGTGTTCCTTCATAGTCAAAATTGGCCAAATCTAAAAAAAAGCATATTTTCGGGGGTCTTACCGCTTTTTCGATGAACTCTGAGGAGCTATATCTCGGAAACTATTAGCCCTATAGTAATCATTTTGGTCTTAGATTGTAACAAACTTAATGTACTTTTAAAATGAATAGAATTGTCTTCTTTGAAAAAGTGCTCCTTCATGGTCAAAATTGTCCAAACCTAAAAAAAGTGCAAAATTTCGGCGGTTTTACCTCTTTTTGGCGGTGATCCGGAAGGTCGCGGAGGTCGAAAAATTGGATTTGGCATCTTGGTACTATCACATACAATATAAAAAAAGTCTACTACCCCATTTCATGCAAGGTAGACCCCCCTTTTGATGACAAGGTTACTGAACGATATATTGAAAAATGCTTTCTCTATATACAACTGCAGCCCTATGCAGTTGACGACATTTTCCTTTCTTAGTTTCTCGGCAAGTATCCCAGGCAGATTAAATTCTGAAAATTTGATACAGGTACACTATAACTATTTACAGAATCATGATACTTTAGTTCACAGGGTAGTTTATCTTTAACGTCAAAAAAAGTTTTTTTTCTATTACTTGTTTACCTACAGCAATCTTTTCATTTTGGGGACGTTTAAAAAAGTACGAAATAGAACTATAAAACAACACGTTTGACGTTTTATTTATAGATTTCCATTGCATTGAATTTGAAGATTTCGCAAGATAACTGTAATCTATAAAGGGATATTAAGGACGGGATACTTCTCTGGCCAATGGATGGTGGCCCAAATAGCAATGGTCCCAAAACCGGAGAAACCGCCATCAGATGTGGCCTCATACAGACCTATTAGTCGTTACCTGTCAATGGTTTGTAAAAAATTGTTCGCCATGCGAATGTCGCCGCTAATTGACGAAAATCAGCGAAAGCCCAACTAACAGTTTGGATTTCGTCGACAATACGCTACAATCGAACAAGTACACATACTTGCATCAAAAATCAGGTTTGACCTGGAGACCAAAACATTCTGTTCAGCGGTATTCATAGACACAAGCCAAGCATTTGACAGGGCGTGGTATGTATGTAGATCTACTCTACAACCTCAAGTGACATTTACCGTATACCTTCTTTCAAATCCTCACGTCATACCTCACTAAAAGATACTTTTTCGTGAAATATTCAGACTCCACTTCAGCCCTTCTATCCACAACATCTGGTGTCGCGCGACTGGTCCGACATTATACCTAATCTTCAACTAGAAACACGACAATAGCAACCTTCTTGGACTACATGGCAATACTGGCTTCCCATACTAATGCAGATATAGTTTTCAGAAACTTACAAACCACCTAAGCCTTTTTGAAGTATCCCGTCCTTAATATCCCTTTATAGATTACAGTTATCATGCGAAATCCCTCATATGAAAGTTCCTTTAGGAGTTTTCCAGTTATTACGTCGAAACCTGGGGACTTCTTCGAATTTATTTCAGTTTGGATGACCTAACTTCGCGCTTGAAGGAAGTCCCGTATGAATTTTTCTTCTTCAATGGTAAGAGAGGCGTAAACACGATCTTTATGACGTTCTATAATGCAGCCAGTTGCTTTAGTTGATGTTAGGCAGTGGAAATAGTTCTGGAAATCTTGATTTCTCTGCTCATCTAATAATTTCTTAAACTCTTTGACGTCCCTATTAAACTACGTTTTATCGCCCGGTACGCGAGTAAGTAATCTGTCATTACTTTCTAAGAGCTCGTTTTCTTGTATTTTTTCTCGGATACGTATGGAGCAATACTGTTTTGGATTATTGCGGTTTGTTTCTGGGGTTACGTCCCATGCTGCTCCCTAGATTGATTTTATTAAGTACTGGACAGATTTGTAGATATCGTGTTTATTTTTTAGGAGAAGATTTACATTTAGTTTAAATTTTAAAACTGATAAAAACAGCTAATTACGTACTTCAAATTCAATGCAATGGAAATCTATAAATAAAACGTCAAACGTGTTGTTTTATAGTTCTATTTCGTACTTTTTTAAACGTCCCCAAAATGAAAAGATTGCTGTAGGTAAACAAGTAATAGAAAAAAAACTTCTTTTGACGTTAAAGATAAACTACCCTATGAACTAAAGTATCATGATTCTGTAAATAGTTATAGTGTACCTGTATCAAATTTTCAGAATTTAATCTGCCTGGGATACTTGCCGAGAAACTAAGAAAGAAAAATGTCGTCAACTGCAAGGGCTGCAGTTGTAACATATATAGAAAAAGCATTTTTCAATATAGGTAAGTCACGTTAAATCGGCGCTACTTTGACATCAGACCTCGCTGTTAAATTCTGGACGTACCTTATTGAAATACACGCTAAGTTAAAAGAGAGAAATGAGCTTTAACTAAACCAAAGTAACAGTATGAAAAAAAGTTGGCCGTTGTGGTCACTCGCCACAGTGGGCCGTTATGGTCATTTTGGCTGTTGTGGTCACGCTCCATAGTTGACCGTTGTGGTCATTTTGGCCGTTGTGGTCACTCACTCTAGTTGGCCGTTGTGGTCGTCGTCACCAGCGACGCCAATACATAAGCGTCGGTGGCCGTTGTGGTCAAAATGGCAGATGGGGTGGAGTTTCTAGTTGGCCGTTGTGGTCATGGTGGCCGTTATGGTCAAGTTTCGAGTTGGGCGATATGGTCAAATTGGCCGTTGTGGCTGTTGGCCGTTATGGTCACGGAGACCGTTGTGGTTATGACCACAACGGCCAAAATAGCGATTGGCCGTTGTGGTCATTGGCCGTTGTGGCCTAGACCCGAACCTGCGATCCTTGGATTATGAAGCAAACATGCAAATCACTAATCCACCGAGGCTGGCAAGTTTGTTTGTATTATTGCTTTTAGAAAGAAAAGTTAGACGCAACATACTCTGCAGACTATTTTTCTGCATTTAATACACCCAATAATTAAATAAGTCATTTATTAAATTCATTGAAAAAAAATTTCATTTCAGATTTAATCTTTAAATGGAAATAGTAATCATTATGAACAAATAAATAACGGTAGGTAACCCAAAATAGTATATTAAGTGGAATTCTGTTATAAGTTGTAACCTCAAACTGATCACCGGGTGACGATCAGATGAGGGCTTTCCTACACAACTACTAAATGTTCTCAACTTTCATTGTATTATAAAAGCTCGCAATGAATTTAATTCTTACTTCTCAAGGCAGGCTTATAAAAATTGATAACTATAAGTACCAAATATTAAAATCAAAACGTCTCTTTTTAAATTAATATTTAATAAAACTAACAATAAGAATAATTTATTAGAACAGATTTAGAATATCAATTATATTTATCATTCACTATGTGATGATGGATGATGAGGTCGTTCCCAACTTTATAGTAGAGTCAATTTTTGCATTAAGTTCTTATTTTTTACTATATAAAGATAGAGACTTGAAATCTTTTGTAATGCCTTCAGTACTGGACCAATATAAAATGTTATATGTATAAAATGGGGGCACGCCCCCTCGGGGGGTTGAAACCCCCATTTTGTACCCCTAATTTAATAACGCATCCAAATTGAGTGAAATTTATGTTGGGAGGGTTCTTGGAGTCGCTGATTATGAATCCAATGAGAAAATTAAAAAATTCAAAGTGGCGGACACCAAAATGGCGGTCCTAAAATAACGGCATTTGAGATTGAGAATGCGATTTACGCCGTTTCTATTGATTTTAGAGAAAAGCTCAAAGAGTCAAAAAGTTTAAAAATGTGATTTTGCAAAGTAATACACCATTTTGGTTACCTTATTATGTAATCCTTTCTCTCTGCCCTAGTAGTAGAGTAAATTTTTGCATTACGTTCTTAGTTTTTACTATCTAAAGATAGCGACTTGAAATCTTTTGTAATGCCTTCAGTACTGGACCAATATAAAATGTAATCTGTTTAAAATGGGGGCACGCCCCCTCGGGGGGTTGAAACCCCTATTTTACACTCCCAATTTAATAACTCGGGAAGTTTTACATCAACTTGAGCGAAATTCATGTTTGAGGGTTTTTGGGGTTGCTGATTATGAATTCAATGATAAAATTAAGAAATACAAAATTTTATATATATTTATACATATATATTTTTAAATATAGTTTATTTAGTAGGTACTTATTTATTATTTTATTATTATGTTGTGAACAATTTATAAATATGACTGATGACATAATGCAACACTATCATTAAAAACATTAAAAAGTATTTTATATTGGTACAATACGAGGGTTGCGCTGAAAATTGTTATTAGCAAAAAGACCGTTGCATTTTTTAACAAACAATCTTTATTGTTTTTCAAAATAATCTCCATTCAGACTAATACACTTGTGCATTATTTGAAACCACTTTTTAAAACATTCGGAAGATTCATTTTCTGAAAGGTCCTCAAAAATTCTTTGAAATTCTGTAACTGCTGCATCTGCGTTGGAAAATCTTTTACTTCGCATCATTTTTTTAACAGTTGGAAACAAAAAAAAGTCGCACGGCGCCAGATCTGGGCTATACGGCGGATGAGTTACCAATTGAACTTCCGTATCTTTCAAAAAATCCAATGTTCTGGCAGCAGTGTGGGAGGATGCGTTGTCATGATGGACTAAGATGTTACGCAAACCGGTTCTTTGTCGACCTGCCTGTAATTTTGCAAACATCTGTGGTAAAGCCACTTCGCAGTACCATTCAGAATTAACAGTTCTGCGATCTTTAAGTGAAATAACAGCAACAGGACCACATCGGTGGAAAAAACAGCAATCATTTTCTTCTTGAAGCTTCTGCCACGAATTACTTTTGTGGGCAAGTCTTCATCTTCGAATACCCAAACACTAGACTGCTTTTTAGTTTCAGGGTCGTAACTGTATACCCAAGATTCGTCACTAGTTACAATGTATGCCACTTGCCTGGAAGCTCCTCCGTCAAATTTTTGCAACATAAATTTACACCAGTCTATTCGAGCCTGTTTTTGACTTTCTGAGAGCAAATTCGATATCCAACGGCTTGCTGGCTTTCTTACTCCAAGATGTTTATGCCAAATGGTATTCACCGCCGAGGATTCAATCTTCACTTCCTACTAAATCTCCCTATAAGTAATATTTCGATTGGAATGAATCAAGCTTGCCACACGATCAACATTTTCTGAACAGGCAGCTTCTGCAGGTCTTGCTTCGTCTTCTAGCAGTTCTCGCCCTCGTCGAAATTCGCGGAACCAATGACTAACAGCGGATAATGGAGGGGCAGCAACGCCAAAATCTGCTATCAAATTTTCATGGCTTTGCTGGTATCCTAACTGTCTTTTATAGTCGTAGAAAATCATAGCTCTAAAGGCAGTTCGCGGAATGCTCATCTTAACTGAATTAAAAATGTACAACTACTTACCTTACAAAATTAACTACGTTTCACAAGAAATCGAAACGTTTGACAATTGTGGGTAACGAATGCCAACTAATGCGACATTCAATTGTTGCAATTGTTTCTAGCCAATTGAGCTTCCATGGCCTGCTACTAACTATTAACAGAGCATCCCTCGTATCAACATCCGTATGTCAGATGCGTTTGTTAATTCTTTGCTGGAACTTTTCGATCCTAAATTTATGATATTTGTGACGGTAGAAATTCCTTGATAGAAGCTCTTTCAGATCAGCAAGTGTATGTATATGTTGTATTATTAGCAACTACATGTTTCACTTGTGCCTATACCAATTCTATTGTAGTTAAATAAAATATCCTCGGTTGAAATGACCTTACCATAAAGCCAATCGATACTACCACTTTGTCAAACTTTATGTTGGCGATTTCTCAGATAGATAGATTAAGGTACGAGTAGCATACAAAGCTTTATGTTGGACTGCTATAATTAGTCTAATCAATTTAGAAAAAATAGCGGAAAGTTGAGGTAAGTCCATGGATTTTTGCATACGGTTTCCTTGTGGGTTATTAAACAACTCCTTAAAAGTCAACACCTGTAGGTGGTGAGCTCGAAGAAATAATGAGGATAAACCACGCCCCCTACCGGTTTTGTCGTTTTTCTCGGAAACCATTAGGGTTATCGAGATAAAGGAGGTTAGGTAAGATAAAGCTTATTTAAATCCCTACCAAAAGTGTTTGAAAAAAAAATTTTTTTTCGTACTTCGCCTTCTTTCTGTGTTATCGAAGAAAGGAGATATGTCATACACGGGTCAGCAATTTGCACCAGTAAATTTGCTCAAGGAACTTTCTGGCGTAACTTTTTATGGTCCCCTATTGCCATGCAGTAGCTAAGAAAAATTCGTTGAGAACCGGACGCGATCGTGGTACAGTCATCCTTTATCTTAGCATCTCTTCGGCAAAATCCATCAGGCGATATTATCGATATTCTTGATAGCAGTCGGCTGAAAAATTCGTATTGGCAAGTTAATTTTAGAAGAGTACCTGCACTACTGAATTTTTGAATCTAACCCAATATGCACAAGGTGTTTCGCCTTTTTTGAAATCCTAATTTCCTTTATTTATAAGTTCTTGGTACTAATCATTACGCCTTAAAAGGAGAATTAACGGTACGTTTCAAGCAGTCTTTATGGAATGCTTCATGTTTAGCTCTGATCAATCTTTTGCGAGAGTAACTAACGGATACACCAGACTTTAACTAGTTGATGAATATGACCTTAGACCAGCATTTCTGCCCAGGACAACTTAGTTTTAGCCCATGCTACTCGTCGTTTTGCAGATACTTGTCAGCGTTAACTATGCTGTTTATGAACTAAAATCTTCTTAATCCTCTAGATAACATACAGCCTCAAATCATTATGTCTTGAGGAAACTTAACATTAAGCAGTTTTGTTCTAGTTTTACTCTCGCAAAAGAGTAATCAGAGCTAAACAAGAAGCATTCCATAAATACTGCTTGAAACCTAATGTTAAGTTTCCTCAAGGCGTAATGATTTATAGCTATATGTCAGCTGGAGGATTAGTAAGATTTGAGTTCATAGACGGCACAGTTAATGCTGAAAAGTCATTCACAATAATTATTGTTTGGTTAAATTTAAATGGCAGATTCACATACGGTTCATTACAAGCATTTAAAAAATAACTAGAATTAAATATTAAAAATACCAAGAGCGATATTAATCCCCCTTCTTATATCTTTTTACACGGAAATATAGATTTTATATGCATTCCTTTTGGCCTAATAAATACCCTAAATATAGAATAACCACTTTTCTTTGCTACAAGCCAAGATCGGTTTAGGTAGGAAGATAAATACATATATTCTTTTTAACACGTACCGTAAGGAAATTACAGACAAATTTTTAAATTTAATTAAAAATGAGATGGAACAAACTCAGCATTTTAAATTAGGCGACAATATTTACTGACTTTACTAGCATTTTCAGAATAATTAACATATTATACAGATTTACATCTATAATTATTAGTGAAACTAATCTAACTATTAATAATAATTAATTATTAGGAGTAATACATTTAGATTTTAAAGTAAAGTATGTGGTACTTAGCTATCAATTCACTAATCTGTCCCACTAATAGCAGGCTGTTAATATTACTAGCACAATTACCATTAAAATGATGAGAAACACCAGAATCTTAATCAATAGTTAAATCTAATTTTTCGTCTAAATTTAATTGATCTAAGCGGTCAAGCATTCGTTTAAACATTCTAGAAGGCAATGGAACAGCCAACAGGAAATAGTTAAGTTAGGGAGCCAGTAAATAATCCAAATAGTCTGGAGAAATAGTCTTACGAAGAAAACAGAACAGACATTTTTTATAGAAAAATTAATTATCTATCTATTTTATTTAAACAATTTTTTTGTTAAATTAATATTTTAAGAGTTATTACACTGCAATGTTTTCCTGTTTCAGTGAGATGTTAGCCGTTTGCGAATTATTTAGCAAAACTAAAAAGTGAAAACTTTGCTGTGTAATAACTCTTAAAACATTAATTTGCAAGCAATTAAAAAATTGTTTTAATAAAAAAGATAGATAATTTATTTTTCTACAAAAAAGTCTGTTATATTTTTTTTCGTAGAACCAACCGTTCTCGAGATGTTTTCAAAAACGGGTTTGTTAAAATGGCTACGGAAGCATACCCGTCTCCGCCACATCAAATTAGTTTTATACTGACGACCGACCAACTAACAAATTCCAATAATAGAATAGCATGCATTTTTGCTGATGATAATGAAAGCAAATGATGGCAACAGCGCCGGTCCTCATGTTATACTTAAAACCTGTGTATAATTTGATATTGGGGCTCACTTTGCGATTAAATCGTATCTAATTATATGGTCCTCACGTCGTCAGTAGTATAGTGTAGCCTCATTTGGTATTATTATACACAGCAAATAAAACTTTTTTAAATTCAAAGAAATCTGTGTATATTTGCGAGATACATAACTAGAACAAGTAAACAAGTGATGACAAAAAAATTTGCAAAGCTGTGACCATTTATAAGGGTGGTCCTCATTAACTATGGTTCATGATATGTCCTCACTTTGATAAGTGGCCGTAAATATATATATATATATATATATATATATATATATATATATATATATATATATGAATAGAAAGATTAATGCGCGTATAATATATATATATATATATATATATATATATATATATATATATATATATATATATATATATATATATATATATATATATATATATATTGTTGTGTATCTTACTAAGATTACTGAAATGCGCCGGCTCAGCTACTCAGAACAAGAGACAATAGACTCTTACAGGGTCTTTTAAAATTATATAGGTTCGAAATAAATAAAATATAGTTAAACTATCGCTCTGTAACACCTCTGTAATAACTTACGAAAAAAAATATATAAATAACTTCATTGACTTTTCGCTTTGGGAAAAAAAAATAAAAACAATTATGGTATGGATTATTGATTACTTACACTAATGCTTATCTTGTTATCATCTCTGCACACAATCACCATTGGACGATGATTCCAGAATGATCCCCTATTTCCCTTTTTTATTTGAATGTAGAAAGAAACAGCTTCAATGTTTATGGAGCACCAACTCTGCTTTGTGAGATTTTACAGCAAGAAAAGTCTTACGGGTAAGTACCTTTTTATATTTTACTGTCACTTATATAGAATTTCTTAATTCCAATAATAAACCTATTGACAACAGAAATTCATTTTTATTTAACTTTATGATTTACACAAACACAATAACCTTTCATAAAAATTAATCAAAATTTTATAAAAATTATCAATCTTTTAATTTTCATAATTGTGATTTTATAACCCATAACTTAAAATTTAATTATAATAGTTTGATCTAGGAAATAATCATTTATATAATTATCGTTGACTTTTGTAGACTTATCATCCACTAGCACTTTTACTTTTTACTTTTATTAAAGTTTCTCAACTTTTTTTTTTCTATCACCACATATATAACTTTATCTTATATACACTCCTTTATCTTTGTAGCACAATAATATCTTCGCCACTAAATTACATGTAATTATCTTTACCTAAACTAAAATCATTTTTCATCATAAATTCATTATTCAAATGCTTTATTACAAATTATACGAGCATGTCTTTTTAACTGACTTGCACCGACCATATTCATTTTTATCCTTTTTAAAACTTCAACATTTTTGATAACAATTTCATATTGTTGCATTTCTATACTAATCTATCTCTTTTATTTTTGCAGGTCAATAACCAAAATAAAAGGAAGAAATTACACAACTTAACTAAAACAAAGTAGGATTTACATAAATATTTAATGTAATCAATAACCAGACTGTACAAACTTATTGAAATTAATTATCGTAATTTACTAAAATTTCATTAAAACAAAAATGCTGTCAGAGCTATAATCAAACTATACTTCATCAACACGTATGATTTTGTAATAAACAAACTAATAAATGCATCTTGTTCTGCCACGCTCAGACCAGCTATATAACATTATCATATACCTCTTTTAAATAAACTTTATATTATACGAGGACAACTCAAA